>JBCNJP010000007.1:61631370-61691195 GCA_039602395.1 Deinandra increscens subsp. villosa | reverse complement strand
AGAACGAGTCACAGGATCAAAACCGGCTAAAACGGACACATACCGGCAAAACCGACAAAACTATAAACTTAGACTTTTGAACTTAAATTTTCTGAATTGATATGATTCTATGATGAAAATAAATGTGTATTTATTTGTTTGATCATTGCCTTAGTCATATTTACAAATAACGTGGGCTAGAACCGGCAAAAAGCCCGTTTTGACCTTAAACCGTCATTTCGTCCTATAAATGTCCTTTGAACTCACATGATATTTATTTAAGAAATATAAACTATTTCTAGACTAATTTTTTATCATGAAAATAAATAATATTTTATTATCACGCAATAAATATTTATTTTCAATAAATATTTTTAATCAGGTCAACGATGTCGTAATATATTAACGGGTTACCATAACGCCAAGACTTGACCGACCAAATTGGAGTGACTTAGATGTCAACCCAATTTCTATATTCTAAGTTGTCTTGTAACATTGTATAGGACTGCTTACTTGCCTACCTTACTGAATTACTTGTATTCAGGTGAGTTTTCACGGCCCCTTTCTTTTACAGTTTTAATACTTGGGGGAGAATTCATTACAAACATAAATCATTGCCTGACAGATAGATTACTTGTTACCCTATTGATTACATGAGCTTTTCTAGTCCAAATCATATTGTATCATGCTTGTTCATGTTATGATGAAACCCCACTATTAGTTGAATCCGATTAATTTACGAACAGAAACGATGACTCGTGGATAGATCTATTGGGTTAACGCCCCTAATCTGATTGGTAGCTCCAATCCTGGCTCCGTTTTAATAGTCAGAAGAGTACATACAGTTATATTTGACCATGCGGTACTGTTGGACATAGTATCATGAGTGGGTAATCAGCTAGTTTCGGTATTCAAGGTTCATGGTAATTTATAAAACAGTATCTAAACATATTGTCAAACGATGGAATGATTCAATCAAACTTGTTTATCAAACTTTACATGCATGCTATCTAAACCTGTGAACTCACCAACTTTATGTTGACTCGTTTTAGTATATGAATTCTCAGGTGATTGAACTCTGCTGCACTCAAGACATCATATCATTTAGGACCTGCATTTTCTATTTCTGGAGTCATGGTCAAACCGAGCTGCACTTTTGGAGATTTCATTGCATAACACCTAACGGTGTCATGTTCTCAAATCTTTTTGAAATGTAATTGTTTTATTAACAATTAAGACAAACATGTTTTCACTACTATTTCCGCTGCAACTTTGAATGAAACTCCACCTTTTGAATTAACTTAACTTGTTAAACGGCTCTAGTTGTTTAATCATCCAGAGGTCATTCTATGTAATCTTGACTATGATCCATCTCGCTCGCACCCAACACAATAAATTATGGGGTGTGACAGATTGGTATCAGAGCCAAGGTTATAGAGAACTAGGTTGCATACTAGAACTTAGTCTATAGCCTAACGCTCTGCTAGCACCATCCCATGCATTCCTTGCTTGCATTACATACATGCCTTACTTTTTGCATCTCTTAACTATTATAATTACACTAACGTAAGACTATTATTATGACTTGGAAACTTTATCACAGCATGTCAAACCCTGTTGAGCTATCTTCGGACTCAGAAGTCGAGATGGAGACAATACCACCTCAGCCAGCCCCAGCATCTCCACCTACTGTCACGCCGACCTCACCTACTAGCGTGCTCGACCGTGTCACGGACGATGAGGAGACGGACTCCGAGGAAGATCCGGATGAGCCACCCTTTTATGACGTGGATATCACTGCTGATGACCCTCTCGATGACGGAGACTCCATTACGGTCACCTTGAGCTCATCCCGTGCTGCCTCTCCTGTGCGTGCCCCATCTTTTCGCCCGTATAAGACTACTCCCTCTGGACCCCTCCGCATGTATACCGCGCGGAAATCCGTCTTTCGCCGCCCCACTCGTGGGATTCGCCTTGCCTCTCGTGTGGGATCACCCCGCAAGAGATCTCGTACCCCTGAGCCTACCCTTGCTCCTACCGACTCGCCCTCGCTTCCCTTAAAGAAGCGAGTGCATTTTGATGATAGCACTTATGAGTTTGGCGAGACGTCGTCTGCTGCAGCCGCTAGAGTCACCCCTGTTGTTCCGGTTACCCCTTCTGTTCCGGTTACCCCTGTTGTTCCGGTTACCCCTGTTGTTCCGGTTACCCCTGTTGTTCCGGTTACCCCTTCTGTTCCAGTCACCCCTGTTGCTCCAGTCACCCCCACTGCCCCTGATACCCTCGTAGTACCCATTGCACCCACTGAGGCAGACTCCCCACCTATCCTTGTTCATGGAGTTGCCGTAGACATCTTGATTTCCTCCCTCTTTGACCGCATTGCTCGCCGTGATGCCGAGATTCACCGCCTTCGGACTATCCTCCAGCTCCCACCTACCCCCTTAGCTGCCCTGGAGATCCGTATTTCTGAGCTCGAGAGCCTCACTGGCTCTTATGTCCAGACCTTCGACACTCTGCACACACTTCTAGGAGAAGTCAACGGAGTTGCCGGCGCTGCCCTCGCTGCTGTGGAAGCCCTTGCCGCCAGCACACCGTCACTTGTGGATTTCAACGACGTTCTCCAGCTAACGCTCTCGGTCATCGTGCAGGTTGGAGAGATCTTGACATTGCTCCAGCACCCATGATATTAGCAGTATTGACATATTGGGGATCTGTTTTACCCCTACTTTTGTAATGTGTTGTAACTTGTACTATTGTGGAATCATGTTATCCACCAAAAACAATGTTGTCTTGTATGAATTGTTTTCAGTCACGGTTATGGACGTTATGATGTATGTTATGAATTCGCTATTATGATTGTGTTGTGATGTTATATTTCCTCTTGTATGTATGATTGATGTACGCCATGATATGTTTGGTTGTTATTATGATTGCCTTACTCTTGTTTTGCCCATGTGAAACTAGAATCATGCCTAGACGTGCCACGAGAGCTAACCCTCCTCCTCCTCCTCCGCCTCCGTCGTCGCCCATGAGCGCCGCCGAGATTGAAGAGTTGATCCTGTAACGTGTAACCGAAGCACTCGCCGCCGCCAATGCTGAACGCTCCACTGCCTCCGGTGGACGCCAAAGTGGTTCTCCTGCCGGTACTCGGGATTGCAGTTATAAGGACTTCATGAACTGCAAACCCATCTATTTCAAAGGCACTGAAGGTGCCGTCGGACTGATCCGATGGTTCGAGAAAACTGAATCTGTCTATCGTATGTGCAACTGCCCAGATGAATACAAAGTCAAGTATGCCACTTGCATCTTCAGCGAAGGTGTACTCACCTGGTGGAATTCCTATGCTGAAACCTTGGGACAGGATCTTGCCTACGCTATGTCTTGGGAAGATCTAAAGGTGCTCATGAGAGATGAGTACTGCCCTCGAGAGGAACTGCAACGTCTGGAAGTGGAATTCTGGAATCTCACCATGGTTGGTGCCGACATAGCCGGGTACACTCGACGTTTCCATGAACTAGCACACCTGTGCTCCACTATGGTTACCCCTCTGTACAAGAAGATAGAGAGGAACATCTGGGGACTTTCCCCTCTCATCCAGGGAAATGTCATGTCATCTAACCCTACTACCCTCCAGAGTGCCGTACGTTTGGCCCACAGCTTGACCTATCAAGCCGCCCGCCAAGGTACGTCATTCACCAAGAAAACCTCTGAAGTTAAGACTGCTGTTGTTCCACCCATCTCCACTGGTAACATCAAACCTGACCACAAGCGCAAACGTGGTCACGACTGGAAGAAGAAGAAGCATGCAGAAACTCCTGCTGCTGAAGTTCCAAAAGCCATCAACGCTTATGCAGCTGTTGCGCCTACTGCTGATGCTAAAGAGAAATGGTTACACCGGCAACCTGCCCCTGTGTAACAAGTGTAACCTACACCACACTCTAGACTGCAGTAACATCTACTGCAAGAATTGCAAAGCTAAAGCTCACATCTATCGGGACTGTCCGAATCGCGCGAACAAGGTTCAGACCACTAACACCTGTTACGAGTGTGGGAACCCTGGTCACTTCAAAAGCGACTGTCCTAAACTGAAGAAACCAGGAACTGATGCTGCACGTGGAAGAGCGTTCATGCTGAATGCGACTGAAGCACGACAAGACCCACACACCGTTACGGGTACGTTTCTGTTAAACGAACATTATGCATCCGTTTTATTTGACACCGGTGCCGATAAAAGCTTCGTGTCTAGCGATTTTAGCTCTATCTTTGATATCACCCCTACGAAATTAGACACTAAGTATATAATCGAATTGGCCAATGGTAAACAAATCGAAGCGCGTGAAATGCTCCCAGATTGTTCACTGGATCTATTAGGACACAAGTTCAACATAGACCTCCTGCCCGTCCAGCTCGGAAGCTTTGACGTCGTAGTTGGAATGGATTGGCTGTCCGCTAATCGTGCGGAAATAGTTTGTCACGAGAAGCAAGTCAAAATTCCCCTAGCTAACAATGAAACCTTGACCATTCAAGGGGATCGTGTCGATTCAAAGCTTCACATCATTTCGTGCTTGAAGGCTCAGAAATTCCTCCGAAAAGGTTATCCCGCCCTTCTCGAACATGTATCTTCCAAGAAATCTAAGGAGAAGAAGATCGAAGACGTTCCAATCGTTCGGGATTTCGCAGATGTGTTTCCTTCCGATCTACCTGGTCTACCTCCGCCCCGACAGGTAGAATTTCATATCGATTTAATACCTGGAGCCGCACCAGTTGCCCGATCACCGTATCGTTTAGCTCCATCCGAAATGAAAGAATTGTCAAATCAGCTACAAGAACTTCTTGATAAAGGACTCATCAGACCGAGCTTCTCACCCTGGGGAGCCCCAGTTCTATTCGTCAAGAAGAGGACGGATCATTCCGTATGTGTATCGACTACCGAGAACTAAACAAGTTAACGGTGAAAAACCGGTATCCCCTCCCAAGGATTGACGACTTGTTCGACCAACTCCAAGGATCTAGCTTCTATTCTAAGATCGATTTACGCTCCGGCTACCACCAACTGAAGGTTCGGGATGAAGATGTCGCTAAAAATGCTTTTAGGACTCGTTACGGCCACTACGAATTCCTTGTTATGCCTTTCGGGTTAACCAACGCGCCTGCCGTATTCATGGACCTCATGAATCGGGTGTGTAAACCCTATCTCGACAAATTCGTTATCGTGTTCATCGACGACATTCTGATCTACTCCCGTAGTAAGAAAGAATACGAGCAACATCTCAAGCTCATCCTAGAATTGCTTAGAAAGGAGAAACTGTACGCCAAGTTCTCAAAGTGTGAGTTTTGGATCAGAGAAGTGCATTTCCTAGGTCACGTGATCAACGATCGCGGAATCCATGTCGACCCCGCGAAAATCGAAGCAATCAAAAGTTGGAGCCCTCCAACTACCCCGTCTGAAATACGACAATTTCTTGGTCTTGCCGGCTATTATCGTAGGTTCATCGAGAACTTCTCCAAAATAGCCAAACCCCTGACCACTCTGACTCAGAAGGAGAAGAAATTTATCTGGGATGATAAAGCGGAAGAAGCCTTTCAAACGTTGAAGCAGAAGCTATGTGACGCTCCCATTCTGGCCTTACCTGAAGGCAACCACGATTTCTGCGTTTACTGTGACGCGTCTCATCAAGGTCTTGGATGCGTACTTATGCAACGTGACAGAGTCATAGCCTATGCCTCACGACAATTGAAAGTTCACGAGAAGAACTACACCACTCACGACCTAGAACTCGGAGCCGTCGTATTCGCCCTCAAGATCTGGAGACACTACCTCTACGGCACAGAATGTAAGGTCTTCACGGACCACAAGAGCCTCCAGCATATCCTAAACCAGAAAGAGTTGAATATGAGGCAACGAAGATGGGTCGAGTTGCTCAGCGATTACGAATGCGAAATCTTGTATCATCCTGGAAAGGCAAACGTAGTAGCAGATGCCTTGAGTCGTAAGGATCGTGTGAAGTCACTCCGTGTCAGATCTCTCGCATTGACCATTCACACCGGTCTACCCTCCAAGATTCGTGACGCCCAACTAGAAGCTCTTAAGGAAGAGAACGTCGGAAACGAAGGCCTGCGAGGGATGGACCGTCAGTTCGAGATCAAACCCGACGGTGCCAGATACTTCATGAATCGTATTTGGGTACCTGCGTACGGAGACCTCAGAAACCTAGTTCTGAACGAGGCTCACAAGTCCAAGTACTCAATCCACCCTGGTGCTGACAAGATGTACCACGGATTGAAAGAACTTTACTGGTGGCCCAACATGAAGATGGAAGTTGCCACTTACGTCGGTAAGTGTTTAACGTGCGCTAAAGTTAAGGCCGAATATCAGAAACCCTCCGGTTTGCTTGTCCAACCGATAATCCCCGAGTGGAAATGGGAACGTATCGCCATGGATTTCATCACCAAGCTACCGAAGAGCCGAAATGGTAACGATACTATTTGGGTTATCATCGACCGTCTGACGAAATCAGCTCACTTCCTACCCATGAAGGAAAAGGATTCCATGGAACGACTAACTGCTCTCTACATGAAAGAGATATTCTCCCGCCATGGGACACCCGTCTCAATCATCTCTGACAGAGATAGTCGCTTCACGTCTAACTTCTGGCAATCGTTGCATGAAGCCCTGGGTACGCAACTTGACATGAGTACTGCTTACCATCCCCAGACCGATGGCCAGAGTGAACGCACAATCCAAACCCTAGAAGACATGTTGCGTGCTTGCGCAATCGATTTTGGTAAAAACTGGGATGAACACTTGCCCCTATGCGAGTTTTCATACAACAACAGTTATCACACCAGCATTCAAGCCGCCCCATTCGAGGCACTTTATGGTCGAAAGTGCCGATCTCCCATCTGTTGGTTTGAAGTTGGAGACAGCCAAATTACCGGTCCGGAACTAGTGATCGAGACCACCGAAAGGGTCTCGCAAATTCGAAACCGTCTGAAAGCCGCACGCGATCGTCAAAAGAGCTATGCTGACACCCGACGGAAACCCCTATCATTCGAAGTCGGAGATAAAGTACTTCTGAAAGTTGCTCCGTGGAAAGGAGTCATCCGTTTTGGCAAACGTGGTAAGCTAAACCCCCGATACATTGGTCCATTCCAGATCCTTGAAAAGATCGGACCAGTAGCCTACAAACTACAACTGCCAGCCGAACTTAGTAGCGTACACGACGTGTTCCACGTCTGTAACTTGAAGAAGTGCCTTGCCGACGAATCACTCGTCATTCCTCTCGATGAAATTCAAGTTGACGAAACCCTTCACTTCGTGGAAGAACCTGCCGAAATCGTCGACCGCGAGGTCAAGAAGCTGAAACGAAGTCGAATCCCTATCGTTAAGGTTCGATGGAACTCCCGGCGCGGATCTGAGTATACTTGGGAACGCGAAGACAAGTTCAAAGCCAAGTACCCGCATCTTTTTCCCAACCCAGCTCCTGTAGACGCCGATGTCTGAATTTCGGGACGAAATTCCTTCAACCAGGGGAGAATGTGACAACCCGTAAGTTTCCTAAGTCAAATCATATAATAATACGTGTAATTACCTGTTTCTGTGTGCATAAATCTGTGTTTTAGTTAACGTAGATAACGTAATGTGCATCTATCCGTTAGTCTTGGTGTAACCCTAATTTAATATCTCGACAATCGACCTTAAAAACAAGAACATTATATATATGATCGGTGGAACTTTAATAATAAGAAACATTTCACAACAATATATGTATTCTAATATAAAAAGAGTTTTTATATTATCTCGTCACCTTTGTAGTATTTTGCATACGTTCAAAGTTCGTGTCACTATTTGACGTAAAATAATCATTTAACGATAACGTTTATCCATTTATTTACCGACTACGTCAAATAATAAATCATTTTAACGTTTAGTATTTTTATAGCGAAAAACCATTACGTTTTTATATAAACATTTAACGTCAACGTTTTTCACCATTTCACACCAACTATATTTAAACAAGACTTGTATCCTTTATTTTTCTTTAACCTTGATTCATCATCCTCCATGCATGTTCATTACCATGCATGATTAAATTCAATTGTCACCTTTGGTCATATTATCTTTCGTGATCAAAACCCGACACTCGACAATTAGTAACCATCATTAGTAGTAATCTACCACCTTTCTCCTAATTACCTACTAATTACCCAACCATAAAGCAAAGAATATTCACTTGTACCTCATCATCATCATCATCTTACACCACCTTTTCCAAACCATCCCATCACCACCCTACAACTACCTAGTATTGTACCACATTTGACCTCCTCCTCTCTTCTCCTTGCACACAAGAACAGCCCCCCCCCCCCTTGCTCCCTCTCTCCCTCACGATTTTGGCACAAAGCCGCCACCACCACCTTTCCATTCCAAGCCAAACCCTTTTACTTGTTTCTTTCCCTTCCTTTGGTGTACCATATATAAAGAACATAAAAGGAAACCATAGAACACATCTCACTTGCTCCCACCACAAAACACACACACTTTCTCTCCCTCTTTCTCCAACCGTCGCTCTCTCTCTCTCTCTACTCTCTCTCTAGCTTTTCTTCAACAAACCTCAAGAACACTTGTAGATCAAGCTACTAGGAACAACAAGGAAGCAAGATCAAGCCTCCATCATCCTCGTTTTCGGTTTTCTCAAGTTAGTAGACACCCTTTTCTTGAGTTTTTCACTAGTTATTCATGTTAACTAGTCATATTTTCCATCTAACACTCCTAACACAAGTCTTGGTTAAAAATGGTGACTTTAAACTTATATTTACTTCTATGATGATAATAACCTACATGTTTGTTCTTATTCATGTTAGATCTAGTATATCTTGTGTTTCTACTAGTGATTTCATATATTTTGAACCCCTCATATGCTACATTATGTAGATCTATAGAAAAACAAGTGTTATGATGCTAGTATGTGTACATTATGCCTTGGTTTTATGAACAAACCTCTAGATCCGAAATTTGTGACTCTTGGAACCCTAGGTCCGAAATTTTTAGCATGTTAGAAGGTTGTGGATAGCACCAAATGACTTATTGATATGTTTGGACGGCTAAATCTATAAAAATAAACCACTAAAAAGTCCCGGAAACTATAGTTAAATTAGGGCTAATTTAGGTCAGAAACTTTGACCCCTTCTAAAGTGATTTTAAATGATGCCTTTAGCCTTAAAAACCCTAGTACAAGATCCCTTTTGAAAATAGCTAAATTTGGGGAAAAACGGGACCAAAAACGGACACTTTACGGGCCCGGAAAACCCATTTTTGTAAAGATATGTAAACAAAGGTTACAACTGATCTTGAACACCTTTAAGGACTTTAGATGACTTATAATAGGTTTACAAAGTGTTTTGGTAGTTTACAAAACCCTAGAACGAGTCACAGGATCAAAACCGGCTAAAACGGACACATACCGGCAAAACCGACAAAACTATAAACTTAGACTTTTGAACTTAAATTTTCTGAATTGATATGATTCTATGATGAAAATAAATGTGTATTTATTTGTTTGATCATTGCCTTAGTCATATTTACAAATAACGTGAAATGCGGCTAGAACCGGCAAAAAGCCCGTTTTGACCTTAAACCGTCATTTCGTCCTATAAATGTCCTTTGAACTCACATGATATTTATTTGAGAAATATAAACTATTTCTAGACTAATTTTTATCATGAAAATAAATAATATTTTATTATCACGCAATAAATATTTATTTTCAATAAATATTTTAATCAGGTCAACGATGTCGTAATATATTAACGGGTTACCATAACGCCAAGACTTGACCGACCAAATTGGAGTGACTTAGATGTCAACCCAATTTCTATATTCTAAGTTGTCTTGTAACATTGTATAGGACTGCTTACTTGCCTACCTTACTGAATTACTTGTATTCAGGTGAGTTTTCACGGCCCCTTTCTTTTACAGTTTTAATACTTGGGGGAGAATTCATTACAAACATAAATCATTGCCTGACAGATAGATTACTTGTTACCATATTGATTACATGAGCTTTTCTAGTCCAAATCATATTGTATCATGCTTGTTCATGTTATGATGAAACCCCACTATTAGTTGAATCCGATTAATTTACGAACAGAAACGATGACTCGTGGATAGATCTATTGGGTTAACGCCCCTACTCTGATTGGTAGCTCCAATCCTGGCTCCGTTTTAATAGTCAGAAGAGTACATACAGTTATATTTGACCATGCGGTACTGTTGGACATAGTATCATGAGTGGGTAATCAGTTAGTTTCGGTATTCAAGGTTCATGGTAATTTATAAAACAGTATCTAAACATATTGTCAAACGATGGAATGATTCAATCAAACTTGTTTATCAAACTTTACATGCATGCTATCTAAACCTGTGAACTCACCAACTTTATGTTGACTCGTTTTAGTATATGAATTCTCAGGTGATTGAACTCTGCTGCATTCAAGACATCATATCATTTAGGACCTGCATTTTCTATTTCTGGAGTCATGGTCAAACCGAGCTGCACTTTTGGAGATTTCATTGCATAACACCTAACGGTGTCATGTTCTCAAATCTTTTTGAAATGTAATTGTTTTATTAACAATTAAGACAAACATGTTTTCACTACTATTTCCGCTGCAACTTTGAATGAAACTCCACCTTTTGAATTAACTTAACTTGTTAAACGGCTCTAGTTGTTTAATCATCCAGAGGTCGTTCTATGTAATCTTGACTATGATCCATCTCGCTCGCACCCGACACAATAAATTACGGGGTGTGACAATTTCCCTTTGTATCCACCCTGGTTCTGACCACAGTTACCCTGGCGGTTTTGGCTACCATCACAGTTTTTATTGTGATTGAAATCCCTCCTTGAGTTATCATGTCTCTTATTCTGATTCTAGTAGTTAGAGGACTTCCCTGCAGTGTTCCCGACATTGTTGTTGCTTGGGTCATCATCTCTGTTTCACTTCCCATCGAGGGCGAACTTGGCAACTTTGGTGGCAGGGTTCCTTGTTCTACTGCCAGGTTAGTTAACTTGTGAGCTAATTTGATTGCTTATTACACATTGGAGGGGTTCAAAGATGTCACCATTCCCTGAGTTTGTGGAGCCAGTCCATCCACATACCTCTCGATTCTTTTGTAATCAACATCAACCATTGTGGGACGTAAAACCACATACTCGTGGTAATGAGCGGTGTATTCCTCTACTTCAGAACCCATCATTTCTAGTCCTGAAACTCAAGTTCTAACCTTTTATCTTGATCATGAGGACAATATTCCTCCATGATAGCATCTTTAAACTACTACCAAGCCATAGTGTTGGCAGCATCGAGTCCCAACATTTGTTCTTGTGCATTCCACCAAGTTAGAGCAACATTCTCTAGTGTAGTTATGGAAAATTTGACCTTACTTCCATTCGGGCAGTTACACATAATAAATACTTTTTTTTACTTCTCGAGCCATCTTAGTAGTCCTACATCACCCTCACTTCCCTTGAACATTAGAGGCTTGCACCCCATGTAGGTCTTAAAAATGCATTGATTTGGCCCTGGTTTATTTTACAAAAATTACCTTAGATGATACCTTTAGGGGTTGAGGGAAAAAAATGCCCTACTTTAATCTATCATACTTACCATTGTTATTATTCCCTTGATTCAGAGCCGCTGCCCATGCTACTGCGACTCCCTGGTTAATCAGATTATGGATCTATGCAACAGTGAGATTTGGCTGTTTGTTATTGTGGTTGTTCCTCCTTGGTGGCATGATGTTAATGATTAATATTCCCGACGTTAAAAATTCATTAAACACAAGATAATTATTCATGCATCCATCCATCACACGACATAATTTAGAATCACATTGGAAAACGTAAAGATGTATGTCGAGACCTGATTTGAGCATAAGTATCTCATTTAATTCACCATACAAGTGCGGAAATCATGTGTGATGGTCGATTTAGGCTGAATCTGCTTCAATGCTTTCCCATTGATGATTTCTAAAGCTCAAGAACATACACTACACCAAGAACACACACAAAATGATCTCTGTAGAATAATCTAGGAGTGGCACACCCAATAGGGTTTTCTCAATTGGTATTTATACTACTAGAGAGCATAAGACAAAAAGGAATGTTTGACACAACAATCATTACATAGAATTCAGCAATTAATATTCCATTAGACAGACAATTTCGCTAGGAATTATCCAAGTTCGCTAAGAGTGAACATGTTCGCTAGGAAGCCCGCTAGGGACAATCAAGTTCGCTAGGAAGTTCGCTAAGAACAAACAAGTTCGCTAACAAGTTCGCTAAGAACAAACAAGTCTCCTTACAAGTTCGCTGAGAACAAACAAGTTCGCTAACAAGTTCGCTAAGAACAAACAAGTCTGCTAAGTATACTAGGAACAAATTAAGTTCGCTAAGACATATAAAGATAGATCAACAAACAAGTACGCTAAGTAGCAAACAAGTCCACTAAGTACAATCATAGAAGTACGCTAAGTAGTAAAACAAGTTCGCTAAAACAGAAACAAAAAATTTTACTAAGTACAAACTTAAATTCTATTATACAAGATAAGTATCTATTCTAGTAAATTTATCCCGAGGTCTTCACTAGCAATACTTAACGGTGAATGGTTTGTGTTGCCAACAACCAAAACGGATTCCAACATTTCCACCCTTTTTGGCAATGCAAACACTTGAGCTTTAAGTCACTTGACCGAGCAGCTTGAGCAGAAATCTCCAGTTTTCTCTTGCAACTTCTTTGTCTTATCAGAATATGTAGTAAGTCCAAAATCGTATAGCCTACAGAGATCTTGCCATACAAGCTCCTTCAGGTTATTGTAGTTATTCAGCTCAGCCATCTCTTTGAACCTTCAAGAATGACACTTGATCCATTATCTTCTACCAACCAGCAAGTTGCATTTCTTAACACTTCCTTCTCAAGCTTAAGATTACCAATATTTGCAAGTTTAGTACACCACCAATTCAAAAACATTAAGTAGTAATTGGCGCCGTAGCATTCATATGGTCTAAGTTGAGTTGGAATGGTCCGCATCTTCTAATAATAATGAAAATTCGTGAGCGTCGGATCGTCTACTCAATCTAGCTATTCGGAATACGAAACAAGTAATTAGCCGATTGTTTTATTGATCAAAGAACAATTACAACCAGTAACACTCAGATACAAACACAGAGAATCTCACCATAAAAACACAGTCTTATGATTCGCTCATCTAAACACTCGTACCTAATACAAAGAACAAGCTCACTATTTATAGTTGCTGGCCGAACCCTGTCCGAACTCCAGGTTCGGCTGGCAGTAATCCTAGCCTTGAACTTGGTTCTTGAATTTTGATTGGATACTTCGCATGACGCACATATCAGGTATAAACAAACTCCCCCTCGTCGTGTGAAGTATCTCCTCAACATCTTCAGATTTGTATCTTCAATCAAACTCCCCCTCAAGTGTAGAATTCATTCGTCTAATGAAAAAAATCTTCGAACAAACACCTCCTCAACTTGATCGTATCTCGATCTTGAATACTTGACGATGTCTGGTGATTCTCTGGTCTTTATCAACAGCTTCAGAAGACTTGAAGTTATGATATCCTTCACTTTAGCAACATGCTCAAAAGTTAAATAATCTTGGCGCAAAACGTCTCTTCGAGACTCCAAGATATGATTTTGAAAAATGAATGTGTATCACGTGTTGATCAAATCGAAAATAAAGCAGAAATAAAATATTTTTGGCTTTTAGAAAGATTAAGCAAAACAAACCTAAAATCTTTTTAATTTTTTCAAATTTATGTTAAAACACACCAAAAATCTTTTTGTACTTTTCTTGAAATGAAATGTAAATGCAAAACAGAATCAGACACTATTTTTTGTATGAGAAAGATCACTCACTATATGGGATCATATTGAACATAACGCACAGAACTACACTTCAATTTCAATTAATTGAAGCACATAAGCCATGTTGATTGCCGGTATAATTTGTCCATATTTAACTCAGGCAGAATCATACTCATAACACCTGGATATGTTAAGGTATTGATTAGATTTTGCTTTGACCAGTGCATCCCACACTATCAGACATATTCAAACATTTTCTATTTTTTATTTTCCTTTTGTGTGATTACACTTGCGATTTTTCATAACGAATAATATTTTTCATGATACTGTCAACTGTGTTCTATACAAAAGAAATAAGAACGTTAAATCGTCTACCTTAAGGTCGATCTTTCGATACGCAGATAAGGCCTCGAATTTAACAAAATAAATAAAATAAAACAAGTTGAAATTGTATAACCCAACAGCAGTCAGGTCGGTACTCCCGTACACGTAGAGAAAGTCCGATGAGTTATACGAAATACCAAAGAAAATAAAGCAGAATGTTAAACAAACAACAATCAGGTCGGTATTGTGGACACGCATAGAAAGTCCGATCGTTTGACAAAATAAAGAAAATCAAACAAGTTTAAATCTTTGCAAAATGAACACATGTATACACAGTGACTTTTCATTTTGATTTTTCACACTTATTTTTCTTTTTGTCATGAAATACGTATCAAGATGTTATCCACATGGTCAAGCATTCGTATTTAGTGAATATCACATCTGATACTTTCTGATTTGCCAAGCCTACCAAACACATCAAACAATGATCTTATGACCCTTTCATCTACTCTATCCATGAGTCAGATACGTATGCCAATGTACCATCATTTCCCAATGACAGTTCCACAAATTTTTATATTGCATGTATTCACCTTCCTTATATATTATGCATGTATTCACCTTCCTTATATATTTGGCATGTATTCACCTTCTTCCCATAACATGCATTTTCATAATTTCTCCCCCTTACATGCATTTCTTCCCCTTAAAATGAAAAATTTATTTTTGGATTTTTCATTTTACAAAAACATGACTCTATTTTTTATTTTTATCAAAGGAAAATGCATAAGGAAAGAAAAATGATCAATCAACACAGATATCTTGCAATTTTTAGAATTTTCAGAAATTTTGCAGGTTAGAAAGATATATCATGAAATTTAAGTTAAGCAAAATACTCCTCCATCAACAACTTTGAAATTGTTGATAGGTCTTCTAGAAGTACCTACACAGTGGTCAAACTGATTAGTTCATAAATGACCCGAAGCGGAACGCTTCTGGTCGACCAGTGTCCTAGTTTTGCTTAGAAACCACCTTGGGTTTCTAAAATGACGATTGTTCTGGTAACTCTGTTTTTGATGAAACTATCACAGGTGACTATGATGATGAACCTACATTTTGAACATTTTTAAACATAGGAACAAAAGGTTTTGTTTTAGAAAGAATGTAGGTTCACATTCATTAAAAACTCTACCTTGTTCATTAACAAACTTTTTTTGGCAGGTTTACCAAGAACTGGTTTCTGTTGAAACCTTTGAGATGACTTAGCAGGAAGTGGAAAATATTTTGCCATATGCCCTTTTTGGAGGCAAACATAACATATACGTGCAGATTTGTCCCACCTTTTAGGTGCATGCGAAGAATTACAAACATAGATATCTCGAACATGATCAGAATTAGAATCATATACCTAATGCCTGTGATCATGAACCCATTTGGAAGTTGGGCTTCGAGAATAAGAACAATCAGAATAAACTTTTGCATTTTGATTCTTCAAGGTTCTTGTAGCTTCCTTTTGCACAAAAACTTTGGAAATCTTCCGAGCATCGACACAATGAAGAGGAAACTCTTTGTCAGAGAATATCTGTTCTGAACCCTTGAGTTCGTAAAACCTTTAATGTTGAACCTTCTCAGCTTTAAAAACTTCCTTCTTCACTTGCTTCATTTTGAGTTTCTTCAACTCTTGAGATGTTGATGATGTTAGAATTTCCTCTGCTTTGATATTTTGTGCTCTAAACCCCAGACCAACATTTTTCCCAACAACTTTGTCCTCAGAATTAGAATTCTAATGTCCAACCTTTGCTAACTTTGAAAATTCAGCTTTGATATCTTTAAGATTTTTCGGTTCAAAGAAGATCGTCTCATTAAATTCAGGTTGATAACGAATCATTTCACTTGAAGTAGCTGATTTCTCATTATCAGCAGAAGATGAACCAGAAACAAATTCAGGAGCTGGAGGAACTTCAGTTTTCTTTCCTTTCTTCTTTTTAATCTTCTTTGATTTCTTCATTTTCACAATCTTTTCTTCTTCAGTAGTAGATGAAAACTTTGAATAATCAACTTCTTCCACCTTTTCCTTCACTTCTTTGAATGCTTCCTTGATATGAGCAGGGGTGAAGCTGTCATATCATGGATTTTCTCAAAATTCTCATCTTTAGCTAGAAAGCTTGTGAATAATTGAGAATTGGAGACATTATTCAACAATCGATTGGTATCAATTACTTGAATCTTTAAATCTGAAATTTGATTTTGAGCTTCAGCCAACTCCTTCTCAGTAGCTATCAACCTTTTTGCAACTTTGTGTGTCTCAAATTTCTGCATCCGAAGATTTTCTAGCCCTTCAAACAATTCTTTCTTTAATTTATCTTCATTCCTCTTTTGAATCTCCAAATTTGCAGTTTGAACTTTGTTCACACTTACCATTTCATGCTTTTCATCCAAATATTTCTCCATCACAGCTTGATAACCTGTAATTTTAGCAGCAGATTCATCAGCATTCTTTGTTAGCAGCATCCTTCGCTTCATCCTTCCATTTCTTGACTTCATTCACCAACTCATACCTCTCTTCATAGATCTTTGCATTTGCAGCTTCAACATCCTTTTTATCTTGTTTTGAAATCTCTAAAACTTCATTCAGCAATTTGATCTCTGTAATCAAACATTCATTCTTCAAAACTAATTCCTTCTCATGTTCCTTAGAAATCTCCAAATCTGAATTAACCAACTTGAAGTCCTCAGAAAGCTTTTGAATTTTATTCAATAACAATGTATTTTCTTTCAACAAACTTTCCAAGTTTTCAGCAGATTCATAGAAACTTGGTGCTGAACTTGTATCGCAACTTGTATCTGAACTATAATCTGCTTGTTGATCATGAGAGACAATCAAAGCAGATGAGTCAAAATATCTATCCCAATCATAAACACCATCATCTTGAACTGTTAAAGTTGTTGTCTTGGTTGAATTACTGGATGATGGTTGAGTAAAACCGGGGTTGCTTCCATGAGCCTGTTGACATTCTCTAGCAAAATGGCCAAGCTTCGAGCACTTGTAGCACTTGATATTTGATTTATCAAAACCCAATTTGCCACTAAAAGCTTGTTTTCCAATTTTCTTATAAAATTGATGTGACCTTTGAGTTAACATAGCAAGTTTCCATGCCATATCTAACTCGTTCAATTTATCATCATCCAGCTCATTCAAATCTTCTTTAACCAATTATGCCTTCCCAACATCATTTATAATCATTCCAAAAGATGAAGAAATGAGAGCAGCAATCAATCTGGCACATTCATCTACCGATTGAATAGAAAATGCACTTTAACGTGATGAATCAGGAATTGTAAAAGTGCACCCTTTTGAAGAATCAGAATTTCCAGAAGCTCCAGCCATAAAAGCAACACTTGGTGCAGAACTCAGATTTGGCTTTGCTTTAGCATTCATGCTAGCAGTATTCTCACCATGATACAACTCAGGATTTTGTAAAGTAGCAATTGATTTCTTTAAATTTAACATTTCCATTTCCCGAGCATGAAGTTTTCCAGTAAGTTCGTGAAATGTCAATGTAGAATATTCTTTATCATTGGTGAGTAACAAAACATAGTTCACCCACTTTTCAGGCAAAGCTTTCATAATCTTTTCCTTCAAATCAACATCAGTTTTCTTAATTCCAACTACCTTTAACTCACTAATCAGATGTGAAAACCGTGAAACAAGAGCAGTAATGTTTTCATTATCATAATTTTGAAAGTTATCAAATTCTTTATTCAACACTTTCTTCCACTACTACAAAAATGGCCTTTCTTGACGCTTTTTGCGCGTCAAGAAAGGGCCCAGATGACGCGCAAAAAAGCGTCAAGGAAGGCAGGGTCAAGAATCCTCTTGACGCGCAAAATGCGCGTCATCCCGTTTATGACGCGCGAACGATGACACGCATTTTATGACGCTCATTGCGCGTCATAAAATGGGCGTCAAGGAAGCCCCCGTCATAAATAGAGATGACACGCATTTTTGCGCGTCAAGAATGTAAAAGAAAATTTAAAAAAAATATTTTTTACTAAAATCACTAATTTTTACATTAAATGAAAATTAACCTGATAAAACGATAAAAATACACTTATAGCAAAATAATGCATTTCATATATATAGCAAACCAATACGTTTCATACAACTAAAACTTTTATATCTTCCTTGATATACACATATCAATCCATCTTTTAAAGAAGAAAAGGAAATATATATAAAACCATCCACTTCATAACGACAAGCGCTGAAACTATACTCCGGTATCCACCTTGAAGCTAAAAGGTCCAATAGCCTGCACCAAGTCAAAATCATTGTTCAAAACTGAATCCGAGTGTTTGTGACACAACTATGAAACTATGATTA
Organism: Deinandra increscens subsp. villosa; assembly: GCA_039602395.1. NCBI lineage: Eukaryota > Viridiplantae > Streptophyta > Magnoliopsida > Asterales > Asteraceae > Deinandra > Deinandra increscens. Next base: position 61,672,619 of record JBCNJP010000007.1, on the reverse strand, counting down.
ATGCATCGTTTGAAACCTATTACCCTAAAACAAAGACAGTTTCAACTAATCCCTAAAAACACAAACTGGTCCCTAATAGTTCAACTATGTTCTTATGTAAAGATATTTTTAGTAGATTTATTATGGTCTTGTGTAAAACATTTCAACTAGTAAGGATGCTACTGTTATATATAGTAAAGCCAGTGAAAATGATGCCTTCTTGTGCAAATTTGACATTGACAACAACCTCAGCCTTAAGCAACAAAGGTACATGTACTAAAGGATATCTAATTGAACATGTACAGGCAGGGTTTAAGGACATCTAAGACGAAAGTAGTGGCCTCACGTATTAAGTTCCTCTGAAAAGATGGAATGAAAAAAAATGGCATTTCAAATCAGTTTAAATTAAAGGATCAATATAACTGCAAGTGTAAAAAAATACGATAGAACAAGCAAATTGAGATGTGTATTTAGGGTTCTTTACGCAAAAAAAAAAGTGTATGTATGGTTTAAATACGTCAAGAAAAAGACCTGTTATTGTGTTATAATCAACTGGACAGCCTCCCTCCATTTGGGACATCATCAAAGCAAAATTAACAGCACCCTGTTGCAGCTTGTTAAGCTTTGTATCCATGAGTAGGCCTGTGCAAACGGGTCAGACCCGTCAAACCCGGGTAGAACCGACCCGGAACCGAGAACCTATTGAAGTGAATATAGGAACCCGGAACCGTACCCTGTTAAAGGCACACGGGTCGGGTTTCAGCGGGTTTTCTAATCGGTTCTACCGGTTCCGCCTAAGAACCGTATGTAACCCATGAATCCAATGTCCAACCCAAAAAATTGATGTAGGTGGTAGGCCAGCCCAATGTCCAAAGACCAAAATCCATGTGCTGTACATTCTGATGTACTAAAAAGTAAAAAGTTGGCTTGTTGCACCTGCAAATCTGCAATTCTCCAAAGTCCCAGCAATCAAAATGACAAAATTCCAATAATATAAAATCACCAAATGACATCAGCCCATCACTGATCCGATTCAATCATTCAAATTCAATCGTGGGATGATTGCTCACTGGAAGTCTGGAATTCAATCGATAGATGATTTCTCACTATGTCTGATGCTCACTGGAATTCACTTGATTGCTCACTGGAAGTCATTAGAATTTAGAATAGAAGATGAAGAGATGGAGATAGATGATACGTCGTATGGGAATGGGATAGGCGAGATAGCCGTAATATTGCCTCTGCAAGATTTTTGGAAACATAAAAATATTTAATAGGTGTCCTATAATTTCTGGGTTTTGAGGGTTTCTAACGGGTATTCGGTTCTTGGCATTACCGTCGGGTCAGACCCGAGACCGAACCGGAACCGTTTGAATGAGAAAATGAGAACCGTGAACCGTTTATTAATACACAACCGGGTCCGGTTTCCGGTTCTAACGGGTCGGTTCCAACGGGTTTGCCGGGTTTACCCGACTTAAGCTCACCCCTATCCATGAGCATGATCCGCAAACCAGAGCCATCAATGAGCTAATTGTTTAATTCACAAGTTCAAAATTATTTTAAAAAAGATTATATATAATTAAGAAGTAGTGAAGTACAGAGGGACTTAATTAATATACCTGATATCAAGGATAGTGTTTTCTAACTGAGGGAATGCAGTATAATCAGGTTCATAAGCCAGAACAAATAGTTAGACCCAAACGACTTTTCTGGATCCATGAGACACCTTTATTTGTCTCTTTCATGACCTTGAACATCGCTGCAGGCTGCATACAAAAATTTTAAATAATGAATCATGAAATATGTTAAGATCCAAAAAAAAACATGTTAAGGAAAGGTATAAAGCTGTGAATACTGGTTAAATATAAAATGTGAACTTTACAACCCAAATCATGCTCTAAGTCTAACATGCTAACGCTCTTTAAGAAATATTAAATCTAGCTTTGAAATACAAACTATTCCACTACAAAGAGACATGTGCTTTATAGGAGATTTGTGAAAAGGAAATCTAATGACATTAATTCCATAGCATAACAATTTATAAATCTCATATAGTTGTTAATGACTTATGTGCATAGAAACTTTTACTTTTAACCAAATATTTCTTGCATGGATCAGAAAAAAGTTAATCAAAATAACACATAAAGGTTAAACATACCAGGAGAATTATAAGCAAGATCTAGAAACAAACTGACCCAAAATCAATATAGAACAGAGTAATGAGTATCAATCATGAAGAACTGGCCTAGAATTGGGGTGATCTCAATCAAGAAAATTTCATATTAACTTTAAATATGAACTGTACACAACTGATTTCAGAAACCAAGTCTATGAAGGTTTATATGATGAATAATTATTATCCAACAGTGATTAGAACATCAAAACAAACAGGAAATGAACCTGTCCTTAATAGGCTTCAAGGCATCCCTTTTTGCAGGACCTTTACCCTTGGCACCCTTCATATCTACAATCCACAATCACAAATCAAAACAAAATAACTATAATCGTCAAAGCAGAAACCTTTAATCAATTAATTGTAATGCAACTTTAGTGAAAATCTTTAGAGAAACCAAGTGTCTACCTCGGAACCTTTAATAAATTAATTGTAATGCAACTTTAGTGAAAATCTTTAGAGAAACCAAGTGTCTACCTCGGCTACCTCTGCTCTCACCCTAACTACTATAAAGGTGAAAATCCTTTTTTTGCAATTCCAAAGCAGCTAAATAAAAAGCATGAACAAAAAATAAAGTAGTAGCTTTTCATGTAGGACGCTATTGGTGTTATTAGGCCTTTTTGTAGTTTTTAAGTGAGGTTGTAAGGTGATGACTGTCATATCCTTATTGTACAAAAGATAGAGAGACAAAATAAAAAAATGAATATGTTGCTCATTAACCTGATTAAATCTAGCTACTGATTAAATCTCTTTTGTTTACTTTGCAGTCAAGTTAAGAATGGACCGTGGTTAAGAAATAAGGATTATATGCAAAATATGATATTTTAGTATTCTCTAACTTATGTTACCTTCAGCCCCTTGAAGCTTTATCTTGTCAATAATCTTTTTACATGCATTCAGTGACCAATTACTTAGGTCCGTTTTCATTTGGATCTCTTTTGGTGCTCCTATATGTATGTATCAAAGCTTAGAAATTAGGTTAACCAAAACATGTACACCAAAACACCAAGATAACCCTATAACCTATGTATGAAAAAACCAATAGATCCCTATGGCATAATATCACCAAAACATGTATAAAAACAGAGGATATTTTATAGCATAATATCACCAAAACATGTATAAAAAAACCAAGAGATCCTTATGCAAGTCTAATACCACCAAAACATGTATCAAAACACCTAGAGAAAATCAGAAGATGTTTAATTTGAAGCCCCAAATGAGGCAGATTTTATAACCCAAAACCATACCACGAAGAAATTTAAAAAAAAAAAAAAACTTAAATACCAGAACAAAGAAAGAAGTAAATTCCATTGCATTGCTACATCATTCCAATCTCACATAAACCAAAGCATGAAAAACACGAAAGAATATCCATTTGAAAATCCTACCAATTTCACAGAGACCAAAGCAAAAATTAATTTCTTCAACATCAGAAGCAACATTCAAAATTAATCAAAATTTACCGAAATCAGAGGTGCCAGAAAGCAGAGGCAAACCCAAGCTAATCTGACAGCAATTAAATACAGCCCATCTCAAGCATAATAAAAAGAAACCTAAAAATCTTCAACAAACTTCAATAAGCACGTAATGCAATAATTAGAATGTCCCCAAGAAAACTGAGAGATCAAACCTGTTAGCCGCCATAACAGCTTCATGTTTAATATGTTTTGCAGTCTTACCAGGGACATGGGAATTCTGCAGCAAAGCTAAACTATCCAGGACAAACCCAGCCTTAGTAACAGCAGGAAGCAACACACATCAGACATCACTATCTTATTGAAATCATTAAATTTTAACAAAATTCAGAAAGGTGAACATCTGGTAATAGTTCATAAGAGGTCCAAAACAATGGTACAACATATGGTCTTGCATCATGTGTTTTATAAATTTCCCCAGAAAATGTGCTTCCTTTGCAAGTAATAAACATTCATTTCCTAATACCAGGACTTGCTAAGGGATCCTAATACAAGAAGTGTTTCAGGTTAGCCAACCCGACCCATTTTTAACCATTTGCCAACCCGTCCGTTTTGCCACCTCTATATCCTAATACCAGAAATTAGCTTAAGACATGGGTGTGCTTTTATTTGTCATCCCAACACATAGTACTGCATCTGTACACCTGTTGTAATAGCTGTTACTATTCCTCGAGCCCGTATAATCAGTACCCAAATTAATAAGATTAGTAGAACATTTGTAGCTTTAAAAATGACCAGATTTAAGAATATAAAGTTGAAGATGGTAATGTTCCCCTCTACAGACATAACACTAAGCGAAAGCCAACCGACCCCAAGAAAAAGAATTATAGGTTTACCAATCTGATGAAATCTAGTTCCTTTCTTGAAAAAAAACTAAATACGAACAAGAATACATGAAACTGAATCGAATTAAGAGCATACCTGAAATCGAGCCCTAAGTGCGAGTGAATAGAAGAATCGAGTGAACGAAGGAATACCTGAAATCGAGCCCTAATTTGTGAGTAAACTACTGAGCGAGGTCGCCGTTTTGTGTAGAGAGGTCACCGTTCTGTGTAGAGGTCGAAGTTTAGGGCAAAGTAGCGAGGTCGCCGGCAAAACAGGGGAGCACGGTCGCCGGCGAAACAGGAGCGAGGTCTCGTTCTGTGAGCGTGAGCAGGATTTGGGGAAAGGTTGAAAAAACCCTAGTGTGGAGGCGGGGTTATATCCAGACTTTTTATTTTGGGCGGGATAAATATAAAGCGACATTTTATTTTTTTTGGCTTGACGCGCTCAAAACTAAATGTCCTCCGTGTTTTTATTTTTTTTTCAAATGACACAATTTTTATGACGCGCAAAAATGCGCGTCATCTACCCATATAATTTTGTAAAATACGACAGTTTTTTAATGACGCTTATTTTTGCGCGTCATAAATTACCGAGTGTCATTGTTTGCGCGTCAAGGAAGGGCCTTTTTCTAGTAGTGTTCTGACTTTTCTTGTAGTCATCATTCCCCTCACATCTTGCTGATAGAGTATCCCACAATTGCTTAGATTACTTGCAAGTACTAAATTGATGTAGCAACTCAGTGGGTAATGCCATTATAAGATAACCCAAAGCTTTTTGTTCAAGCTCGTATGATTTCCTTTCAGCAATGTCGAAGGTATGAACTTCCTTTAAATCTCATTGATCAGTCGGATGTTGATAAAGCTTCTTGATCGGAATCCATAAATCGATATCATTCGTACTTATGTAAGCCGAAAATCATTGCTTCCAATTCTGATAATCTTCCAACTTCAACAACTTGGGAACTTTCTGACTTGTTCTAATTTCGTTATCAAAATTCATCATAGTCTGCATCACATTTTGCATAGCGGCGAAAGTTTGAAATTCCGACATCGTTAAAAATTTGAAATCTGTTCGTCCGAACCTTATCCGAACCTGTTACGAACTCTCTCCGAACCTCGAATAATAACCGAACTTTGAACTACCACTGAACTCTGTCCGAACCTGTACCAAACTCGTCCCGAATTCTTTCTAAAACACAAACCTAGTCCGAACCTGTACCGAACAAGAGCTATGACCGAACTCTGACCAAACAGTGACCGAAACCTGGACGAACCCTCTCCGAACCTCGTCCAAACTAGGACTTCGGGGCAGTTGGTCCAAACCTCACCAGTAACAGCCGAACTTCACCATAATTTTCTCAAAATGCTCAATTTTGGACTGATTTTGACAAGATTTGCAATAGTTGATCAGAAAATGTGATGAGGAATGATTTAGAAGCAAGATTTTCATAAAAGACTCGATCAAAGTGATCAAAAATTTGCAAAAAAACACTTAAAAATCACCCAAAAATACTCATTTAATATTGAAACTCCAAAAATAGCAACCACATATCAGTAGAATGAACCTGAAAGCTCTGATACCACTTGAAAGGTCGTGAGCGTTGGATCGTCTACTCAATCTAGCTATTCTGAATACGAAACAAGTAATTAACCGATTGTTTTATTGATCAAAGAACAATTACAACCAGTAACACTCAGATACAGACACAGAGAATCTCACCACAAAAACACAGTCTTAAGATTCGCTCAGCTAAACACTCGTACCCAATACAAAGAACAAGCTCACTGTTTATAGCTGCTGCTGGCCGAACCCTATCCGAACTCCAGGTTCGGTAGGTCCGAACTCCAGGTTCGGCAGGTCCGAACTCCAGGTTCGAACCAGGTTCGCCTGGCAGTAATCCTAGCCTTGAACTTGGTTCTTGAATCTTGATTGGATACTTCACACGACGCACATATCAGGTATCAACAAATAGATGAGCTTTAGATAGGATCTTGAGGGTAGTCTGAGTTCAATTGCTGGAAAGAGTCTGATAGTATCAGCACCTTCTCTCTCAATCACCAATTCATGTATCTTTCCGCTATAATACCAACTAATCATAGGAAAATTCTGTTGATTCCCTGGAATTGACTTCACTTTCACCACCTCTCTCATATCTTTGAACATTCTGCGATGAGGGGCACGGAGACGCCTTTTCTCTGCAAGTATCTGAGCTTTCTTTTCTTCTTCAGGAGCTTTCAGGTTCTTCTTGAACTCATAAGAAGCATCGATCAGTGAAGCGGCTTTCAAACCCTTTTCATAGTTTGTGTGGTTCACTAGATCAAGGTACTTTAGCTGTTTGAGTTCCCAGGAGAATAAACTGTGTAGAGCTCTGAAGTCAGCAAAGAATTGAAAGTAACCGTTCTGCCTTTTCACCAGAAATGCGTCAAAGGCTTTATCATATTTCCATCCAAGAATTTTCATCCCATAATTGACATTGGGATTAGAAGGCATCTTTCTTAAGTTCTAGGCAGTAAACCATAGCATAGCTTTTGAATTTGGAGCCATCTTTGCCCAGTCATCATAGATAGGAGGATTGTCTATCCTTCTGAAGCCTCAGCTCGTTCCTGTTCTTTGATTCTGATTTGCTCCAACTTGGCCAGACGTTCAGTCTTTCGGTATTCAATTACAAAGTCTCGGAGTCCCTTGAGTTTCTTCCAATTGTAAGCCCTTTTCTCCACATTCTTGAATTTAAGATAGTCGCGGAGATCTTTGAAAGTCATCCTGTTGGTAGTAAATATGATATACTCTTCAGTATCAGGATCAGGAATTCCTCAGATGGATTATCTGAAGGAGGAAAATATGTTTTGCCGATGTCGTGTACTAGATCAGAGAGATGGTCGTGGATTGGAGTAAATTCGACTGTTTTATTGGTGTCAGCAAAGACATCCATCAGTGTATCAAATTCATCTTCAACTTTTTGATTTTTAGGAAGGTGAGAGTTCAATCTTTCCTCATTAGTATAAAACTTTGTTAGCTGAGTGTCGGTGAGACTCATAAGATAATCCAACGAGAAGTTGTCACTCATCAGAGATCTCACCATACAAGCTGTTTCAGACATATCTGCTTCATCTACATCAGTGCCTTCTAGGTTGGTGACAATGCGGATTCTGGGTTCGTCTGTTCTGGCTAACTCAGATCGATCTGGTAATGTACTTGAGCCTCTTTTGTACATGACAGCACGAGGGTGTCCTGATTCATACCTTTTCAGGGCATTTTCTTTTTCTTCAATCAGTCTGTTTTGCTCACTTAGTGTTTCTTCAATGAGAGCTCGACGAGATCTATCCTTTTCAGCTTCCTTCTTCAGTTGTTCCTCTTCATTTCCTCAGGAGCCAGTTTCCTCTTTCCCTTATCTTTGTCAGAGGGTCGTGGTTGCTCATTGGCAGTAGGTCCTTGAGGTGCTGTCACATCAATGTCAATATCCTCTCCTTCAGAATCAGATGAGAAATGGATAAAGGAGGCTTCAAAGATTTGTTCTTGTTGACCTTGCTCAGTAGATACAGCAGGATCAGTTTGATTTTGAAATTCTTGACCAGCACTCGATTCAAGGTTAATGACTTCAGCATCTGTTGGTATAGAACCTGGAACATGTGGAGTGATATCCAAAGCAATAGTCTCTCCAGTGGACATAACAGTTGATAGAGGAACATTCACATATACATCATCTACTTCCATCTTTACTTGAATAGGAGTAGGAAAAAGAGGCTCCTCTTTATAATCATCTTCACTATCAATTGTATCCAGTTCGATGTAGTTTAGTGGATTTGCTACATTCATGAGCACATTCATTCTCTGTTCAAGCTCATCCATGTCTTCTTTATCACCAAATTCTACAGTGTATGGATGTTCTTCATATGTTGCATCATCATCATCTTCAAGAGTCTCAATGAGAATTCCACAGGAATTCCTTCTTGAATAGATCTTCTGTGCATAGTATTCCTGGAAATTTGCCATTTCAAAATCTAGGAAGGCCGAGTCGACGTGCATATGATGGACACCTTCAGTTCCAGGAACTATTGCGGAAGATGTAGGGAGTGCAACATGAACAGTAGGAACAATGGATAGTTGAAGGGAACTGTCAGGTTCAGCTTCAGACTCCACACTTATGGACCTCTCAATAGCAAGAGCATTGGATGCCTGTGCAAATCTTGGAAGTTTCAGATTTTCAGGTACAGGTGCAAGCTTCATGATTGAGTCCAGGGTTTCATCAACACGTTCATCATGAAGGAGGCTGTTGATGAAAAATTCTTCGTCATTTGAGAAATTCAACTCATCTCCTTCAATGACATTATCAGCATCAACCTCAAAGTCGCTGTCATTCATAGGGCTTGAAGTTTCTTGAAAAACAGATGAATCTTTTCCAGTAGAAACAGGAGTGGAAGATATAGGATCTTGAAAATTACCTCCTTCCCCTACTTGATCAGTTTCAGTCTGTCCTTCTGGTAGCACATTCCCTTGATTACCAGTATTGTCATCTGGCTTGTAGCTTGATTTTTTATCTTCATTTGTTTTTGCTAACAAGTTTTTGAGTCTTTGAATCCCTGCAGCATGTTCAACAATTACTTATGACTGATTAGTGATTTTCTGGTTGGCCACTTGTAGAGAATAGTTCAGCTGATCGTTCTGACTCTGAAGAGTTTCAATCTCAGCTTTAAGTTCCATAACTTTTTCAGACTCAGTAATGATCGAGTTGGCAACAACATCACTAGTTGTTTTAATGGTGTTAATTATAGTTTCAGCAAGCTTCTCCAAAGGTGCCATGTCCATATCCATTGTTTGTTGTTGAATTTCAGGAAGTAGAGAGACGATTGTTGAGGCTGAAGCTGGATCAGGTATGGTGCCAGATGGGTTGGTGACCTCAAGACTGATTTGTGGTGCAAGATTTCTCCCAATCTTGATTTTTTCTTGGCAGGATTTACTTATATGTTCTCGGACAAACATGAACTCAGCAGATGTCTCATGCTCAACAGCGGTCGTAGTCAGGTTGTTTAGACTTGTCCGTGGAGGAGACACTTGAGGACTATCAGGTACATCTAGATCTATCAAAAGATCATCTTGATCCAGGGACACTGAAGTCTCATCATCAGCTTCATCGTCTTGCAGTGGATCATAGCTTTCATCCGATGTCCATTGTTGTGTCTGAATTGCAGAGGCCCTAGATGATTCTCCAGTCCTCTCTCTTTTCCGAGGATGAATTCCTTCAGGTTGTTCAGGATTATCATCAGAGTCCGAGGAGTCAAACTCTTCTTCATTACCATTGTCCTTTCCTCCCTCTGTTTCTGATGAGACCACATTCACAGGACTTGTAGTACATTCAATATGCTCAGAAGCTTCCCAATGTCTTCAGCAGCAACAGGATCAGTAATAACTGGTGCATTCAAATCCAATTAAGGGTGGACTTGAGCAGCTACATGATTTTCAACTTGTGCTTCTACGGCAGCTTCACCCATTTGAATATCTCCTTCAGCGCCGGGAGCAGCAATCCAAGCAATCATCTCGGGAAAGAAGGGTACGTCGTTCCCTTGATATTTACCTTTATGGTACTTGCTTTAAGAGCCAACATTCATTAAGCTTGTGGAGAAGGTCTCTCCTTGCATGGTCAAGTTTGGGTAATAGTGATCTAGTATAGCTTGAATGAATCAAGGATACATCAGAAACTTCTGTGCTCTTCCAGTAGGGTGTAGGTTAGCAATCAACCACTTGAGAAGTTGGTGAGACAGATTGAACCCCTCACAAGTGATAAACCCGTGTAGAGCACACGCGGTTTCTTCAACGAAATCATCTGGAGCACCCTTTCTGTGTCCAAAGGCTACAATAAAAAACCTCCACTTGGTTGGAAATAAGGTCTTGAAGATCTTGTTGCTGACAGTTGGAAGAAAGCCGCTAGAATATCCCATCCTTGTAATTGTTGATTGCCACTGAGTCTTTTTGAAAGTCTTGGGCATGTCAGCGTCTTGTAAGTTCAGGACAGTTCTGATCTTCTCCTCAGTAATTTCAACATCAGTGTTCTGGATTCTAGACCTTATAACATTTGTACCATCATCAAGCTGTACAGATTGAGCATTGTTCCAGAAAGCTTTAATGATATCCTTTTAGATGACTAGGTCAATCAGCATTGTTGTTACCCAAGTTGACTGTTGCAGTAAGTCAATAGCTTGCTCATCAGCAGCTTCCCAGCTTTTGTTAAAAACACACCTTCCGTTGTGCAAACGACCATATTCCAAGACTTCTACAGCTTGTCTGGAAGGCATCTGCACATATAGAATTACAAGATTATATCTGAGTTGAGACTTAGATGAATGTCATGTCACACACTAGACTCGTGATAGTGACAGAGCTTTTCATATGAGAATCAAAGACATAAACTAAATCACATAGTGCATATACTCCAAAATGATCAAAAGCAACCGGAAAATCATGATTAACAAGGTAAGTATCTTAGAACCAAAAATGATGTTGTGTGTGGTATTTAAAATCTGGAAAACAAGGAGCCAGATCTAAATCTCCAGGATTTAAACTTGACTAAAAGTTTAGCATGAGAACTACAACTAACCCAAAAATTTAGTCTAAATTATTCTTATCTTGATTTGTTGTTGAGTCATGGAGAAATTTGTGAAAATGTCTACTACTTAGGCTCAACAACAGTCAATAACACCAAATTGAGGAAGTCTTGACAATCTGGGTTCAAAACAAGCAATTAAGTTTATTTGGTATAAAATGAGGTTTTAAGATCCCAGTTTGTCAAATCGGCTCAAGGAAAGTCACTTTGGGACTTGGTTCCACCCGAGCTTGTGAATTCCTTGATTTGGTAAATCAAATTTGAGATAAGACACAACTTGGGCAAAGTTAGTACATTTTGATATTAGAAAGACAAGTTAGGATACAACAAGTATAATCTATCTCAAAAGAAGCAACTAAATGCATGCAACAAGTATAACAATGAATTATTTAGCTAGCAAAAAAATCCTAGTGTAATAGAAATTCAAAAACAATGATCCTTTAGCATTAAGCCTTGACTTAAGTCCGATAAAGCAATCATCAAGTTCGCTGGTCTAAAGGATTAGTGAATTGACTAGGTATATTGCATATGTGGTGGTATGTGACTGGGTAATAATATATTAGTCCATCATGGTTAGTCAGAATAGGATTGGTCTATGATCCTAGGTCTTAGATCATGTGTTTGGTGCCCTATAGCTAGGTGATTAATTCGTGGATACTTTATTATGGCTGTGGTTATAATTGTAGATTCATTGTCTAGCGACTTTGTTTCCATTAGACAGTTAAGTTTTGAGATGTCAATGTCAGGTCTAAGTAATGCTAAATAGTGATCAGTCTTGGATGATATCTATTTCTTTATACTGATTTTATATCTGTTGTTGCTACCATTTGCTTTCGTATTTGCTTTATAATAGTTATTAGGAATTGTGGCAGAATCCTAATGATAATAATTAAGTTTAGTATGATTACACCATTGCTTCCTTAGGTCGACTCTGAGTTACTCTTAGTGCTACCATACGATAGGTCTGCTTTCCTATATATGCATGCATAGTGTTAAGATGGTTTTGGTTTTATAAATTTTAAAGGTTATTCTTGCAGGCAAACGTATATACACTTCGTGTGCATCATTTGATGTCGGAGAAATTCCTTTTGGTAACACTATAAAGTGGTGATCAAGTCTGTGTGGTAGTGAAATCACTTAAAGGTATATCGAATATTCGTGGCATCATCACGAGAATAGTAATCGTATTTCCTTAGTTGCAATTATAGTACGATATACAGGATGTTGTATCAAGAGTGAGTGATATCTAATACAACATGGTGAAATATTAAGACGAACTTCAAATCAAGCTATAGTAAGTCCACGCTAATGGCATGTAAGTCCACTAGGTAGTAACATCATGGGAAGGCATCGAATGCCACGTGGTGGCATTAATAAAGATAGATGCCCCTAGGGAGCATCTTGCGTGATGTGATCCATATGTGTATGGTTACTCCCTAAACTGTTAGGTAAGGTGAATTTCAGGATGGAATTCCTTTAAAGAGGGAGGATGTAACTACTGGTGAATTCCGGTAAATCAGGGGGGAATTTTTCCGACTAATGAACTCGACTCGGTAACCCCGGTTAGGCCAATTAAGATATTTGCGGCCCAAAAAAGCCTAATGCATATACCCAAAGTCCGAATAACTTTTTAGAAGTGTTCTAGCTAATCGTTATGCAACTGGAGACATTGTGGACCGATAAAAGCTGAGTTCGGTTTAAACCGGAAAAGTTCGTTGTTTAATTCGTTAACATGCCAGATAACTGGGCGTTGTCATAAATACACTAAGTTGAGTGATTATGACAACGGAAAAATTATCGCGAATGTTAATATTTGTCAGAAAGTCCATTCAGACGGTTACAAGTGGCGTGTGCGTGTGTAAACAACAAACGGCGCTTAACGCGCGTATGTCATCAACAGTGGCAGAGAGGTCACTGAGATAGGGTTAGAGTTTCTAGCATTTCCAGATACTTGATCATTAATGTTCTGACTATTAGAAACAATAACCATGAGAATCGTTGCGAGAAACGATGAAATCAGCAAAACTTTTCCAAGTGTTTAGTGGAATTATAGTCGTGGAAATATATTCGGTTCACAAAGCTGTGTTAAGCGGGAGACATGTCGAATATGTAATTTATACTGCACGTTTAACCGAATATTCACCAGATTATGTTTAATCGGACGTCTTAAACATTTTGAGAATGTTTATGAGGGTTTTATGATATTTAGTCTATGTCAGGATTATCGCAAGTCATTTATGGGACATTTAACGTTTAACGTCTTCAGACCTCGCGATATATATCAGCTGATTTAATTCCGAATCATAACCTAAAACCCTAGCCATTAAAGCCCTTTATTTTGTATTTTCCTTCATTTGAATCCCAAACACCCAAGTATCTCAAGGTCACAAAATCCGGTCGGTATTCCGGTGGTGGTTCCAGCCACTCGACGGCGGTTGCCATATTGCTCCAATTTTTCATCCTTTCCTCTCATGTTGCCATACCCATGGTTCCGAGTTATTTTATGGCCACGAACGGCAGTAAGCGAGAGTACAGCGGCAACGGCTGTTTAAGTTCCGCTATGAATAACGGCGATGACACCACTCTTGCGTTCTCCAGCGATTGAAACGCGGTTAAGAGTGAGTTTCGTCTGATTTCGTGTATACCTTGTCACTTTGGTTGGTTTTCCTCTTCTTATGTCCCGATATATACATGCATGTGCATATTGGTTAGCTTGAAGATGTTTTGTGCTGATGGATGACGATTTCATGGTGGTGGATGGTGGTAACCACGGTTGTGGCGGTCTTCGACCGTTGGACAACAGGTTATGGTGGTAAATGATGGTTGATTACGGGCCTAGTGATGTTATAGATGTGCTAGAAACAAATTTGAGTGATTTGGGGCTCGAGTCAATGAAACTCAAACCCGGTCATCTCGGGTTAACTTTCCTCTCAACAACTTTGACTAATGAAACGAAGTCAAACTCAGAAACCGACCCTGGATAAACGATATTGGTGAAAAACTGATCGGAAAGGAGTACTCATGTGTTAAATTTGGAATCCGCATTTCACTGTTAACCGGGTCTGGGTTCGCGTACCGACCGGTGGGTATAATCGGGTTTGTTACCTCGTATTCATTGTATTGTTATTTTATTCCCGAAGTTTGAGAAACGCTTCTTGTAAACCGAAAATTATTAATTATAAATAAAACTTTAACGAATATATAATTACATATATAATTAAACGTTAATAAATGAACAGTAATATATATAGTAAATCATTTAGAGCTTTTATAAATAGATAGAAATGTGTATATATATATATATATACCGGCTATGATTTTATGTAAAGTAAAACTACATAAATACGAGAGATTTTATAATATATATATGTTAAGCAAAGTTATGAATTTATGTAAGAAAATTATAATTTAATATTAAGTAATATTATGATTTTATGTTAATGATGCAAGTGAGTTGTATATATATATTTATGGGGACTCTAGTACGCAAAAGTTTTGATATACAATCCTAATACTACCGTGAAGGGATCTAACACGCGCAAACATGTAAGTGTACCTATCCATCCGATAATATAGTCCAATGGGTAAGAATCGGGCGTCGAACTCAGGAACACAATGGCTAATAACAATCTAAAGGAATAATCACCACACAAATTTTAAAATGGAAATGGAAACTCTTATATGTTAAAGGACATCATCTTGATATCAAATCATCTTGCAAATGAACAACTACCATGAACAATATCTATGCAGCTTTTTAAGGATAACCACGCCTTATCGCTAGAGTGAAGCTTAACCACCGTCAAACCAGCAATAGTAATGAAACACTAGATAAACAATCCTCGCTAGAGAATGCTACCTCTATAACCAAAAACCCTGAAATGCTATAGACACACACTTAGGAATCCTGACATAGTGCTCATTAATCAATCATCAACCAATTGACTAGAAACAACTCATCCAATCGTTCAGTATACCTATTGCTAACTAGTGCATGCTAACATAACAGAGCAAGAAAGATTCCTATAGGCATACAACCCACTAGGATTACTAGTTCCAATTCCATCAATGATCTAGACTCCCCTCGAATCCTATCCCTAGTTCAAATATCATCCAGAATCCTATGACCTAAAGATAGAGTGACCAAGACATAAGATTAGCTACTTCCTACAACTTAGTAAAACCACATCATTAATATCAATGGAATAATCATCAAGTACACATGCATATCAACATGAATCAGATCGGTCAAATGAAATGTTTCTAAACATACACATAGATAATCAATCGCAATAAACATTGTTCTACAAGATTCATCTCCAACAAGTTGATGGTGGAGTTTAGCTACTCATAACCAAGAGTAAACAAGAAACAAACTCAACTAAAGTTGTCATAGTGTTGGGTTAGAATTTTAGGTTGTTGCATTGTGGTTGTAATTATGTCTTTAGATCTGCGAAAAAGTACTGAACATTTCACACAATGTAGTCTGCGAAATTTCAGTCACTTAAGATATGCGAAATGTGTGTAGACATTTTGCATACCTTAAGTCTATAAATAATGATGTCAACCTTATTAGTGAGGTTGACGATTTTGAGCTAAGAGAGAGAATTTCTAGAGCTTAGAGAAAGAGAGAGTTTGAGTAGAAAGTCAAAAGATAGATTGTGTGTGTAGGCATTCTTTGTACGGTTTCGACTTTCAATCTACAAATCATTAGAGAATCTTCTTCACTCTCAAATGTGTGATGATTCATTGAAGTTGTTCTTATATATATTTCACATTCATCGTCATATTCTTCATCATTATACATTAAACATATCTGATTATCGTGAGTAGTTGATCTGGATTGAGTTTGATCCGGTTTTGGGACCTACAAGTGGTATCAGAAGCCTTTGGTGCTCGAGATCCGGACTGATTAGATCTGAAAATCGCATACGGATTCGTTTTTCACGAACATATTCATCCTCGAACTGTTTATATCAAAATTTTGATGTTATTCATTTGCATGTTTAAGTTTTGTTGATCAGCGAGCATTCGTGGTGAAATTACGAGAATCTGGAATAAAGTTTTATCAACTTTTGTGAAGAATTGCTCCTGGAAATATAAAATTCAGTTGCAGGTTTGTTAATGGCGATTTGCGAATTCTGAAGAAGATGTAAAACACGTAATTGATCTTGCTAGTGCATTATTACAATCGGATTTGGACAACACAAGGTAAATAATCTTCTTTATATTGATCACAGCTTGTAAACAGAGAATACAGTGAGTATTCTGGTTACACTATGTAAAACACACACTTAAGAAAGCTCAGACCTCGCTCACTTACTCTGAATCAAACTGAAACCTATATATAGAGACTGGCCAGCGGACCAACTTACTAGCGTACCAGGTGGTCCGGCGTACCACTTGGTCCGCCACTGATCCGCTGGATCTATAAAATACAAACTTATAAATTACATATTCAAAATATCAAGACCTAGCACTAGACAACACAAAAATGCTCTAACAAACTCCCCCTTGTCTTGTGCTAGTCTTCAGAAGCTTTTGACTCTGTCTTCTTCCAATCCCGTCTTCTGTTATTTCCAACATGAATCCCACCATCAAAGCAAACATTTATCACCTTTTAAAATTGCATTGCTTGATCAAAACATTCAGGCTTGTAGAGAATCTTGTTAGAATGCAGCTTTTCAATATCATTCTTCGACAGATTTATCAATGACATCGGGTCGTAGATTCTCACAACCTTGTTATCTTCTTTGATCACAATTACAGCTTCTCCAGACACTTCATCATAATACCACCACCTCAAAGTCTTGATGAAATCTTGTTCAAGCCTTTTTAAAGGTATCTTCTTGAGCTGAACTGGCTTCTTATATTTCAGAATCACTATTGGTCTGCCTGTGATAGGATGAATATCTGTTGGATGCTCAGAGTAAGTTGGTCTTTGAGGAATCAAAAATCTGAATCTTCCTTGACATTCTTCAATTAACTTCTCTTAAAACACAACAGCCAAAAGATTTCCTCCAGGATTCAAAAACGGACTTCTAGACAAATCCCTCACATCACAAACAGGTAATGTGTTGAACCTTGAAGCATTCTTCATATATATAATCCCAAACTCCTTCTTGAGGGCATAGCATTTGAGTTCAGAATCATACATCCAGCTGATAATCTTTCCAGAAGCTTGTCTTCCTTTTCTGTCAAAAACCCTTTTCTGATCAACACTCTTTGAAGACTTTTCAACTTGAACTGGAACTGGTAGCTTCTTTGCCCTTTGTTCTTTTAACCAAGCTTCAAACAACAGCTTCTTTTCCTCTTCTTCGGACACATCAACAGACTCAGATGTTTCAGTTGTTCTGATTGTTTCTCTGTTTCAACCTTCTCTTCACTGTCTTTACCAAAGAAATTAAAACCCTCAGAATAGTCGTTATCAGAAAAATTCCCATACATCGTCGAATCATTGGGATATTCTTCTGCCGTCATATCTTCCACTTCCACATGTTCCTCTTCAAACACCACTTCTTCTTCTGAATCATCTTCCTGATATGGATCAGCAACTGGCACCTTATCAACATCGTCCACATTTAAAGCAAAAATGGCTGCCAGCTGCTCTTTAGTGAAGGGATTAACAAACTCTCCCTCTTTCATTTCAACCCTTGATATCGGAGTCACATCATATATCTCTTTACCTGTAGACTCCCCCTGAGATGTCGTGGCTGTACCAGCAGCAGCAGATGATGTTCCTGCTGCATCAGTACCAGTACCAACACCACCAGCACCACCTTCTGGATTATCAGGGTCGTCGTTTAAAAACTTCATAACATCCTCTTCTTCTCTGCAAGTTTCCTCAGGATTCGGCCTTTTCTCCCCCTGAGCAGATAAAGCAGTAAGCATCTGCTTAAGCTGCTCACCCATAGTCAGAGACAATTGCTTCAATTCAGCAATTTCCCGATCTTTTGCTTCATCTTGAGCTTTTAATCTAGCAAGTTCCTTTGTATGAGACTGATCTCTGGCAACTAACTCTTTACACAAATTCCTTAGCCCAGAAATCTCTTCAGCTTGCAACTTGTTTGTATGTTCTACTTTTTCAAATCTTGCTTGAAACAATGCGAGCTTTAAATCAGTAGCAGAAATTGTGGAAGTAGTTGAAGAAGTGGAAGCAGAACCAGTAGTAGACGGTCTTTTTATAGTCAACTTTCTGATACGAACTTTCATCATCATCGTCAGAAGAACTCATTGTTTCTAAACTAGAAACATCCTGACTAGACGAAGTAGTGACAGATGAATTAGGAAGCTTAGGAATCCATAACCCGGAACCAGGAGTAGACAATGTATGCATGATAGCAGCAGATAAGATTTCAGACTCATCTTCTTTATCCGAACTCTTTTGTGCAGCCGAGAACGAATCAACAAAAGAATTATAATCAAAAGCTCGAGAATCAACCGATTTAGGTTGTAGAAAGGTATGTCGATGACAATCCACATTCATATGATTCTCAATGGTTTTGGAAGATGTAAAATAAACCCTTTTCATTGGATGATGATATCCAACAAAAATGCCTTCAACAAAACTCATAATTCTCACTATTTTTGACTTTTAATGCTTGAATACGATGTACAACTCAGCGAAAATGAACTAGAAGCAATCCGAATGAAGAAAATATACTGAATTGATGGAAAACTGAGAAGAATTGATCAAAATCTTACCAAAACCGAAGTTTTTCTCTCCAAAACCCAAAACCGATCAGTAAATCACAGCAACCGAGCAAACCTGCTCTGATACCACTTGTAAAACACGTAATTGATCTTGCTAGTGCATTATTACAATCGGATTTGGACAACACAAGGTAAATAATCTTCTTTATATTGATCACAGCTTGTAAACAGAGATTACAGTGAGTATTCAGGTTACACTATGTAAAACACACACTTAAGAAAGCTCAGACCTCACTCACTTACTCTGAATCAAACTGAAACCTATATATAGAGACTAGCCAGCGGACCAACTTACTAGCGTACCAGGTGGTCCGGCGTACCACCTGGTCCGCCACTGATCCGCTGGATCTATAAAATACAAACTTATAAATTACATATTCAAAATATCAAGACCTAGCACTAGACAACACAAAAATGCTCTAACAGAAGAAACTACAAAACTGTGAGAAATCAAGAATCTGCGAAATCACTGATTTGCGAAATATATTTTAAGAAACATCACGTTTTGAAATTTTGCTACATATAGTTTTAAGAAATTAACATCATGTTTCGAACTTTTCGTATAAAGATTTGTGCGAAAAATATATGTGTGAAATATTTAAAGATTTTTGCAAAGAGTATGTGCGAAATGTCTAAAATTTTTTGTCCCATGAGATAACTCTTCTACGAGATTTCTAAAAATAAAATTATAAAGGAAAACATTTTAATTTGCGCTTCTTCATCTCGAGACCCCGTATAAAGGAAAATATTTTAGATTGTTTTCTCAAAGCAAGAATATTATCTTTTTCGGGGCTACTCGATTAAGATTTCAAACGGATATTCTTACGTCCACAAAATGGAAACATACTCGAAATTGATTTCAGGTTCACTCGAATGGTTTACTGTTACTAAAGTTATAAGTCAAAGTGCAGTTCTAATAACAAACTCAGATAACCGGCCATGTAACACATTAAGGATTTGTGAGAAAACTGATATAACAATCAATGTTGGTTCATTCATTTGGTTTCCATCTACATTAACACCCAAGCAAGAAACCTTGAAAAAAAGATTTGAAGCGTTTAAACGGGCAGAAGGTGAATTATTACTGGACCAATGTAACGGATTCATAGATTTAGTTTGTGATTTACAGGGTGAGTATATCATTTTTCTTTACCTCAAAGGTTGTCCACCTTCCTGAACTCTTAACTGTATAAATTGTTTCCTTCAATGTGTTCCATTAAAAGAATTGAGGATACAGAAACCTTGGAAATGTTTGATTTGATAAAGAAACTACAAAAGGATGAAAAACTCTGGGATACTGGCATAAAGGTGATCAAAATACATTATTCTTATGATGCCTCCGGGAAATTCATACTAGTTAAATCAAAAGGAGGAGATGTTTAAGAAATTACGTGAATCCAGCTTTGCCGGATAATCTGTTAGACTCACATGATGTTGCTGATAAAATGATAGCTGCCAATTTGGTTAGATACCTCTGTGCCGATGAATGAATCCAGAAGGTAATCAGGTATCGTGATTCCAGCTTAACTATAATCAAGGAAAATGAAGAAATGAAATGGTTGAATATTGAGTTTATAAAAAATGAAATTTCTTTTAAACGAAAACTTGAGAAAGCTTTGGCTGAAAAAGAAAAGTTAGAACATCATAATGTCAGACAAGGTTTTTTTTTTCATTTATGGTTTAACAAAAAACTTAAAAGAAACCAAAAATGAGCTTCTTAAAGCTCAAGCTAAGATTCAACATTTGCATCATTCAAGCTTTCATCTTGATAATAACATCATTCAGAAGAGTATAGCCAAGGTAAAAGGGATTAAATATGGTGAAATCCATCCATCTGATAACTACCTACCAATGCCTAAGTTTCATCCTGCTAATGATTTGGCATAATCTTGTGAAACCAATCTAACTGTTGTCGATTCTCAGTCTAATATGAAACATGTGAAGAAGGTGAGTGATGCTAAAGATAATTTTGAAATCCACATAAGTTTCTATGGTTCTGATAAGAAGTCAGAGACTAAAAATCAGTATAGTAATTCTTCAAAACAAATTTTAAAAGAAAAAGCTGTTTTTGAGAAACTAAAACAAAAAGAAAAAATTATGAAAAAGAATGTGGATAAACCTGTTTTTAGAAGCAAATAAAAAGTTTCTGAATTAGATTTATAACCCAAGAAACAAAATAAATATTTTAATACTTCATCCGTTGATGCTTCCAAGTCCTGCAATTCTGAAAATTCTAGTGATAAGTCCAAGCGTGAGTGCGTCTGTTATGTTTGTTAGAAACCTGGTCACTTTGCCAGAAAGTGAATACATAGAACAGAAAAGAAACAATTTGAAAAACAGGCTACTGATATTGTGTCCGGATGTTCATCTTCATGTAGTTTTGTTGAGAACCGAGCTTAACCAAAATGTTCTTAGTTTCAGAATATGAAGGTTCAACTCTATTTTCTCCAAATCCATGAAATTCATGAAACATGTTGTTAAAAAACAAACCTCAAACGGAAACTTCAAAGTCAAATCAAAATTGTTTTCCTAATATAAATAATGTTTCACAACCGAAGATTGAGAAACAAAGAAAACAATTTTGCAAAACCAAGAAGGTGCAGAGAACAAACAACCAGAGGGTAATAGACCTCATATGGATGAAGGTTCTAATTATGAGTACAATGAGGTGTACTACTTTGATAATTTAGGCAACTAAATCAAAAGTGATTTGGGTTCCACTATCTAACTAATTTGATAATGAGTGTAGGAACATTTCAGGAGGCCTATTAATAACATCGGTTTATTAACAGTGAATGTTCCAGTCACAGGTTTGAGTGGGTACATCATTTAGGTAAATGGGTAAGATATCTCTTGAGAAACTCTGTGTTTCTTGATTGCTCAATTACAAATTGCATTTTCTCTTGCTAGCGCATTTAGTTGTGTCAGTTTAAGGTGGAAGATTCTTATTTTGTAAATTTTTTATTTTGATGTTTATTTTTTATAAATAAAGGGGAAAAAATATACGATAAAAAATAATTAAAAAAATCAAAAATAAACTAATTCTCCATAACTAATAATTTAGGAGAAGAATATGGGAAAAAGATTTTGTGCACAGTGATAGGGGCATTGATAGTGATGTGGCCCACCGCATCAGAGCGGGTTGGTGTAGATGGCGTGCGGCCACATGTGTATTGTGCGACAGGAGGTTTCCTGTTAAGCTAAAAGGAAAATTCTATAAGGTTGTCGTCAGACCGGCAATGCTCTATGGCTCTGACTGTTAGGCTATCAAGAAGACTCAGGTGTGTAAGCTGGAGGTGGCTGAGATGAGAATGTTGAGATGGATGACTGGCCACACACAGTTGGATCGAATTAGAAATGAGGTTTTCAGGGAAAGGTTTGCGGTGGTGAATATCTCTGAAAAGATACGGGAGGGGAGATTGAGATGGTTTGGGCATGTAAAGAGGAGGTAATTGACAGCGCCAGTTCGTTCGGTTGATACCATTACGGTGGAGGGGAAGAGAGGTAGAGGTAGGCCTAAGCTGACGTGGAATGAGTGTATTAGGCGTGACTTGCTAGACTTGCATCTCGCTGAGGATATGATCAATGATAGGACTTCATGGAGGCATAAGTAAGGCTAAGGACTTCTAGAAGTGTTTGGAGGGTTTTTTTAAATTACTTTTTTGTTAGTCCTTATATATTTGTGTCCTATTTAATTTTATTGACGTTTTATAGTCATTCTACTACTAGTCTTATTTTATTTATTTATTATTATTTTTTATTTTTATTTTTTTTATCATGATATATGTTATATACTTATTTATGTGTTATCTATTATTTTATATATACTTATATATATTTATTCTTATTCTATTAATTTATTTATGTATTTTTTTATTTGTTTATATATTTTAATTTCTTTGTTCTTTTATTTATTTAATTTTATTTATTTATTTATCTATATGTATATTTTTTCTCTTTTCTTTCCAGTTTTTGTTGTCGCTTTCACATGTGTTTCGGAGTTGGGGGTCTCTCAAGCAACCTCTCTATTCTTGTGGGTAGAGGTATGGTTTGCCTACATCTCACCCTCCCCAGACCATACTGATAGCACCATTTATATGTTATTTGTGGGACTTTACTGGGTTTGTTTGTTGTTGTTGTTGTTGTTGTTGTTATGTTTTGATAAATTTACAAATTAAGAAATTGATCTGGCTATTGAGAAATGATGGACATTGACTGACATATCTGTCACATGGATAAATTAGATGAAAAAGTCATAAGACCATTATTTGATATGCCAGGTAGTCTCGGTAAATCAGAAAGTATGCATATGTGATATAAACTGAATGATATGCTTAACCTCGTGGACAACTCCTTGACGCTTATTTCATGATAAATAAGATATGTAAAAAAGAAAATAATAGGTTAATGTGTAGACATGAGTTTATTAAAAAAAAATTAAATTGTTTGTGTGGTTTAATAATCTGATTTTTCATCTTTCTGGTGAAATTTCTGTTTTTATATTGTGGTTTTATCTTAAAAATAATTAAAAAAAATAAAATAAAAAAGTCTCTTTCACTCCTCCTTATTTCAAAAAGATAGAATGTACAAAAACAAAAATTTTGGGGGAGAAAAGAATGACTTAAAACAAAGACTTTAAAAACATTTCTTGTTTCAATGAAGTGTTATTGAGAAAATAAAAGTTGCTTTTGTGAGAAATGATAGATAAATTTGTATGATTCATTTTTCCTATGGATTCTGAGTAAATAAGGTCAATGGTCTTTCTTGATGATGTATCTAGTAGACTCAGCACATAATAAAGTAAACTATGTCTGTTATTCACATAAACTAAATTGCTGAATTAATGATCTACCTTTATTGTGACATTGCACGTTCTTGTAAATCATGTTGCTTGATTACATTTAAGTATGGTTCAAATCTATGCACACTTAATTATCTCATAAGTCCATAGGGTTTGGTCCTTACCACATGAGAAAAGCTTCTTGCTTCCTTTGCTTTATTTTGAAAGATTTAAACTTGTTTGATTTTCTTTACTTTCTTAAAATCTTAGACTTTCTCTATGTATACATGAGTATCGACCTGAAAGTCAAGATTTTGAAGTTCTGCTTTATTGTCTTGGTGTTTCGTTCAAACTTTGGATTCTTTCTGCGTATACGTGAGTACCAACCTGAGAATTAAAGTTTGAACAACTTAAACTTTTTTTTTCTCTTTCTTTTTTTTTTCTAAAACTAAAGTCTTATCTTTGTATCGAAAGATCTACCTTAAGACATGTTGGGTTTCGACAGTGGTATACGGGTGCCCGGTGATGTTAAAAAAAAACTTGACCGTTAATTAAACATTACCGACCGGGCTTAGTAAATTGAGAGTTAAAACGGATTAAACCGGTAATCTGTTTACGCAGCGGAATAAATAAATTTACTAATTTTAGACGCGTAAACCGTTGGTGTCGAAATCGTGTCAACCGGATCACGATCACCAAAATCACACAAACACCACTTCGCGTTAAACCGGTTAACGCGAAAACACTAACGATTACATTAATCGAAATTAAATATCTAATCTAAAACCGGAGTTTAGATATACCTTCGCGGTGTTTTAACAAACGTTAGAGACACCGAGGGTCAACAAGATGACGCTAGGGTTTCACGGAAAAATAATCCGAACCGGCGGATTAAATCGTTTGTAAATAGCATACACCGTCTCAAACGGATTCGTTAAGAATAGCAACGATTCCGTTTATGGTGGCGACAAGCGAGCACCAATCGAATCGAGACGGTGACGACGGCTAGGGTTTAGCCGGGAGATTACCACGATTATTACGACGAGGGCTCGCACTCGTAAAATCATGACGACGACGATTGTACCGATGAGTGGTGATGGAAACGCGTCATAGTGAAACGGAGCTACGCTAGGTCGCGATGGCGAGCTAGGGTTTGTTGATGGCGACGGCCTCCATCTAGAGGTGGGCGTCACCTATGGTGAATGGAAATAGGATGAAGGTGGTCATACCTTGATGAGTCACGTGGGAGGTTCGTCCGGTAGCTTCTCGTATTACGTCGCCTTCTAGGGTTCCACGAAGGAAGCAAGACGACCAAGCTCTAGAGGAGGTTGGTTTACGTGAAGGGAGGGGACGAGGGAGAAGGGAGGTGGCAGCACTAAAAGTGGCGCAGAGAGAGGGGAGGGATGTGGAGGAATGAGCAACCAAAACTCCTCCCCTAGCCCTCTATATATAATGGATGGATCCTGGGCTTTATGGAAAACCTAAGCCCATGAGGATCCAGTCCATTAACCCTTCTCCAAGTAATTTAATATTGCAATTAAACCCCCTTTAGTTTGCGATTAATTAATAAAACAACTTTATTAATTTCACAAGTCGTAAACCATGAGAAATATAACTAACTATTTATTTATTTCACCATAAAACATTAATCAAAATGTTTTTTTCCGTTTATTTAATTATTTCAAGAATAATTATTTGTAATTAATTAAATGTTTATTAATCATGAATAAACATTAAATTTATTATATATTTTCGTAAATTACCGGTTAGCCGAGTAAGCGGATTTTTATCTCGTTGCCCCCAGTGTAACTCTTTACGGGTCTAACCGGGTCGGGTTCTTGGTGTTGTCGGGTCTGGACATCCATTATCCAACAATCTCCCACTTGGACAGAGTCCGACAACATTTGAAGAAACAGTCAGAGGTGCTCTAGCTACACATGGCTGTCCCAACCAGTTATGACACTTCAAGTCAGTAACCAAGGCATATCTGCAAACTCGCGTTGTAGTTTAGACTTATGGTAATTCAATTAGTTCCCTTCTGTATAAGACATCAATTGAATGAGAGACATGGATTTATTCATTCTCTTTAATGTTCAATCATTCTATTTCTCGTGTCGTAGTTCGAAGTGATCCAAAACAAAAACACAGTAGGTTTGGGTAAGGCCTTACACTTAACACTTGGAACTCACGAGAGGGCCCACGATGCCTAGTTGTTGCAGTATTAGTGCAAGAGTACAGAATCCCATCTTGACTACATACAGTTCTCACTAAGCCTCAGTTCCATTCCCAAAATTAGTCTTTACTGGCAGTTAGGCGACAGCGTATACTACAATCAAAGAACAGTCCTTGGCAAACGGGAGGTAGCATATGTATCTCATGTCAAAGGACACTATTGAGTATACTATTAATAAAATTCGTCTTATGATTAAATCCATGAAGACAATTTGATACGAGTTACGTCACAACGTCATTCTCTAATGAGGTCTGTGAGTCTGGAGAGTCAACCCTTTGAGTCCAGAGTCAGAATAGTCATAGATCAGTTTTTGTTCCCACAAATTAGATCGACTACGGACGGTTTTAGAATATTTCTCTAAATACTCACGAATGTTTGAAACGTATAAAATGCGAACATGTTTTGCAGAATTCGAAATCTACATCTAACTCTTTAGATCAGATTGAATGATTTGGTGCAAACGTTATAGTTCAACATCCCAAAACTAAAGTAGAACATTAATGTATTTCGGGATTCAGGTAATACATAACAGTATTTGATCAAACTTGATCATGAAACAGTGAATTCTCGTGTTAAGTTCTTTGCCTGTGTTTTGGTTTTGCCCGTTAAGTTGTTTCATTTGTTTTTGGTGTTTCTCATGAACAACAAAAGTACTTAAGTGAATTCGAACGTGTGATAAAACTCGTGCCCTTGGTATGCACATGGCTTACTGTGTTATCACAATGGCATGTTAATCGATTATCAACATAATCAAATTAACCTTCTTGGAATGTACCCTTACATTCATGATTCAAAACTTCACTTAAGGTGGCTAGTTGTTCGGTGAGTATGCTCGAGTACTCATCATGAACATTTCATCATCAAGACAAGTTGAGATGATTTGGTTTTCCAGCTTGTGTCATTGGTGTAACTCTTTACAGTGACACTTATGCAACATCCCTATGTTGGATAGTTCCCGTTACATAACTAGTATGACACGACTTGTTTCAAGAAATTGAATATATCTGAGGATGCCATTCCTGAGATGTTTTCAATTGTGGGATGTTCTTGAAACTTGGAGATCTTTTGAGGTTTCATTATAAGTTTAATCCGGTAACCTCCAATGAACGTGAGATCAACACTCAATCGTTATCTCGATAAGGATTAGTGGTGATGCCCCCACTTGCTTTATATAGACGGCGCATTCTTATAATCATATTTCTTTCAAACCGTTAGGATATTGGTTTTGCAAGAGAGTTCTTTAGAAAACATTCTTCGTTTTCCAGATAGAAGTTATTTAGTTTCACAAACATAGTATGAATCTAATTGACCAATATCCAATTGTCATGTCACATACATGCGATAGCAAGATGCAATCAAACTGCCAGAGTTTGACGGTATCCTAGATACAATCATCTTGTGTTTGAAAAGACTTGTGTGCCAGATGTCATGATGATTATTCTATCAGAGTATCGAGTCTTATTTAGGATTGTGAATTCAATCCAATGACCAACCAATAATGGAAGATTTTATACAAGTAAAATCGACATCTAGTTCCATTTGGAATTATTAGTCTTTTTAGAATGCTAACATGTTTTCATTTTAGCAATAACCACTTGTTGTGAAAAGATGTTTTTCTAATGAGTCTTGAACAACTACAAGAGTCACAGTGCATAGTCCGGTAATTCCTTCAGAAAACGAGTTTCTTAATAAGGAATTTAGATGTCCATGCATCCGAAAGATGGACGTGCACTATTCAAACTTGGTCTCCCGCAAGACTCTTCTTGGAACCAATTTGAGTCGTAAGTGATTGGTGAGCAAATGATTCGTGGGTATAAGGTATGAATGGCGGCTATTGGCATGTCATAAGTGATGTGGTTATTGGCTTTCAAACTTGAAACCAAAACCTTATAATGTAAGCAACGGGTGCTTAGTAGGATTTTAACACATATGAGTACAAGCCAGTTGTAGTCTTTGACTTTTAAGGTGTTTTACGTATATATGTATTCATGACCATCATGGTCATATGCACATAACTTAGTGCATTTATATAACATAATCAATCAGGTGATTGTGTTACATAAGCAGCGTTGGTGACTTGAACTTTTCAAACTAGCATTTGAACTCATCAAAGGTCCTATTGTTCGATAAAATCAAGCAAGTGATTTTATAAAAGTTCAATTTGGATTTAATGAAGTCTCAAGCTACGCGATTCCAAACCATAATGTTTCATGAATCAAGATAGGTTGATTATTCCCACTGTAGCAAGTACAATGAGGATAAGAGACGTTATGGCCTTAATAGATTTAGAAAGAACAACTGTTCTTCCTTTGCATTTAGGCCAGTCTCATGATCATTAAATCAATAGAACCAGGCTTAGCGTCATGTTATATATGTTTGAATCTAATCTACAAACCAAGTGAAACATTTTCAAGTGTAGAAAAACATGCATATCAATAAAGTTTAAACCGGAAACTTTAGTGTATGTTCGAGATTCAAACAAAAAGCAAAATTGTATCATCCTGGATCCCGACAGGGAAAACAAACAAGTTGTTTAAAGATACTACCAAGAATTAAAACTGACATGATCTTTATTCAAAGTTTGCAATCATGCAAAGATGTCTTCTTGGTTGTTTTGCTTTCTACGACTTCGCGTTCCTACAAAATGTAAAGTATGTCGAACATATATTTTGAAAGGATCAAGTGAAGTGGTTTATAACATGAGGTAACTGATATATACCTCCCGAAGCGCCTGCATCGGTCTTCTTCACCTTGGCAAGATATTCAGGGCAGTTTCTCTTCCAGTGCCCCATCTTGTTGCATTCGAAGCACTGGCGCTCAGCTTGCGGCGGTGCCTTCGAAGCCTTTGACTTGCCCTTTCCGGTGCCACTAGACCCTCTAGCAGTAGCGCCCTTGCCTTTCTTCCTTTGCCCAGGTTTCCTCTTAACCTCAGGTTTCATGACACCTCTAGATCGGATGGCGAGCACATCATTCGACTTGCCTTTGCTGTTGTTACCGTTGAGAAAATTAATCTCAGCGGTCTTCAACATACCGTGAAGCTCGATCACTATCTTAACCAGGCTGTTCATATTAAAATTGATCCGGAAAGGAGTGAACGCACTGGAAAGAGAGTGGAGGATCAAATCCGTCGCCATTTCCTGAGAAATGACGTAGTCGAGCTTCGCAAGTCGGTCGATGTAGCCCTTCATCTTAAGGACATGGGCGCTGACAGGACTACCTTCAGCCATTCGACAGGTAATGAGCCTGACAACGGTTTCATAGCGTTCCTGCCGGGCCTGGGTTTCAAACATGCCCTTAAGTTCCCCGATCATCTGAAACGCTGTCCTGTCAACATGCTCTTCTGGATTTCAGTAGACATGGTTGCCAGCACGAGGAACGTAACTGAGTTGGCATCCTTTCTTAGTGCCTCATGTGCAGTGCGAGCAGCCGCAGTGTTATTTGCGGGTGCTTCGGGCACCTCAGCCTCCAACACATGTTGTTTGTTGGCCATTTGTAGGACAATTTTAAGATTTTGATGCCAGTCGAGGAAGTTGGTGTCATCAAGTTTCTCCTTCTCAAGGAGAGACTTTTGAGCTGGAAAATCTCGTTGTTTGCAGGAGGATTAGGCATCTGAAACAACAGGCAATTCGTTTAGTGTTTCGATGTAATATTCGTATTAAAAACGGCAAGCAAATTTTGAATAGGAATATGGGAACCCAATTAGTAGTCGACCAAAAAAGCCAGCTTTAAGTGCAATCACCGGTCACTATGTAATCGGATGGACAACGATTGTCTCTTGTGAAAACCAGTCACAACTCCCGTTTATGAGGCTTTCGCGAATTAATTCGTGAAATACGTTTAGCGTCATCCATGCCAATTTTGTCTACGAATGACCAGATATACGGTGTTGAAATACTCCAATACACAAGGTACTCGTAAAGAAAATGATAGATGTCCTCAGTGGTCAGTGTGCATGCACGGTGTTGAAATACTTCAATGCACACACCTTGGAAGATACCCTGAACACCAAGTGCGGTGTTGAAATACTCCAACACTGATGCATCGGTAAATATGTTCCAAGTTAGACTTGACTAGGATGGCATAATCTATCTGTTTTGCGACTTACCAGATAGGATTAATTAGTCAGTGTTTTAGTTAATTAAACATTTGACTAAGCTACTCAAGAACCCTATCTCACTCGGGACAGTCAATTTAATAACCTCATTATTAAAGACTACGCGTCGCGAGACAATAACCAATTATTAAAAGTTTGATATTTAAAGATCGAAAAATTCGAGTTTATAGTCGAAATAAAATTAGTTATGAAATTTCGAGTCTTAATTAATTTTAGGACTCGAACCAATTGATTGTAAAACAGTTTTAACCGTTTAAAACTTAGTTTGGAGTTTTAGTTGGCACGTTAAACTATTTAAGACAAGCAACTAAAACGCACATGCAAACAGACACATATTCGGCTTGATAGGTTTCGACATTGTCAGAGCCTAATGACAATGTCGAAGAAGGTCTGGGACAAAAATAAATCAACCATAAGGATGAATATGGAAAAGGTCATCCAGTTGTGGATTGGATTTCGTCGTCTTCTGGTTGTGGATACACGCCATACTGAGAAGTGTCTTTAGACAAAAACACTTACCATGGCGGGATAGTCGCATCAATGCTCGTCATGTTCGTCTAGGGCGAAGGTGAGCTTTTACGAGAAAAATAGAATAAAAACTAATCTATTTAAGAAACAAATTTTGAACCCATAAACAAGTGGGCCAATCCAAAACCAAAATACTAGTGGGCCAAAAATGGGCCAAACCAAGACACGACAAGCAATCATAACCAAAATATGGGTATAGCCGAATACGCGCGTTTAAACAGTCAATTAACGAATTGAAAACGTTTGGTGGAAACAAATCGACCAATCATTTCTAAAAGCAATTCGTTATACTTTCGCGACTTTCGGGTTTTAACCCCAGTTTGCGAAATCCACCGGTTTAAAACCGATCGGTTAGGGTTTGTGTGTGGTGATATAGGCTCTGATACCACTGTAGGGTTTCGACAGTGGTATACGGGTGTCCGCTGACGTTAACAAAACTTGACCGTTAATTAAAACACTACCGACCGGGTTTAGTAAATTGAGAGTTAAAACGGATTAAACCGGTAATCCGTTTATGCAGCAGAATAAATAAATTTACTAATTTTAGACGCGTAAACCGTTGGTGTCGAAATCATGTCAACAGGATCACGATCACCAAAATCACACAAACACCATTTCGCGTTAAACCGGTTAACGCGAAAACGGTAACGATTACATTAATCAAAATTATATATCTAAATTAAAACCGGAGTTTAGATATACCTTCGTGGTGTTTTAACAAACGTTAGAGACACCGAGGGTCAACAAGATGACGCTAGGGTTTCACGGAAAAATAATTCGAACCGGCGGATTAAATCGTTTGCAGATCGCATACACCGTCTCAAACGGATTCGTTGAGAATAGAAACAATTCCGTTTATGATGGCGACAAGTGAGCACCAATCGAATCGAGACGGTGACGGCGGCTAGGGTTTAGCCGGGCGATTACCACGATTATTACGACGAGGGCTCGCACTCGTAAAATCGTGACGACGACGATTGTACCGATGAGTGGTGATGGAAACGCGTCATAGTGAAACGGAGCTACGCTAGGTCGTGACGGCGAGCTAGGGTTTGTTGATGGTGACGGCCTCCATCTAGAGGTGGGCGTCACCTATGGTGAATGGAAATAGGACGAAGGTGGTCATACCTTGATGAGTCACGTGGGAGGTTCGTCCGGTAGCTTCTCGTATTACGCCGTCTTCTAGGGTTCCACGAAGGAAGCAAGACGACCAAGCTCTAGAGGAGGTTGGTTTGCTTGAAGGGAGGGGACGAGGGAGAAGGGAGGTGGCAGCACTAAAAGTGGCGCAGAGAGAGGGGAGGGATGTGGAGGAATGAGCAACCAAAACTCCTCCCCTAGCCCTCTATATATAATGGATGGATCCTGGGCTTTATGGAAAACCTAAGCCCATGAGGATCCAGTCCATTAACCCTTCTCCAAGTAATTTAATATTGCAATTAAACCCCCTTTAGTTTGCGATTAATTAATAAAACAACTTTATTAATTTCATAAGTCACAAACTACGAGAAATATAAATAACTATTTATTTATTTCACCATAAAACATTAATCAAAATGTTTTTCTCCGTTTATTTAATTATTTCAAGAATAATTATTTGTAATTAATAAAATGTTTATTAATCATGAATAAACATTAAATTAATTATATGTTTCCATAAATTACCGGTTAGTCAAGTAAGCGGATTTTTATCTCGTTGCCCCTAGTGTAACTCTTTACGGGTCTAACCGGGTTGGGTTCTTGGTGTTGTCGGGTCTGGACATCCATTATCCAACAAGACAGGCGTCTTAGCTTTCAACTTGTTTTTGCAAAGGAAATCACTTGTGGATCTATGATTCCAAAATTCAGTTCTTCCTAAGTCATAGGCTTAGTTGAAAAACTAAAAGACTCTGTTAACTGGTCTATGAGTTGAAAAATATAAATTTGTGCTACAGATTCCTGCTAGGTGTGTCAAGTTGATGGGTTGAGAACAAGTATCAGTCTTGTAAGTGTAGCTCTCATTATATTCTTTAATCAGTCAAAATAAAATCAAATATCAAATGACATATGTTGAAAATAAAATGCATGGGTTTAAGTGGACCACAATACTGATAATCATCATTTAAACCATTGTATCTGTTTGAAAAGTGAAGCTTGAATATGTCTCATATGAATATGATCTCACATTAAATCTCTTTGCATGCACAATTTACTTTATCAGAAATATAATGTACAAACTGCAATGCACATTGTATCATCACATGAAAGATAATGAGAAATATCTAAATATGTATGATAGTGTCGGGTCCACAGATTTGTGCAATTAAAATTACCTTATTATATCACGTTGCTATGATTATGATTCCGCCTAAAAATTAGATAATTCATACCGGCAATCATCTTTGGCTTATTTGAACAAATAATTGAAATTGAAATGCAGTTCAGAGCGTTATGACCAATATGATCCCATGTTGAGATCATTCTCACAAAAACAAATTCTAATTCAGTATGCATTTGTGTTTCTTTTTAAAATAGATCCAAAAAGATTTTTGGATGTGTTTTAGCTTAAGTTTAGAAAAGCGAAAAAGATTTTGAGTGTGTTTTGCTTATGTTAAAAAAAATTCAAATATATTTTCCTTTTAGTTTTGATCTTCCATGTTAAACTGATATAATGAAAAACTCTTACTTTTGCATGAACTTGTAATTCAAATTCATATATCACTGCATACTCAATTGAACACTGGTTTTGTTTGAAATATTAGAATGTTTTAAAAAGAAATGCAGAGTATTGTGATTTGCAATTATACAGATCTCTTGTTGTAATTGATGGCCGATCATCATGAGGGCAAGCTATGAGACAAAAGTACATGTTATTTTCAAGCCTGTAGAAGATACCGTGCTAGGAATTCTCCTCTTACATCTTCTAAAACACTCAATATAAAGAGAGTTGGAAGTTATGATTCGTTCTTCGCCAAAGAACCCCGGGTAACCGAAATGGGGGAGCATTGAGTTTTTTATGTCAAAATGATGAAACCAAATCAAGGGCGGAACGAGAACATGTTTGAGGAAAAACAAGCCAGGAGCCGTTGTACCATCAACAACCTCATGCAACAACCTAGGGGGAGATTGTTGAGTCAGAATTTTAGGTTGTTACATTGTTGTTGTATTAGTTATGTATCTAGATCTTTAAAAAGTAGTACTGAACATTTCTCATATTGTAGTCTAGAAAATATCAGTCACTTAAGATCTGCGAAATGTGTGTAGAAATTTCGTAGACCTTAAGTCTATATGTTGGGTCCCTTGAAGGGCTCTTTAACAATGTTGGCACAATTTGATTTAAATAGGATAAATAAATTGCGGAAAGTAAATCAAATCGGAAGACAACAATTCATAAAAAGGGTTATTTTGTATATCTCACATGTAAATAATGGTTTACACGAGTTTATAGTATGACTATGTATCAACATAAATAACCTTCTATGGGAGTGATGTAGCAAGTTGTATTTGGATAAGGTGGTTGAGGACGGTTGATGTTAGAGTGTGTCAGAGTATATAGAGATAAATTGAACATATTCAATTTATCTCTTTGTCAACTGTCTTCAACTACCTTCTTGATTAATGCCAAGTTGACATTCTTTTTGCTTGTTCTTCACACAAAGATGGAATTTGTTCTTCTCGTAATATTCATCTTCTGATAATCCAAAAATCCTTCTGGATTCTTCTTTGAAGACTGTTGATGCTTCCCATTAGAAGCTATCTACAGAAATAAGGATTTCTATAGATTTTAGTCTGTACAGAACTACTTCGGAAATTCCGGAGTAGTTCTGTATGAATACAGAATTCATGCAGGAATCTGTAGTTCATATAGACTTTTGTATCCTTTCTCTTTTAAGGATGTATCTTATCTTTTCTTCTAATACTTGACTGTTTTGTGTTACAATTACATTATGTTCTAACAATTTCCCCCTAAGTATTTGAAGAAAATGAATAAAAAGAGAAATAATTTAATCATAGATCATTTTTGTTGATCTTTTCAAGGAATATGAAAGAAGTCTAGTCTATCATAATTTAACGATTTACAAGTCTTTTTTTATCTTTGCCTTACCAGCGAGAGATTTAATTTCAAAGTTGTATTCTTTGGTGTTTTCTTCCAGTAGGGTCTTGAAGATAGCTCTCACCTTTATTAGTGCATTGATTTCTGACTTGATGACTTCCTTGGTGCTGTAATCGTCTTCAAAGGCTGATCCAGATATGAATGATCCAGCCAATGACGGTGATTGTTGTTGAGTCTGCTTGACTTGAGTTTTCTTTGCTACTCCTATGGAGAAAGGTTGAGAGATAGTTGTTTTCTGGGCAGTTTTTGTTGGTGACTTAGGAGAAGAAGGAGGTGGAGGAGGTGGCATTTCTTCATGAGCTTTAGTTGAAGATTTGCACTTCTTTGAGTTCTTTCTCTTGAGTTGTTCTGTCTCATCTCCTTCTTCACTTGAGTTACTGCTTTGAGGTCTTGTCCTTCTTATTGGAGATTTAACAGGAACTGTGATTGGCTTTCTTCTATCATCTGTTGCTTTTATTTTCAGTTTCCATTCTCTTTTTATCTCTCTCATCTGATCTTCTTGGTAAGAGTGTTTCATCTTCAGATTTGCAGAGATCTGTTGATTTCTGGTCAGCTTGCTTCTGACTGATTTTACTTTTCTTGTGCCTTCTTTGCCTGATTTTTACCTATATCTTCAAGAGTCCTTTTCTTGTTTAATATTTCTCTAGAGAAATCTTTAAGGGTCTGTTCATCATTGCTTGTCTCTACGGCTTGCAGGTTTTGAAGACTTTTGCTGATGTCTTCGGAAATTTTATTTGCCTCCTTGCTCAGTTCTTCTTTCCAAGCCTTCAACTCTTCTACTAGAGTGTTAAGTTGTTGGGTGTTTTTAGCTGAGCTTCTTTCCATCCTCATGAGTTTTTCTGAGTTTGAGTGTTTGAGTTTTCCTAGCTCATGAAGGTCAATTTTCTGATCCCTTTTGCTGTTGAATATTTTCTCTCTGATGACTTCAGAGAATTCTAAGAGATCAGATTTGAGTAGCATTCTGGGTGAATTTGGAGTTGGATCAACATATGATCTTTCTCCTTCTAACCTACTAGTGGACAACACATGTCCAGTAGTTTTACTAACATTTTCTCTGTTGAGAGTTTTGTTAGTGCCTAGAATACCAGAAAAATCCGATCTTCCTAGGTCTTCCACATTCATTGTCCTTATCCTGAATGATTCAGACTCAAATGTTGTTTGATCATTCTTTTCAGAATTCTCATGTGTCGAATCCTCAGGGAACCAATCCCTGTGGATCCTTTCCAAGTGTCCTTGACTCATTGAGTCTCCACTTGTTGGTGCTTGCTGATGACTCTCAGAATCATCAAACACGCTAGGCTTGGTGGCTATTTTGGGAATGTGGACCTGAAGGGGTGAGTTTGGTGGGCTAAAGTTGAAGTTTCTGTAGGCTGAGGTGGTGGAGTGTGATGTGGGAGAGTCAGGTGATTTTTTGTTTAGATTGACTGACTCAGAGAAGTGAGATGTTTGTGGGCTTTGTTTTGGGGTTGGTTGTTCTGGTTAAGATGGATTCTGTTCTTGTAGCTCTATTCCTTCTTTGTATTTTATCAAAACTGGGGAGCTATCTGGTATATTCAAAAGTAAAGAAGTAAGTACACAGGAAATGGAGTGTGTTGTACCTGATTCGAATTTTTTTCAGAATTTTCAAAATGCTTAACCTATGCTTAGCTCCCTTCATAGCCAATGATCTTTCCTGACACTTTTTGAAGATGAGTAGAGAAAGAAACCTTATAAATGGAATGTGGGCAGTTTCTTTCTTCTTCTTTTGTTTATCTTCTATTTTTTTTACTAGACTTTTCCACAATATATCTCCATAATCTATTCTTTTATTCAGAATTATAGCCACCATTATGGAGTATATTGATTCACTAGCTTGATCAGATGAGCCGACTTTAGCAGTTAGGCTGTAAATGAGTGTGTGCATCATCAGTTTCCACTTTCTCTCTAGCTGGTTAATGTTTATACCTGAGATTGTAGTAAAGCTTGTTCCTTTGTTCAAGGAATTGATGATTTTGAGGATTTCTGTTTTGGTTGGGGGTTGAGCAGGACTTTCTGGTGTTGTGAGATCAGTAACTTGTCTGATATCCTCTTCAGAAACTTGTAGGGTTGTTGTGGACTGGTCTTCTTTTTCAATGAGTGCTTTAATCCATACCTTGTTGGTTGCAACTTCTGTTTCTACTTTTATTGTTGACCAGACATTCATAAGAACCTCTTTGGTGACTTCTTCATCTTCAGTGAGAGCTGTTGCGAGAGGAGAGTGATTCAATGCTTCTATGATGATCTGAACATCGCTTGAGTAAGCCGTTGGGTTTAAATTTGCGCGCATGTTGTTTTACTCTATGTTGAATGTTTTAAATAAGGAGATTTGGGAGGATGAAGCCATTTTGAGTGCTTGAGGGAATGTTTTGTTTGGTGAGGATTGTGATTTTTGTGAACGGTGTTTTAATTTTGGGAATGAGATAGGGTTTTATAGCATGAGAAAGATTCTAGGGTTTTAATGACTCTTTTTCACCGATTGGATTGACTGGGTGGTGAAACGGATGTCCGTTGGATTATCAATTTTCCTCGTAACTGAAAAAATTACCGTTCCTATTTATTGGAGCATTTGACATCTTTGTTGTCGGTTGGGATTTCTTAGTAAAGATTTGTTGAGACCCCGTATTTGATGGGATCAAATGTGTTCTTCTTTTAACAACTCCAAATTAACAACTTCAAAAATTCTCAGAATCCTTTAGTGGTTCTTTGTCATGTCTACCTTCTTTTTCTTTTCCTCCCTTTTTGTGTGTGTGTGTGTGTGTGTAAAAAAACTTTCATTTTTCGTTTTTGTAAGAACTTTTTAGTTTTTTTTTTGTTTTTATTTTGACATTCAATATTTTGTACAGAACTACTTCGGAATTTCCGGAGTTGTTCTGTATGACCAGTTTTTGGTGTGAATGTTCAAGAGCATGTGTTTGATGGTCCCTTTTGTTGCAAATTGACTTTCCTACTTTTGTTCAGGACAATTTTTAGAATTCTGAAATACTTCTGTATGATTAGATCTTTAGAAATGAAGTACAAAATTCTTATGCAATTTGACCTGTTCTTGCATTGTCCCCAAAGGATTCATATTTCAACAAGTTTTTTTACAAAACTAACGCCTAGTACAGAACATTATTTAAACATTAAGTTTAGGTGTGAGCATATAGTTCTACAAGGACAGGGCTAGACGATTCTGGTGGGTACAGGAGGATGTGCCCTTGCTTCAAGTTGGAGAGGAATGTTGTTATGAGAGATGGGTCTTTGGTTCTCATCATCTTCCTCTATATTGTCATTTGGAAGCCCAGTAATGTGAAGACCAAGAAACCTTTGAGAGGGTAGGAGTTGGGTATGAAATTCATGAGGAATTCCTTCCCATTTCCTGGCCTGGCAGATTATATTTGTCACAAAGCAAGGATATAGAATAACTCTCTCTTCTATGGGTAGATAGCAGTTCTTTTTCATGTTTTGTAGAAGATAGTGAGAGAAGTTCATGTTAAGGCCATTAATCATAGCATGCATGACCATTTGAGTGTCATGGTCAGCAAGATGATGATTATTGACCTTGGCTGAGAAGCATAGTTGAATTTGAGTGAAGAAGAACTGCCAGATGGGGGGTAGATGGAATCTGTTGGCATGTTCTTCGAGAAATTCTCCATTATACCCAATGTCAATGAAGGTTTCAATGACTTGGACCCTGTTGAAGTGGGTGGCCCCATTTTTGTCATTCAGACAAAGGGCAGAACGAATGGAGCCCTCAGTGACTTCAAAGGTAAGTTGGTTCACTCGTGTTCTTATGGGGCTCCCTGGTATGCTGGGGTCAGACCTTGGATTTACCCAAAATTCCCTTAGAAATTCATATCTGAAAGGAGTGTTTTGAGTGAGTGCGAGGCCAATGGTGCAAGTTTGCAAAAAACTCATCATTTTGGTGAATATCAGTTGATGGTTAGATGAGTGAAGACACAGATTGTGAGTTTGGTGAAGAGGGATTTCAAAGGCTTGTCTATCTAGTAGAGCTTGAAAGTCCATTTTCTGATGAGGGTTTGAGTGAAGATTGGGTTTGTTTGGATGAGTACTTGGATGAGTTGGGAGAGATATCCATCTATTTGTAATCGGGAAGAGTTCAGAAGTCTGGAGATTTGGCAGTGAGACTTTTGCATTTTTTCGGCTGCTTAGACTCCTATCAGGAGTAGTTGGGACGATTTGTGAGAAGGAATTAACTCCCTTTTTCATCATTCTCCTAGTTAGAGCTATTATTACCCCTTTTAGATGCCTCAACTCAAAAAGATTTGTTTCCTGATATGCCCATTGCCCTTTAAATGTGTGATTTGATGGGCATCATTACGCATCAGGAAGAGAAAGTCAAACCTTCTTAAAGAGTTATGGATGCCTCTTTAAACAAATGAGAGAAGAAAAGAAAAGAAAAAAAAACAAAAAAAAAAAATGAAGAGCTCCCCCTAGATATGTGCACGGTGAGAAGTTCTTGTTCCCCCCCTTTTTTTATTTTGTTTTAGGAACCCAATTATTTTTGGGTTTTTTGTTTGTTATTTTAGTGACTTCTTTTCTTTTTATTTTTGTAGATTTGGAAGATACACTCAAAGGGGTGTTAGAGTGCATTTGTTTTATATCGAAGTGTCTTCCAATTAGTTTTACCATTTCATTGCACATACAATGCTTGTAAATGGTACTTTCTCCAAAAATTTCAAGATTTTGACTTGAGGAGCTGGATGACTCAGATTTGGTTTTGTTAGAGTCATCAGAATTGGATTTGTTTTTACTCAGATTTTCAAGAACTGGACCTTTGTTTTTGGAATTGATGTCCAGTTGTGATTCATTTTGACTGCTGCTTTTTACAAAGACAGTCTTGGAACCTTTAGTTCCTTGTATGTACCCGATTCCTTGTCCATAATTTCTTGGTGTGTTTGTCATTTTTTCAAGCTGATCATGGGCATTTATGAGACCATTTATTTTGTTTGTTTCCACGTGCAACCTTTGGTATAGAGTTGCACGTTCAGTCTCATAGTGATCAATTTTGGCTTTATTGCTCAGGTTTTGCGTTTCTAGTTGCCTTAGTCTTAACAATTCCTTTTCTCTATCCTCTTTTAGTTGATGAAGTTCAGACAGGAGAGAGTTAATTTCTTCTTCAAAAGTTTTAAACTTGTTTTCATTTAAAAGTTTGTTTCTTTCAGAATTTTCTTGAAGAACTTTATAGTTGACTGACATGTTATTGAATTGAAAGATTAGATCAGTGTGAGATGAGTTTACCTGCTTTTCATGTGAGATTTCGGATAGATCAGTTGAGAGAGATTCATCGTTTTTCATAAGACATTTGTTGGTTTGACATTCTTCGTCTGATGATGACTCAGAGTCCCAGTTCTCAACTTCAGCCATTAAGGCTTTTTCTTTTTGCATGGCTTGTTCATACTTCCTTTTGTAGTATGCAGCATCTTTGAGTCTTTTATTTTTGCATTCTGATGCATAGTGACCCATTGTTCCACATTTGAAGCATCTTATCTCACTTTTGTCAACTTCAGGTTTGTTGTGTTCAGATGATCGGTTTTTGCTTTCTTCATTTTTAGAAAAATTGTTTTTGGTTGACCAGGAAGGATTCTTTTTGAACCTTCCAAATTGTTTGGTCAGAAGTGCCAAAGATTTTTCAAATGACTCATTTTCTGTCTCATACTCAGAATATTCATTTTCTGAGTCACTTAGTTCCTTACGTTTTGAGTGGCTTGGCTCTTGTTTGATATTTATTTTTCTCTTTTCAGAGTAAAGGGCCAGTGGGTCCACTTTGGATTTAGAGATGTCCTGTATTTCAGACTCCTGAGAGTCTAGAATGCAGAAGAGATCATTAAGATTTTTTTCTTCTAAATCCAGGGTTGACTGAAGAGTCATGGTTAGACTTCTCCATTCATGAGGAAGACTTTTGATAAATTTGATGTTTGTTTCCTCATTGGATTTAGAAACATTGAACTTTCTTAGATTGTTTATTATTGTAGCAAAGCGATTGTAAGTGTTTAAAAGTGACTCGCTTGGAAGTGACTTAAAAGATTCATATTCATTTAGAGCTTTTGTTCTTTTGTTTCTTTTCATTTGATCCCCCCCCCCCTCATCAAAGAGTTTCTCAAGGGCATCCCATATGCCTTTGGCTGAGGTGTTGCAGTCAACTTGACAGAATATATCATGAGGAAGAGCCATGATAAGGACTGTCTTGGCTCTGTCCTCATTTATTTCTTTGGTTTTGTCCTCTTCACTCCACCATTTCCTTTCTTTAGGGATGGTGCGAGCGGGCACACCGGCTGAGGTTTCAGTTTCTTTTATCTCAGGGATGTCAACTGTGGGACAATGGGGTCCTTTGGCTATGCATTCCAACAGGGAGTTATCAACTTCTTTTAGGAAGTTGGTAATTCTGATTTTCCACTGTGGATATTCCTCCCTAGCAAGCATAGGGGGTTTTGCCAATGAGCCAAGAGATTTTCCATTGTTCCAGTTTGAAGACATTTTGAGGGAGAGTTAAGAAAAGATGTTAAAGAGCAGGAACTTTGAATATTGATTATTCAATCTGCTCTGATACCAATTGTTAGGTCCCTTGAAGGGCTCTTTAACAATGTTGGCACAATTTGATTTAAACAGGATAAATGAGTTGCGGAAAGTAAATCAAATTGGAAGACAACATTTCATAAAAAGGGTTATTCTGTATATCTCAAATGTAAATAATGGTTTAAACGAGTTTATAGTATGACTATG
>JBCNJP010000007.1:61407423-61630870 GCA_039602395.1 Deinandra increscens subsp. villosa | reverse complement strand
AGGTGATATTTATTTAATTGATCATATCTAAATAAATATCCATTGGGTGTTTGTCTAGCTCGTTATTGGGTATGACCCGTCTTGGATCATAACGTACTAGCCACATCAATCTAGTATGTGTCTTGGGCAGACCGAGTCCAACCGATAGCATTCTGACTGATTATGATTCCAATTCGATGATATCAATGATCAAAGAAGTTAAAGTCGAAGAATCAAGATGTCTTGAATGTTTAAGGCTGAGTAAGAGGATTGCAAGTTTTGAGGAAAGGTCTAAATTGTCAACTAAAGAGATTGTTGTGCTCAAGAAAGAATTGGATGATTTTTAAAAGAAGTATTATGAATTGGCTCATGTTTATAAAGATGTTTTGAAAGAAAAGACTCAATTGGCTGAAGAATGTGAGATAGCCAAAGCTGAAGCTTTAGATGCTGTGACAATCCCACTTTTCAGGTCATTTCCTAGCATTAACTGAACATAAACCATATTAAATGTTGTGTGAACATTTATGTGTTGACTGTGTTGAATTTAGCAATTAGGGTTTTGTGTGATCATCACTACGAGCATGCACGAAAGTTTAAACGATTAAATTTTTATGATTTTATGTGGAGTTAAAATATATAAATGCATATATATATATATGATTCAGTAATATTTATGATTTTGTGTAATTAAAGGGTTTTAATTAAGGTTACTAATCAATTGAATATATATATGTTATGATTTTATGTGATTTTAGATAAATAATTGTGGAATTAAAATCTATGATTTTATGTGAATTAAAACGAGATTTATATTTCTTATAAACGTTATACGATCTGTATATTTTGACGTTCCTCGTATATTGTTGGAACTTTTAATAAGTGTGACTGACGCCATAAAATCTATTCTCGAATAATTCGGTTGAAGAATCCATTGTGATTTGATTCAGAGACACGGGTTGTGATGCTCGAGGCTTGCAAGTTTGGACCGAAGACGTTTTCTTGAAAAGTCAACTGTTCGAGTCAACGGTCAACTTAAAAGTCAACAGAAGATCGGTTCGAGCGAGTCAAGCTTCATATTAATTAAATCATCTTTGATTTAATTAATAATAATTATGTCATTTGTTTATTTGTATTTGCTCATTTGTATGTGTGTTAGCTAGTTAGTGGGCTAGTGAGCACATGGGCTCTCTATAAATAGGAAGGGATAGCTTCATTAGAAAGAAGATGAATAATGGATGAATAATGAGTGATGTGAGCTATCATTTCTAGAGAGAGAGAGTCTCACATTGGGTTTGAGCTCAACCCAATGTGACCGTGGATTTCCAATGACGAGTTTGTAATCATTCGGTTCGTTGTAATCATTCAGCAATAATCAATGAATCGTTTGATTTTATCATTTCTTGTCATTTATTATCTTTGATTCTCATCATCCCGTCTCCTTCCATCTCACCTTCGTTCTTGCTCAAGATCGGGATTCTCGATGTGAAATCTGTCCTGACAAATGGTATCAGAGTGGGTACCGATCAGATCTCATCTCACGACGAATCTGATCACTCGGATCTTGATTTTGAGCTTGAATGAAGTGCTGATTGGTATACCCACTTTGGAGATTTTTTTTCTACTTTTTCTTATTTTTGGAGCTGATTGATGATTTCTGGATGAATCTGATGATAGATTCTTGTTATTGGGTTCATTTAGATATGATTTCATGCTCCATATGTTCAAATCAGTA
This sequence comes from Deinandra increscens subsp. villosa, assembly GCA_039602395.1. Classification (NCBI taxonomy): domain Eukaryota; kingdom Viridiplantae; phylum Streptophyta; class Magnoliopsida; order Asterales; family Asteraceae; genus Deinandra; species Deinandra increscens. The sequence goes on along the minus strand of JBCNJP010000007.1, from coordinate 61,629,159 downwards.
AAGAAATCCGAGATCTGAGGCTGAAAAACGAAGCTGTTAGAGTTTTCACGTTTTTGGGGTTTTGAAGATTTTGAGCCTTGATTCTTGAGTTTTTGGTGTTATACTCAGTGTTTTTGGATGAAATAAAGCACTATTCTTGATGGAAAACGCGTTCCGGATCCAATGGAAGCATCGGTTTCGCCTGATTCGCAACAGATTTAACAGATCTGGAGAAACACACACTTAACGGTGTTTACTAGGTGTTCTTCGTGTTCTTGATGGATTTCCAGATTTCGAGGTTTGATTCGGGACGTTTGAAGCTGCGATTCGAGTTGTTTGTGGCCAGAATGATTTCATCTAATGCTTTGGTGGTTCAAAGTCGATCACGTTTTGGTGGCCAGAATATATTCTCCTCATGTTTTGGTGGTTCAAAGTCGATCACGAAGTTCTGGGTTTTCTGCTGTTATTCATGTGTTCATAAAGGTTTCTGGGTTTGTTGAAGATGTTGTTGGCGATTTGGAAGGAACTTGAAGATATACTTGGCGACTTCAACCTTATTCCTGGCGATCTCGATTACTTCTTGGCGATTTCATAACCTGGCGACCTCGAATATGCCTTGGCGACCTCGTGTATGCCCTTGGCGACCTCGAATAAGTGTTGGCGACCTCGTTTTTGTCTTTGGCGACCTCGAACCTTGGCGATCTCGACTGAACTCAACAACTGAGTTTTCATTCAAGTTGTTTTTTTGAGATGTTTGGTCGTCTAGTTGTGTAGAGGATCGAATAAGGAGTTCATGGGTATAAAAATAATCAAATTTGGTTGCGTATTATGGAAGTTATGAGTGTTTCACGCTTTTCCGGCGAGGACTTCGTAATTCCGGTGACCTGCGAATGTTCCGGTGGTCATTAGGGTTTCGCAGAATGAAGGAGATGCAGGTGGGGACCAACGATGACGTGGCACTCCGCCATTGGCTGGAGGAGAATGTCATCTCTCTTTCCTTGTCGGTCAACAGCTTTTGTTGTCGAATTTCTATTGGCTGCAAATAAAGTCACGTGGGACCACAGGCTATAAAGAGCCATTGAAGCCTCTTCTGTGATTGGCTCTTCAATTCAGCGTGGGTCCAGCATGCTCCAAGGATCCGTTGAATGTGTTATCTCTGGCGCCCTCTGATTGGCTTAAGCCATCCTCACATGGATCGTCATCATCAGTCGTCCATTACCATCTGATCTGGACCGCATATTTTTTCCTAATGGCGATTTTTTATTGGGCCGCAGCTTATCAACCGGATTCACCTCCTCAACCCTTTGATGCTAATTCCAACCGTGGATCTCCTATATTATCAGCCATTGGATGGACCTTTGGTAAAATCTGATTGGTCTATAAATAATCACAAAGATTGTGCTTTCATGAGGGTGAATTATAATTGGTCAATTTAATTTGACATGGATTATGATTTTCTCATGAGATTTATTCCACTAATTAATGTTTCAGCATTTTCGTTAATTGCGGGGTTTTTCTTATCGGTTTTTAACGAGACTTACGAGATAACGCCCGAACGGAATTGCGAAAATATTTTATTGGTCATGGATTTATTCCGTCATATTTCGACCGGGTTTCTAGTTTTTGTTGACGTCACGCCACGTTAGCTAACGACCACTGACGGACTGGTTTCGCTTCTCGGTTAAGTTTGTGACTGTTTCGTTATGTCTCACTACAAGTTGTTTAGCTGATGCAGCGCTGATGTCATCTAACCGAATTAACTGGAATCTCAGTTAAATATTGGAATATTTCGTTAAATCTCTAACGGAAGGCCGTTACTTGAATAAAATTTACGGTCTTCTCAGTTTCATTCCAAATTGCACCGTTTAACTCAGAATTCTTCACGGAATATTTTTCCGAGCTCAATTTTCTTCACCCAAAATTACGAAGACTTCGGTTATGAATAAATTTTGCGTTTATGCTCTGGATCTCAGTTTTTCACCGATTTGACACTTTATTTTCGCATCCAACCCAGTCATGCGGAACAAGTTCAGTATTTATGGATCATTCACAACTGTCAGCACCCGGCTTCCGGTTTTTCGCAAGATTGTCCAATTTCAGGATTTTTGTACCGTTTTCTCTTCGGAACTGAGCGGAACAGTTCCACTCTCTGCATCTGATTTTCCGCTTCCGCATCGGATGTTTTCAGAGGGATCTAGAGAAAAGGGGGAACTTCTATGGATTTGGATTATCGGGTCGATTATCTGAAGTTGGAGCATATGCAGTGTTTGATTGGTTTATCTGATTCGATTTGTTGCGATTTTCTCTCCAACGTTCAGCATTCTTAGTATTGTACCTGACCGTGTGAACCGAGTGAACTGCAGCACTTGGATCTCAACTGGAGCAACAAGAACAGAGGAAGCTTATTCAAAGGGGGAGTCTTTACAACAGACAGATTCCAGGTTTATCAGTTCTTCTTCGAAGATGCACGGCAGAGCGGTTCTTCACCTGTATGACAGATTTGACAGCGTCAGTCAAGGGGGAATTGTTGGAACTTTTAATAAGTGTGACTGACGCCATCAAATCTATTCTCGAATAATTCAGTTGAAGAATCCATTGTGATTTCTTAAACTTCCGTTAACCTTGTTAGTGTTCCGTTATCTTTTATAACTTGAGGGACCCTTTTTGTCATTTCTTAAACTTCATTTTTATTTGACAAAAGGTGAGGACTGCTTCTGTAATTACCTAAACTACGCATCCACATTTGTAACTTCGAGAGGGACTAAAATTGCCATTCTCTAAAACTTTCTTTGAGGGTGTTTGGTTACGGGAAAATTAAAAACGGCTGATTGGTTTCGACAACGACCACCACCTCGTCGGTTTCAATTCGGCCATAACTCTCGATTCAATGATAGAGTTATATCATTGCAAATCATTCATATTTCCCATCCCTCACCCTCTTGAAAGCTAATCCTCTACTCTCTCTCTGTTTTCATTCTTTCCGGCGACCCAAACCACCCGGAACCACCACTGTCTCAGCCCCTACAACACCCTCATTCACCCTCGCTTGTCACCTCTAGGTGATTATCATCACAACAAAGGTTGCGAAGCATCACCAGTGACTAGGAGTTCGGGTTCGTGAAATTTTTCGGGTTCGTGTTCGGTGTCGAAATCATCTCGTAACTTACCTCAGACTCAAGGTAAACCATCCTCTGTGTTAATCGCACTTTTTCCTTGTGTTTTCTATGTTTTCGCGATTTTCCGGTCGCCGGAAAATATCTCCGGCGACATTAGGGTTGTGGGTGAAGAAGATGACTTCCGGCAGGTACGGGTTATAAGGTTTAGAATCGGGTTTATTACCAGACGCCAATCTGGCATAACTGGTTTGGTCGCTGGCTTTGTACGCAAGGGACGCAGGTTCAAGTCCCGGTCCCAACCTTTTCTTTTTTAAACCCATTATTTACCCTAAACTCAGTTCTGGTCTCTAATAACACATAAAACAATTCGAAACGGGTTCCTGGCACCAAGGGCGACCGGGCCGAGTAGTTTGTGCGCTGCATTGCAACATAGAGGTCACGGGTTCGAACCCGCTGACCTCCATGTTTTTCTGTTTTTCATTATTTTATGTCCCTTCGAGTATTTGATTACTAGAACCCATACCTAAATCGTTCCTTCTCGTATCTTAACCCCGTAAAAATATAATTAAAACCATTAAGACTTCGTAAATCATATTTTGAATTGCAAACATGTTTAACTTGTCTCTTTAAATTTAAAATATAGTTTTAACATCATATATATATATATATATATATATATATATATATATATATATATATTGATATAAAATTGGTTTTGCATAAAAGAGAAATATATATATACATGACGTTGGCTTGAAGCGAAGTGATCTTTTGTGTATACCACAGAATGTTTGAGAAAACTATTTAAAAGCGTCGTTTTGACTAGAAACACAAAATACTCGGTTTTGAATTATGATTCACTATAAATTGTAGTTCCTTTTCTAGATAAATGTTCAAATCATTGAAATTTAACATGTTTATGTATATATATATATTTATATCTTGTTGAAACTTTGTTATTAACGTCACTTGAACGTTTAGTTAAATATATATATATATATATATATATATATACATACATTATATATATTTATTTTTGGAGTATTTGAACTTAGAAAATATATATAAAAATTATATATTGTATATTCTCGCGTTATTTCGATAATCGCTCGGATTTGGCACACGTGGCATCCTCGACTTATTCCGGACTCCACGATCCTTCGTTTTTGTCCTTTACGTTAGACTTAGTCGTTTTGCTTGAACACACACTTATACTCGTATGCTCGTTAGGTGATTGATTGCTTCACAAGACTCGTTCTTGCTACTTGAATTAACTGTTCATCTGGAAACTTTGCTGTGCAACCTAAGGTGAGTTTCACGGCCCCATTTTACATATTTTAATCCTGTTGGGGGAGATTAACATGCAAACACTTGAACTGTTAGATAATTATATCACCTGAATGATAGTGGCACACTTATGACAAAGTCCTCACTTTTAGAGTTACTGTCAATGTGACATCAGCGGGAACTTATTTAGTAGATCTACTGGGTTTGACAGCCCCACCCGGGTCAGTCGCTCTGGCACGATTGGATATCGAACGGGTGTTATAAACTTCTTAGTCTTAACGAGGCACAATTGAACTTGTCGAGCTTCAGTAACTGGATAGCTAGTTGATCTAGTCAAACGTGCACTGATTTCTTGAAAATAGTCTAGCTAACTATTGATATATTATCTGGATTTTACTGAACTGTTAAACTGATGAACTAATTAAACCTGTGAACTCACCAACCTTTGTGTTGACACTTTTAGCAGGTTATTTCTCAGGTCGCTAAACTGGATTGCTTGCCACGGATTAGGATGCACCACTTATGGATTTTGATTTACATGCATGCATATTAGACACTAAAACTTTTTGAACTAATTATATTTTGGTTGCGCATGTTTTGGCGCTTAAACAGTTATTACAACTTTTGTCTTTTACGCTTCCGCATTACAAAACGCATTTACTTTGGTTTGACATTTACATTGCATATAGACTGTTCGTATGGCTAATGTGTTCGATCCTGGTTTGTCACGCTCCCTGTGCCGCGTTGTCGCGGGTGGGATTTCTAGGGGTGTGACAGATGCAGTTCAAGATTTTGAGAATTTATTTGAAAAGAGTTATCCGATTCAACAAAAATATGAAAAGGCTAATGCTCTTATTGTCGAAACTGGTGTGACTGTTGAAAAGCTTCAAAACAAAATCTCTATGATTCAAGATGAAAATGTTCTTTATCGTGACAAGAATGAAGTATTGACTAAAGATGTTAAAATTTACAAGAAGAAGAGAGAAAGTGTTCTTGAAGAATTGTTTGCTGAATGTGAGATCCGGAAGTTGCAAACGTATGAATATGATGATCTCAATGCAAAATTAATCAAGTCACAAAAAGACGTATTTGGTGCTCAACAGAAAATCTCTGAATTGAAGTTGGAAATTTTGGTGTTGCAACGGTAAGTAAAGAATTGCAATTTGTCACCGACATTGCTGAATTTCTTATACAAGAAGGATAGGAGTGAGGATAGTTCTAAAAAGGATGATATTCACTTGGTACCCCAACCAGTGGATTTATCTGAGGTTACATCTGCTCCGCTTAATCCTAAAGCCGAATTGCATGATTATTCAAAATTTGCCACTTTATCCAAGAAGAAGAAGTCTAAGAAGAAGGAAACGCCTTTGGGTGAAGCTCCTAAGTTTAGCTCAAAGTCTATTTTTTCTGGAAAATGAATAAGTATTTGACAAAAGTGGTGCAAGTACTTCATCCGCAACTGAAGAAGAAAAAGTTTTGGTGGAGAAAAACAAACTGACATATATCAAAGCAAAATTCACTAGAGAAGCTAAGGAGAAAGAAGCTTCTAGTTCGTCAAGTTCATCAAAATCTTCAGGTTTAAAGCACAAAGGCTTGGGTTATGAAGTGAAGGAAGCACCCGTTCAAGCAAATAAGCCAGAAAAAGTTGAAAAAGTTTCAAAAGTTAAAGTTCCAAAGAAATCACCTCCTATGAAAGAACATTCTTATTATTCAGGAAGGTCATCATCTTCAAGGAGTCCATCTCCTAGGTATGATTCTTTTGATGGTTTCTTTGATACTTTTGATTCTGAACATTCATCTGGTTTTCTCAAATATTTTTCGAGAAAGACTTTGTTATGCATGTCGTCAACCAGGACATCTTGTTGCTGATTGTCCGATGACTGCATATATCCACAACACTGCTAAATATGTGGATAAAAAAGGTTGAACTTTTGATGAACCATGGTCTCAAAAGATCAAATCTACTTGTAAGTCATCATGGTCTAAACCATGTACGCCGGTTGAAACTGATTTTGGTTCTGATCAAAAATTAAAATCATTAAAAATCTAGAAACCAAAAGTTGTTTCGAACGCTAACAACGACTATGTGGAAGACACCGGGCGACCCGACGCTGTTGAATCAGGTCGATCCCAAAGCAACTAATATTTTATTTGGTGTCAGCAGGTATTTCAGGAAGACTTTTCGGTGATTGGAAAATTGTTGATTGTGAAATATCTATGATAACTTAAATTGAATTTCCAAATCAGTCCTGTTTTCAAGTATTCGTGTTGGTTGATCACTTTCTTTGTTTTTTTTTACTTCATCTTATTTTGAGAGGGAGTTTGTGTTTGCAAAAATACAAAAAATAGTGTGTTATTTTTCAAAGTTAAAAATGAAAATCTATAAATAGAGTTGTCATTTTTAGGGGGAGAATTTGAAAATACAAAAACAATTGAGCAATGAAAAAATCCAAAAAGATTGAAAAATGAGAAATTCTATCCGACATGATTGGAAAATGATGGTACATTGGCTTACAACGTCTGACTCATGGATAAAATAGATGAAAAAGCCATAAGTCCATTTGATCGATGTGTAAGGTAGGCTCGGCAAGTCAAAAAGTATTCAAATGTGATATACACTAAAATCTGATACTTGGCCAATTGGACAACATCTTGATTCATATCCTATTATAAATCAAGAACAAGATATGTGAAAAATAAAATAAGAAGTATCTGTGTATACATGTGTTTATTTTTCAAATATTTAAACTTGTTTGATTTTCTTTATTTTGTCAAACGATCGGACTTTCTCTACGTGCTCACAAGGCCGACCTGATTGTTGTTCGTTTGACGTTCTGCTTTATTTTCTTTGGTGTTTCGTATAACTCATCTGACTTTCTCTGCGTGTCCACAAGACCGACCTGATTGTTGTTGAGTTATAAAATTTTAACTTGTTCTATTTTCTTATTTTGTTAAATCCGAGGCCTTATCTGCATATCGAAAGATCGACCTTAAGGTAGACGATTTAATGTTCTTATTTCTTTTTGCATGGAACACAGTTGACTATATTATGAATACAATCATTATGTGATAAATCATAAATGAAACACAAAGTGTGATAAAGCAAAACATGTCTGAGTATGTTTGATAGTGTGGGGTACACTGGTCAATGCAAATATAATGAATACATTAACATATCCAGATGTTATGAGTATGATTTTGCGTGAGTTTAAAGTTGGACGAATTATATCTACAATCGACATGGCTTATGTGCTACAATAATCGAAATTGAAGTTTAGTTCAGCATGTTATGTCCAATATGATCCCAAGTTGTGATCTTTCTCGCAAAAGACTAAAATAGTGTCTAATTCAGTATTGTGTTTACTTTTCATTATCAGAAAATACCAAAAGGATTTTAGGGGTGTTTTGATGTAAAGTTTCTAAAAGAAAAAAAGATTTTGTTTATGATTTCTTTTCGATTGATCAACACGAATTACAAAATCATTTTCAAAAGCAAAATATCTTGGAGTCTCAAAGAGACGTTTCGACGCCAAGATTATTTATGTTTGGCAGGTTGCTAAGTGAAAAGAGATCATCACAACTTCAAGTCTTCTGAAGATTGTTGATAAAAAGATTACACACGATGCAATATCAAGTATTCAAGATTCAACTCAGCTTCAAAGAAGAGGAAGAGTTTGATTGAAGATAAAAGATACAAGTTTTAAGTGGAAGATGATACTGCACATGCCGAGGGGGAGTTTGTTGATACCAAGTTCCTGATCGTCATGTGAAGTATCGAATACAAGACGAAGATATGCAAGATAGCTGTGGTCCGAACTCCAGGGATTGGTCCGAACAGGACGGAACCTGAGGTTCGGACGATCGGGGTTTCATCTAGTATAAATTGTTTGTCTTGTGTAGAGCTTAATACACTTGTACGTTTGAGTCTTACTTTCTATGAGGTGTACTATGTGGTTCTCTGTGTTGTAATACAAGTATCTTTGTATTTACTCTTGGTTTTCATCTCGTTTACATTGATTTCAATACAACTAAGTAGACTATCTATTGCTCACGCATTTTCAGGCTCAGAAAAATTTCGTCACAACCTTGTATTTTTATTTTTATATATCAATTGAAGCTTATTTGTACACTGTGTAGATAAAACCCACATGAACAGATCCGTATGCCAAAGGTTCAGGCAAGTTAACCATCATTGCCATAAACCAAGTAAATTAAATGCAAGTCAACCAAACGGTAGGTATAAGAGCCAAAAACTCAAGCAAGTAAGCCAAACCAAAAATGAGATCTGAAATTAACCTGTATCACCATATCACAAAAACAATGAGATCCAAAGCCATCTTTCAAAACCAAAAATGATATAAGAAATTACCATCCAACACCCAATAATATAAACCTAAAAATGAAATCGGAAAACCAAAATTTTTTTTCGGTTTCGGGTTCTTAGAACCCAAATGCAAGCCAAAAGCTACAACGACCATGGAAGCTGTAGAAAAGAAAAATCCAGATTTAAGCCGGAAACTCACTGTAGATTGCCACCTAGTGAGATAAAGAGAGGGTGATGTAATCACCGCCCATCCATCAACTAATGAAATCCAACGTCCTATCGCCCCACTCAACCATCCGACCAAACGAAGGGCCCAAAGTACTCAAAGCCGCCGATAACAACCCGTGAACCATGGAACAAAAACTACGACGGCGAGCACAGAGGCACAAAAAGAGGCTTTCAGCAGCACAAAGTAGTCAAAGCCACCGCTAACCACCGGCGATTGAGACGGAGAGCACCGAGGTAAAATTAGCCGCATTCAATGGTGTAAAGTACTCAGAGCCACGGCTAACCTGCGGACGGCTACAACGGCGAGCACAGAGGCATAGAGGTAAAATCAAAGCCGCATTCAGTGGCACAGATGTACTCAGATCCACTGCAAAGCAAACCCTAGATCGGAATTAGGTGAGAGTGGAGAGAGATGAAGAAAAAGAAAACTTTGTATTAGAGAGAGAGTGTGTGTGTAGAGACTTTAAGTCTACAAATGAAAGAGTGAGAGAGAGAGAGAGAGAGTTCTTCAAATAAATGGAGCAAATTAAGGGTGAACTTCACACGTGTTCGAGCCAATTAAAAATTTACATATGGTAATGTGGAGCTGACGTGGAACGGTTAACAGTACTCCCAAAAGAGTACACGTAGATATGAGAAATGATATATATATATATATATATATATAGGGGAAGGATCAAATAAAAACAAGATGTTATTGCGAAAACACGAAAACAAATATTAAAACCTCTATAACTTCCTCATGCGTTAATATTTTATTTAAAAAACTGCACCAAAAGTCTTAAAATTATGTCACCTTTAATTCTGGGAAAAAAAAATTAAACATTTAAAATTTTGGGATTTTTTTATTATTGCACATGTGCAATAATACGTATTAATTAAATTACTGTTGATACCTGAGATGTGCGTCGTGTGAAGTATCAAGCAATGTACAAGATCAAGTCATTCTAGGTCTGGCCGAACTAGGTCCGAACTTGAAGTTCGGACTGGCCGAACCTGAGGTTCGTCCGAAGCTCGGCCAGCTGGGTATAAATATACGATTGGTCTTTGTAATAGGGGGTCTGAGCGTGTGAGCAAATCTTAAGTGTGTGTTTCTGAGTGTGTATTCTCTGAGTCTATAACTGAGTGTTACTGATTGTAATTGTTCGTTTTGATCAATAAATCAATCGGTTAATTACGTTTCGATGTCCGATTAGCTAGATCGAGTAGATGATCCGATGCTCACGCATTTTCAAGTGGTATCAGAGCACTCTGGTTCACTCTACTGATCTGTGGTTGCTATTTTCCGATTTTTGAAGCGTTTTTGAAGTTTCTCGAGTTTATTTTCGTGTTGTTCATCAATTCTTTTGAGTGTTTGGTGTCAAAATTGTTCCTAAATCATTTTCTATCAGTTTTTCTGAGTCACAGTATCGAGTTTTGTCAAAATCCGTCCATTTTCGCGCGTTTTGGAAAAATGTTTTCGAAGTTCGGAGTTGTCTGATCAGGTTCGGAGTAACTGCTCCGAACTTGAAGTTCGGTCGATATTCGGTCAGGGTTCGGAGCTGTCTCGGTCAAGGTTCGGAGTGATTTGAGGTTCGGAGGTAGATCGGTGTCTTTTAGGAGTTCGGACAATTCATTTTGTCTCGGAGCAAGTTCGGACAAAGTTCGGAGTTTGATTTTAAGATTCGGACAGAGTTCGGATTTTAGCCATAAGTTCGGAGAGAGTTCGGACGGCAGGGTCTTAATTTTTCGAACGATGTCGGAATTTCACGCGTTTGCTGCAATGCAAAGTGCTATGCAAACTATGCTAAATTTTGATAACGAAATCGGAACAAGTCAGAAAGTTCCTAAATTGTTGAAGTTGGAAGATTATCACAATTGGAAACAACGTTTTTCAGCTTACATCAGCACAAATAATGTGGATTTATGGATTCCAATTCGCAAACTTTATATGCATCCACAAGCAGATGGAGATTTTAAAAGAATACAAGATTTTGATGGTGATGAAAGAAAACTTTATGAGCTTGAAGAAAAAGCCTATGGTTATCTAACAATGGCTTTGCCTACTGAGTTGTTATATCAGTTTAGTACTTGCAAAAAGTCAAAACAATTGTGGGATGCATTGTCTGCTAGATGCGAAGGAAATGATCAATATAAGAAGAGCAGAAGAAAAGTGCTGAACAAAGAATTTGAGAATTTTCAACATTATGATAAAGAAACTATTCCGGCACTTGTATCCAGATTTTCACATCTGATTAGTGAAATGAAGGTGGTGAACATTGAAAAGACTGAGGAGGAATTGAAAGAGAAATTAATGGAAGCATTACCAGAAAAGTGGGAAAATTATGTTTTGTTGCTTACTCATGACAAAGACTATTCTGCATTATCATTTCATGATTTAACCGGAAAACTTCATGCTAGAGAAATGGAAATGATGACTTCAAACAAGGCTACTGCTACTTTGCAAAACCCTGAATTGTATCATGGTGAGAATTCAGCAAGCATGAATGCTAAAGCTAAACCAAGTCTGAGTTCTGCACCTAGTACAGCTTTCTTGACAGGAATGTCTGATAATTCTGATAATAAGTCATCACGGGGTTGTAACTTTACAATTCCAAATCTTTCAAATCAGAATACTTTTTCTGCTGAATCAACAGAAGATTGTGCTAAAATGATTTCTGCTTTGATTTCATCATCTTTTGGTTCGATTATAAAGGATGTTGCTGATGCAAAGTTAACCAGTGAAGATCTTGATGCTCTTGATGATGATCAACTAACCGAATTGGATGTATCTTGGCAATATGCTATGTTGTGTCAAAGATCTAAGAGATTCTTTAAGAAACATGGAAGGAATATTTCTGGTGATAAATTGGGTTTTGACAAGTCCAAATTGAAGTGCTACAAATGTCAACAGCTGGGACATTTTGCCAAGGAATGTCAACAGGCACATGCAAATGGTGTTCCCCTATCACCAAAGCCTGGTTTTACTCAACCATCTACTAGTAACACAAGCAAGTCAACAGCTTTGATGGCTCAAAATGATGGTGTTTATGATTGGGGTAAACAGTTTGGATATGATTCATCAGCCTTGATAGTCACTCATGATCATCAAGAGGATTTCTGTTCCGACACTAGTTCAAATCCAAGTTCTTATGAATCTGCTGAAAATTTGGAGAGTCTGATGAAAGAAAATGCTTTGTTGATAAATAAAGTTCAACAACTGTCTGAGGAATTTGATGTGATTAAATCCGAGTTAAATATTTCTAAAGAACATGAAAAGGGTTTGGTTATGAAGAATGAATGTTTGATTAAAGAGATTAATTTGTTGAATGAAGTGTTAGAAATTTCTAAGCAAGATAAAAGGGAGGTTGAAGCTGCAAAAGCCAAGATTTGTGAAGAAAGGGATGAGTTGGTTCAAGATGTCAAGAAATGGAAGGATGAAGCGGAAGATACGGGTAATGATTTTCAGAATTTATTTGACAAATCCAAGATCAAGCTTGATTTGCTTACTAAGAGTATTGAAGAGTCTGCTGCTAAAATTGAGGCATATCAAGTTGATATGGAAAAGTTGTTGGATGAGAAGCGTGAGTTGATTAGTGTTAACAAAGTTCAAGCTGCAAATCTGGAAATTCAAAAGAGAAATGAAGATAAACTGAAGAAGGAGCTACATGAAGGACTTGACAATCTTCGCCTACAAAAGTTTGAAACTCACAAAGTTACTAAGCGATTGATTACTAAAGAAAAGGAATTTGCAGAAGCTCAACAGCAAATTTCTGATCTCAAAATTCAAGTTCTTGATGCTAAAAGATTGCTCAACAATGTTTCAAATTCTCAAGTTTTCACAAGCTTCTTAGCAAATGATGCAAATTTTGAAAGGATGTTTGATAAAACTGCATCACCCCCTGCTCATATCAAGGAAGCTTTCAAACAAGTGAAGGAACAAATTGATGATTTTGATTATTCAAAGGTTTCATCTTCTACTTCTGAAGACGCAAAGGTTGTAAAGAAGAAGAAAAGCAAGAAAAACAAGAAAAAGGTTTTGAAATCTGAGATTCCTCCAGCACCGAAGTTTGTTTCTGGTTCATCTTCTACTGATCACGAAAACTCAGCTACATCTAGTACACAGATTCTGTCTCAACCAGCAATTGATGAGACCATTTTTTATGACAAGAAGAAAATCACTGATGTCAAAGCTGAATTCACAAGGTTGGCAAAGAATGGACACCAGGGTGTAAATTCTGAGGAGAAGATTTCTGGTCAACAAATGGGTTTAGGTTTTCAAGAGAAGAAAGTTGTAGCTGAAGAGGTTCCAGCATCTGAAGCACAAAATTTGAAGAAGATTAAGAAGAAGCAAGTGAAGAAAGATGTTTTCAAAGCTGATAAGGTACAACCTGAGAGATTTTACAAGCTCAAAGGTTCTGAGCAGCTATTTTCTGACAAGGAATTTCCTCTTCACTGCGTGGATGCTCGGAAAATTTCTGAAGTATTTATGAAAGCTGATATTTGTTCTGAAAGCTCTCAATCTCGTAGCCCAACTTCTAAATGGGTGCATGATCATCGTCATCAGGTATATGATTCTCATTCTGATCATGTTAGGGATATTCATGTGTGTTCTTCGCAGGTACATCAAAGATGGGATAAAACGACAAGAATTTGTTATATTTGCCGTCGCCCAGGGCATATGGCAAAAGATTGTCCCTCACCTGCTGATTCATCACAAAGATTTCATAAGAAATCAGCTTTTGGTAAATCTGCCACAACAAAGTTCTTTGATGAACAAGGCAGAGTTTTTGATGAAGTTGAGCCTACATTCTTTCAAAAACAAAAACGTTTTGTTCAAATTGTTTCAAAAGCTCAAAATGTAGGTTCATCATTACAGTCACATGTGTTTGTTTCATCAAAAACTTAATTACCAAATCAAATGCAATGGAAACCTAAAGTGGTTTCTAAACAAAAAAAGGACACTGGTCGACCAGAAGCGATTCGCTTCGGGTCATTTTTGGACTAATTAGTTTGACCAGTATGCAGGAACTTCTAGAAGACCTGTCGACGATTGCAAAGTTGTTGATGGAGGAGTTTTCTGTTTAACTTAACTTTCATGATAAATTTTCTAAACTGCAAATTTTCTGAATTTTAAAATCTGAAAAATATCCGTGTTGATTGATCAATTTTCTTTGCTTACAAGTTTTTCTCAAAAATCCAAAAATAGAGTCTTGTTTTTGTGAAAAATGAAAATTCAAAAATAGAGTTTTCATTTTAAGGGGGAGAATTGTAAGTAAGGGGGAGTAATTGAGAAAATGCATGGTATGGGGAGAAGGTGAATACATGCAAAATATATAATGAAGGAAGGTGAATACATGCAAAATATAAAATTGTGAGAAATTGATCATTGGGAAATGATGGTACATTGGCTTACGTATATGACTCATGGATAGAGTAGATGAAAGGGCCATAAGATCATTGTTTGATATGCTTGGTAGGCTTGGCAAATCAGAAAGTATTCAGATGTGATATACACTAAATACTAATGCTTGACCATGTGGATAACATCTTGATGCATATTTCATGACACAAAAAGAAAAATAAGTGTGAAATTCAAAATGAGAAGTCACTGTGTATACATGTGTTCATTTTGCAAAGATTTAATCTTGTTTGAATTTCTTTATTTTGTCAAACGATCGGACTTTCTCTGCGTATCGAAAGATCGACCTGATCGTTGTTCGTTTGACGTTCTGCTTTATTTTCTTTAGTGTTTCGTATAACTCATCGGACTTTCTCTGCGTGTACGGAAGTACCGACTTGATTGTTGTTGGGTTATACAATTTCAACTTGTTTTATTTTTCTTATTTTGTTAAATCCGAGGCCTTATCTGCGTATCGAAAGATCGACCTTAAGGTAGACGATTTAACGTTCTTATTTCTTTTTGCATGGAACACAGTTGACGATATCATGAATATAGTATGCATTGTGAAAAATCACAAGTGCAGTCACACGAAAGGAAAAGGAAAGAAAAATAGAATACGTCTGATTATATCTGATAGTGTGGGATACACTGGTCAAAGCAAATCTAATCAATATCTTAACATATCCAAATGTTATGAGTATGATTCTGCCTGAGTTTAAGTTGGACAAATTATACCAGCAATCAGCATGACTTATGTGTTTTGATTAATTGAAATTGAAGTGTAGTTCAATGCGTTATGTTCAATATGATCCCATATAGTGATCTTTCTCATACCAAAAATAGTGTTTGATTCTGTATTGCAATTTCATTTCATTTCAGAAAAGATCAAAAAGATTTTGGGTGTGTTTTAGTATAAGTTTCAAAAAGCCAAAAAGATTTTGTTTCTGCTTTATTTTCGATCTGATCAACACGTGATACAAATCATTTTCAATATCATATCTTGGAGTCTCGAAGAGACGTTTTGCGCCAAGATTATTTAAATGTTTGAGCAGGTTGCTATGTGAAAGACATCACAACTTCAAGTCTTCTGAAGATGTTGATAAAAGATCAGAGATACACTACAATATTATCAAGTATTCAAGATCAAGCTACGATCGAGTTGAGGAGGAGTTTGTTTGAAGATTCATTTCCTTGAACGAACGGATTCTACACTTGAGGGGGAGCTTGGTTAAAGATACAAAGTTAATGATATTGAAGAGATACTGCACACGACGAGGGGGAGTTTGTTGATACCTGAGATGTGCGTCGTGTGAAGTATCAAGCAATGTACAAGATCAAGTCATTCTAGGTCTGGCCGAACTAGGTCCGAACTTGAAGTTCGGACTGGCCGAACCTGAGGTTCGGCCGAAGCTCGGCCAGCTGGGTATAAATATAAGATTGGTCTTTGTAATAGGGGGTCTGAGCGTGTGAGCAAATCTTAAGTGTGTGTTTCTGAGTGTGTATTCTCTGAGTCTGTATCTGAGTGTTACTGATTGTAATTGTTCGTTTTGATCAATAAATCAATCGGTTAATTACGTTTCGATGTCCGATTAGCTAGATCGAGTAGACGATCCGATGCTCACGCATTTTCAATTACACATGTGCAATATTAACAAAAAAAGTTAATTTTTTTTGAACTTTTTTCCAGAATTAAAGATAACAGAATTATAAGATTTATGGTGTAAATTTTTATCAAAAATATTAACGTATGAAAAAGTTATAGAGGTTTTAATATTATTGCACATGTGCAATAATAATTTTTTATTACACGTGTGCAATAATAAAAAAATAAATAAAAAAACGTTGATTTTTTTTTAATTTCCTCCAGAGTTAAAGTGAACAGAATTATAAGATTTATGGTGTAATTTTTTTATAAAAAATTTTAACATATGAAAAAGTTATAAAGGTTTTAATATTATTACATATGTGCAATAATAATAATAAAAAAAATTATTACACCTGTGCAAAAATAATTTTTTAAAAAACTTGATTTTTGTTTTAGTTTTTTTCCAAAACTAAAGATAACACAATTTTAAGAATTTTGGTGCAAATTTTTTAAAAAAAATATTAACGTATGAAAAAGTTATAGAGGTTTTAATATTTGTTTTCGTGTTTTCGCAATAAAAGTTGTTTTCACATGAACATTACCCTATATATATATATATATATATATATATATATATTAATACCAATTACCACGCAGCGCAGCCGGTTTATATTTGAAACATTGACGCGGAGGTCGCAGGTTCGATACCTGTAAGGCCCCTGTTCTGTTTTATTTTTTTACTAAAATTTCATTGTTTTGTAAGCTTTTAAAGAAGGGGGACCAGTTTTGTAGACTTTAAAAACTTTTTTTTTGTTTATTTTCAAACGCATATTACGCATCTGCATATCAATAAACAAAACAAACACAATCGACCTCTCCCTCTCCCTCTCCCTCTTGCACTCGCCTCACGTCAGCCGTCTGACCCAGATGACCACCGGCCGGAGACCTCTGTCTGACCCAGGCGACGACCGATGACCTCTGCTCTGCTCTGAAGTCCGACCAACGAGGAAGAGTGGAAGACCATTACTCTCTACTCTCCAGTGTTTAATTGAGCCATTGGGGTATTTTGCTTTAGTGTTTAATTATTTTTCTTTACAAATTAGAATTTTTCAGTGTAATTAGATAAATATATAGTTTAGTTTCTATGATTCTATTAATGATTATGCTTTATGCATTAGTGAAAAGTGAATTAGGGTTGAATTTTGTGTTAAAGATTTATGATCTTGGTATAATTGTGTGTTTTAGTGAATTAAGGTTTAACTTTGGTGTAATTAGGTATGATCTTGGGTTTAATTTTAATTTTTTATGTATTAGATTATTCTCCCGAAATCCTTATACAAATACCAAAGCGGGAGTATGAAGCGTAAAAAGAAGAAACTGAAAAACGAGTTAGTAAAATCTCAAGCGGGGGCCATATTTGGTTATTTCTCAAAACAACCTACAACTTCTAAATTTGATGCTAATGTGGATGGAGATGGTGTTAATTTGGATGGAGATGTGGATGTTGATGTTAATTTGGATGGAGATAATGTCAAAGCTAATGTGGATGTTGGTGTTAATTTGGATGGAGATAATGTCGAAGCTAATGTGGATGAAGAAGATGGTGCTAATATGGATGAGGATGATGGTGCTAATATGGATGAAGATGATGGTGCTAATATAGGTAAAGATGATATTAATGTTAATGCGGGTCCAAAAATTGATATTTTTGATCCTAGAATGTGGGATGGACTAAATCCTAACATGATCAATGTTTTGGCAGAGAATGGACGAAAACGAGATTTGACGATTAAGAAGGGTCCCCGAGATAAATTTGGAAGATGGTTTTCTTCAACTATGTATACGAGAACTATTGAAAATAAGGCTAGTTGTGATAGAGATTGGCTAGTTTATTCGAAAGAGCTTGACAAAATATTTTGTTTTTGTTGTAAGTTATTTAAAAATGGGATTTCAAAAGGTTGTTTGGATGATGAAGGTTATGCGAATTGGAAAAATGCTAGTGCTAGACTTAAAGAGCATGAAGTTGGCCTTGAATATACGAAGAATATGAAGCAATGGTATGAAATGCGAAAAAGTTTGAACGTTGACATAACAATTGACCAAAGTAGCCTACACCCAATATATGGAAGAAAAAGAGTATTGGAAGCAAGCCATATTCAGAATTATTTCACTCATCAAGTATCTTGCTAAACACAAAGTTGAATAAGAAAGGTAATGGAGATTTTATGGCAGTGATTGAGACGTTTGGACAGTATGACCCATGATGATCTTCGCGTACATTATCTTGGGCACAACATCCAAAACGAGTTGATACTTTTACTTTCCGAAGAAGTTAGATTGGAAATTATCAAGAACATAAAGCAAGCAAAGTATTACTCTATCATCCTTGATTGCACTCCCGTTGTAAGTCACCAAAACAAATGACTTTAACTATGAGGTATGTTAATGTTAACTCTAATCCTATTAAAGTTGATGAATATTTTTTGGGGGTTTTGATTGTTAATGATACCACTGGTAAAAGATTATTTGATGTTACACTTGAGGAGTTAGAGCGTCTTGGTCTTGATGTTGATAATATTCGTGGTCAAGGATATGACAATGGTTCAAACATGAAAAGGAAACATCAAGGTGTTTAAAGTAGATTCTCAAAGATAACTCCTAGAGCTTTTTATATTCCATATGGATGTCATAGTCTGAATCTTACATTGTGTGACATGGCTAATACTTGTACCAAATGTAAGACTTTTTCTGGTATCATACAACGGATTTATACTATCTTTTCAAATTCTACTAAGAGGTGGAAAATCCTAAAAGACAATGTTAAAGGATTGACCTTAAAGTCCTTATCCACCACTCTTTGAGAAAGTCGCATTGAAAGTGTTAAGGCTATCAGATTTCAAGTTGCAGATAAAAGAGAAGCTTTGCTTCAAGTTGGGGAAAATGATGATGATCCTTTAATTCAAAGTGCAGCAGATTCGGTTGCAAACACCAAACTTTGTGATTTCTCATTTTTGGTATCAATTGTCATTTGGTATGAATTGCTAGCAAAGGTGAATATTATGAGCAGAAAGTTGCAATCTAAAGATATGATTCTTGATGTTGTTATTGAAGAAGTGAACAAGTTGATTATATTTTTTAAGGAGTTTAGAGAAATGGGACTTGCTAAGTTGATTAAGGAAGCTAAGGAAATATCCATTACAATTGGTGTTGATCCGTTATTCCCTCAAAGACGACAGATTCGTAGGAAAAATAGTTTGATGAGTCTTCAAGTGAACCAGAAGTTATACTTTCAACCAAGGAGAATTTTAAAGTCAATTACTTTTTAGTTCTTGTTGATCAAGCGATTGTTTCTCTTGAAGCACGGTTCAAACAATACAGAGAATACGAAAAAATATCTGGTTTTCTGTTTCCTAAAAAGTTGAGGGAACTTGAAGAAACAATATTGAAGTCACGTTGTTATCTTCTTCAAGATGCATTGAATTATGGTGAAAACTCAAATATTGATGCTGACGAACTTTTTTTGGAATTGAAGTTGTTTGAGACATTTTTACCAAGGCATATTACGAGTCCTTTTGTTACTTTTAGCACATCTGCAACATGACAATTTCTTTCCTAATGCCTTATTTGCATATAGATTCATGTTGTTTGTTCCGGTTACAGTGGCATCGGAAAAAAGAATTCTCTCCAAATTGAAATTCTTGAAGTCCTATTTACGATCTACAATGACTTAAGAAATACTAAATGGACTTGCAGTTGTATCTATTAAAGACAATATGTTAGAGGATGTTGATTATGAAGGGTTAGTAGAAACGTTTTCTACTAAAAACGCTAAGAGAGCCTCGCATTTTGTTTAGGTATTTATAGATTGACTTTATCTAATAATATTACAATCTCTCGTTACAATATTGTCTTTTTATATATGTGTTTTTGTCTTTTTATTACAAGGACCCATTTTTTTCTCGCCTAGGGCCAAGACTTTTTTGAGGGTTTTCGGGGCCGACCCTGCTAACCTGATCATTCTTCAAGTGAAGAGTTAGTAGTAAATATATAAAATAAAAATATACTAATAATACTAATATAAAAAGGTGTGTCTTGGTCAACCCGGTCAAAAATAATATCATTTAGCGGCATATCAATGGCAATGTTGGTATCTTATAATTTATACCCTTCTTGTAAGATTATTTACTAGCAGGCAACTAGACCAGCTCTCAGCCTCAAATCTAGTATCACTACTCTCCCAGACGATCGCCCCTTGAGGTACGAACCCTGGGGAACTGTGGTGCTAGTAAACAAATATAGTAGTACTAATGCCACTTAGTTGTAGGGCTCCTTGGTCGGGCCACTGTTACACTCGAAACACTGTCATGAACCAGCAGGGGAACCCTGCATGCCGGATTATTTTATTATGAAAGTGATCTTTTAAAGGGATTAAGACCCGTCTCTTCCATGCACCCCTCTCGCGTATGCACGTCAGTCGTAACTAGAGACAAGTTCACAAACACGTAGCTTTCGGCTTCCATGAAGTGATAAAATATTACCAACCATATTCCTAACCAGATACTTTTAGCCCGCGCACGCGTGGTCAGCTGGGTTTGCTTACATAGACATAAGGACCCTGAACGTATCATGTAGTATGGGACGCGAGTCACCCGAAGTATCATGCATCATCTACCAACCAGGTGTCACATGTCCGGTTGATAAGATTTTTACTCCGCAAATGGTCTGTGATAATAAAATTTCAATTAAAATAGTTTTATAAAGTCATTAATTCGGCCTTAAAGCAAGATTACAAAATAGTTTTACCAACCCACCAAAGATTCGCTTATCCCCAAACGAGTGTAAGAATTTAGCGAATCATGGCTTAAAGTTATGCTTAAGAGATAATGAAAGATTCATTAACAAATAACATTTCATTAACTATGAAAGTTTATGTTCTTACAATCTTGACGAGAAGACACAAGAACACGAAAACAAACGGCTCAACAGAAAAACGTGGTATAAAATTATATGGAGGAGAAGTGAGCTAGGCTCTGAGCAAGTTAGAATGAAAAGAATGAGCTCCTTATATAGGCAAAATCTGGGGTTCGGAAGGGGTCGTGCCATGCTAGGGCACGAGCCGTGCTGGTCAGAGAAGATAGAGACTCTCGGCTTACCAGTGGCACAGGCCATGCCTACGCAGTGGCACGAGGTCGTGCTGCTAGTGTCAGTTGAGCACATGTCTTGCCAAGTAAGGAGCATGGGTCCTGTCTGCCAGGGATGAAAAAGGCTTCTTTAGAGGTGGGCACGGGGTCGTACCGAGGTGGGCACGGGTTGTGTCATAGTCCAAAATTCAGGATCCTTTTTTTTCATCAGATTTTCTTTATTTCTTGCTCCTTTTTTTGTGATTTTGGTTTGACTAAACCTGAAAAACTAAAGAGAAGACAAAACAGCTATGTTCTTGTAATAGTTAGTCATGTTTTATCCCAATTCGTATGGCTGGGGGTGGGGGGGGGGGGTATTTGGTTAATAAATATGTATATTTTAGGGTACATCAAACATCCACACACATGAACTTTTGCTTAGTGATGTACACAAAATTATACACACTTTTATACTAAAATATTCCCACATTTTGGGACAAAACCTAACTACTAACATCAAAACAAAGCAATTTTTTTCTTTTTAGTTTTTCAGGTTTTATAAAGCCAGAATACCAAAAGAAGCATAATCTAGCAGAAAAGTGAAGAAAAGTGCAAATTTTGGGATTTCATGAATTTAGCACGGCCCGTGCCTAGCCCGGCACGCCCCGTGCCCGACCTGGATCTACAGAAATCTTCCTCTGGCTCAGCACGCCCCATGTCTCTTAATCACCACGCCTGGTGTTGAAGCCTCCTGACATGGCACAACCCATGCTCTGACAAGCACGAACCGTGCCCCTGAAGACAGAAGATTTCGAATCATCTCTCTGACATGGCATGACCCGTGCCATTCTAAGCATGGACCGTGCCAAACTCCAAACTTTGCCTATGAAAGCCGGCCTTCTCCCACTTCACAACTCGCTTAATTCTTCTCTCTTCCCCTTACTTTTAGATTAGTTAGTCGAGCCACTTGGCGTTTTCGTGTCTTTAAGTATGTCGGAGTCTGTAAGAACTTCAACTAGTTTTAGTAAATGGAAGTATTTTGTCTATGAAATATTCCTTTACTTGCTGGCAAATCTTTAAGTTATGATTAACTAAATTCTTACACTTGATTAATAAACCTTTAATAAGTTTTCAAAGTTTTCTTTATAAAATTGGTTTTTGGTGTGTCTAATGACTTTGTGAAAACCCTTTTTATTGAAAGGGTATTATTGATTTTCTAAACCAAACGCGCTCTACGTATCACAGACCATTTGGGGAGTCGAAATCCAAAAGGCCGAACCTGTGACACCCGGTCAGGGAACGATGCATGATCTGAAAGGTGACTCGCGCCCCATGCTACATGATACGTTCGAAGTCCTTATGTCAATATAAGCAAACTCGGCTGTGACGTAAGTGCGAGCTGGAAGTATTTGGTTGGGAATGGGGGTTAGTAACATTTTGTCATTTCACGGAATCTGAGATGATACGTGTTTGTGAACTTGGCTCTTGTCACGTCGGTCGTGCATGCGCGAGAGCGGTGCATGGAAAAAACAGACCTTAGTCCCTTAAAAAAATCATTTTCACAATAATATAATCCGGCACGCAGGGTTGTTCCCCTGCTGGTTCATGACGGCGTGTCGAGTATGGTAAGTCAGCCAGTATGAGGGACCCTGTAAGTAAGTGGCATTATACCACTATATTTGTCTATTGGCAGCACCGCTCCCTGGGGTTCGTACTCCTCGTAGACGATCACCTGGGAGAGTAGTGATACTAGATTTAAGGCTGGGAGGCGGTCTAGTTGCCTGCTAATAAGACAATATTGACAAAAGTTATAAATAAACAACTTGTCTATGAGTTATTGGTATACTTATTCAATCAATATTGACCACGACTGCTTGAGTCAGAAAATCCATTTTATCTATATATATATACATTAAATTTATTTTCCGTTAAAATCAAAGATAGAGTTTGGTTAAATGTTGGCAAAGATTAAGTATTGCGAGCTCTCATTTTTCATTATCTCCTAATCGACCCCGATTCAATGTACCACTACTATACTGCCCACGATGGGTATACTTGCCCGTGTAATGTGGTGAAATGGTAGTTCTCAAGTAAATCAGGTATTATAAATTTTAAAGCTAAAAGCTGCTAAAAAGTTTTGAAAAATTGCCATATTTTGTGATCACCTCAGCACACACCAAGCTTTTTGGCGCCATTGTCGGGGACACAAACGAGAATTCCAAGAAAAATCCGAGTTAATGCCTTAACCATAATTTTCCTATTTTATTTCTAACTTATTTATGAGTATATTTTATTAACCTATTATATAGTATATATTATAAAAAAAACCTTCACTTTTTGATCACCCACCTACACTGCACCCTCAGAAGAACATGTTTGGCCAACAATCATTCCTCTCAGGCATAGGAAGGATCCACGGAAGGAATGGACAATCAAGAAGGAAAGAAGAAGTCATCAAAGGCCAGGGAAGTTATTGTCATAAATTTTATGAAAGTAATAACCCTCGACCCAGGTAAGTGTTTTGATCTATTTCAACTTATTTTGGAAAATCGGAAAAATTAAAAAAAAACCTACTATCAGAATTTCCCGCCTGATAGAATTAAATAAGATATCAATAAAAACTAAGTCTCTGAAATGTATCAAAACTTTAATAAGTCGGGTCTAACTTCCGACCTGTAAATAAACCAAGATGTTTTTTTTTTATAGTCAAATAATTTTTGAAGAAAATTTGAGGTTTCGAGTTTCTTACATAACCACCACATCACCAGAGAAACATGTAACCAAACACGTTCTAAATACGACATCTTTTTAAATAATTAAATAACTTTTCTTTATTAATAAAAGTCACTTTATATTAAAGAGAAATTATTTATAAAAAGAAAGGTTGAAATACAATTTAGCACGCCCCCGTGCCAAACCAAGCACGGGCCGTGCTAAACTCGGCAGAACCCGGACATAAGGGTGAAACATCCATTTGTGATGTCATTTAGCACGGGTCGTGTTACAAAATTCTCTCTGGGCGAAAATCCTCCACGTGGTCGTGATTTTTCATCAATCTTCCTTCCATTACCATGTAAGTAACTAGAAATCCCCAAATCTTCTTCATTCTTTTAGTTAGGTTAAAATTTTACCCAAAAGGGCTAAATCCAAATCTGCGATTTCTAGCCCGAATTGGATGAAATTAACTATAGGATTGTGTTTAATAAGTGTCATATAATCATCCATGTTGATAATCCATTTCAAAACACACGAATTAGAGCAGTTTTTGACAATTTTCTCCAAGAACTATAGTTTAGAAAAATCTAGATTTTGGATTAACGGATTAAGTTTTGGAAAAATTGTTGGTAGGGTTGTTAAAATCGGAGAATTACGAATCTATACACATATAAATCCTTAATTTTCGTAAAAATATTGATTTTCTAGATTGATTAGGATGAACACTAAGAACAACATTGGCCGTGCTGTTCTTCCGATGAACAACACAGTTCGTGCCTAGTAAAGCACCTCCCGTGCTTTTCTTCATGTGTAAAACCGAGATACGATCTTACTACTGCGTGTATCAATCAATCATAGTAAACACGGATGTAAATAAGAGATCTTGTATTGAATCACTTGAAGATACAATGAAAGCTCTCTAGTTTCTCTCTCTAGCACACACACAGAAGGTGAAGAATGACAGAAGTGTTAAGCAACTCATTCTAACACAACCTATTTATACTAAGTGACTAAACAGGCTGCGTACCAAATGGTACGGGCGTACCATTTGGTCTGGCGGACCATTTGGTCCGGCGCCAATGATATTGTCACTAAAACTCAAACTAAGACACGCTCACATAGATACAATACATGAGACACATCATAGCATAGATATGTGCCTTACAAACTCCCCCTTAACGTGTAGTGTATCTATATTCTAACAAAACTTCAGTCTTCAATCTTCAACATTGCTGCATCCGATCTTCGACTTGAAATCTTGTCAGAAATAGAGCTTGCATCGCTGGATCACTCTTCAATCATCTTTGATCTTCAAGATCCACTTGTGAAAGATATAACAAACTCCCCCTTTCACCATGCTTGAGTCTTGACACATATAACCTGCAATTTCAGAAGACGGAAACGCGGTTTCCTTTTCTTTTGAAAATTAATTTAATCTTGGCGCAAAACTTCTCTTCGAGAATCCAAGATATAGATTTGAAATTTGATTTCGTATCACATGTCGATCGGTCGAAAACAAATAAGAAATAAAATTATTTTTGGCTTTTTGAAACTATAAATCAAAACACACCGAAAATCTTTTTGATTTTTCTAAGTTTATGCTAAAACACACCTAAAATATATCTGAACTTTTCAGATATGAAACATAAATGCAATACAGAATCAGACACTATTTTTTGTCTTTTGCGAGAAAGATCACAACTTGGGATCATATTGAACATAACATGCTGAACAACACTTCAATTTCAATTACTTCAGCACATAAGTCATGTCGATTACTGGTATAATTTGTCCATCTTAAACTCAGGCAAAATCATACTCATAACATCTAGATATGTTATTAGTATTGATTAGATTTGCTTTGACCAATGAAAATAAAGCAGAACGTCAAACGAACAACAATCACCAATGAAAATAAAGCAGAACGTCAAACGAACAACAATCAGGTCGATCTTTCGATACGCAAAGAAAGTCCGATCGTTTGACAAAATAAAGAAAATCAAACAAGTTTAAATATTTGCAAAACGAACACATGTATACACAGTGACTTCTCATTTTTCTCTTTTTCACATATCTTTTCTTAATATATCATGAGATATGCATCAAGATGTTGTCCACTTGGTCAAGCATTAGTATTTAATGTGTTTATCACATCTAAATACTTTCTGATTGAATGCCGAGCCTACCAAGCATATCGAACAATGATCTTATGGCTTTTTCATCTAATTTATCCACGAGCCAGGCACGTAAGCTAATGTACCATCATTTCCCAATCATGTCGGATCAATTTCTCATTTTTCAATGTTTTTGTATTTTTCCATGTTTCAATGTTTTTGTATTTTTCCGTGTTTCTCCCCCTTAAAATGAAAACTCTATTTTTTATTTTCATTTTAACAAAAACACAAAAACACGATTTTTGGTTTTTCAATTTTCTCCCCCTAAACTACATATAAAATGCATAAACGAAAGAAAATTGACCTGTCGACATGGATACCTTGAAGTTTTAGCTTTCAGAAAAATTTCAGTTTTGAAATTTGATATCACAAGTAATTCAAGTTAAATCAGAAGTATACTCCTCCATCAAGAACTTTTCAAGCACCGATAGGTCTCTAGAAGTACCTGCACACTGATCAAACACGTCAGTTTATAAATGACCCAAAGCGAATTGCTTCTGGTCGACCAGTGTCCTGTTTTCCTTTCGAAACCACTTTAGGTTTCTAGTGTTGTTGTTTTGGTAAATCAGTAGTTGATGAACCTGTCACAGTTGATTGTGACGAACAACCTACATATGGAACATTTTGAAAACGTGGAATAAATCTTCCTTAGGTTTTGAAAAATGTAGGTTGTGGATATTCATCAAACACTCTGCCATATTCATCAATGAAACGTTGTTTGGCAGCTTTACCAACAAATGGAATCTTTCCCTTTCTTGAACTAGAAGCAGTAGAAACCGGACAATCTTGTGCCATATGCCCCTTTTGTCGGCAATTGTAACACAAGCGATTATTGACATTTCGGCGTTTCGGAATCTGCAAAGCTTCACAAATATTAACATCTCCAAAATGATCATAATAGGAATCGAATACCTGATATCGATGATCATGAACCCATTTCGAAGTCGGGCTCTTTGGAGTAAAATTTGAATTTCCTGAAGAATATTTTACTGTTTGTTTCTTCTTGGTCTTTGGAGCAGCATCAGTTTTGATAAAGACCTCAGCAACTTCTGAGAATCCACACAGTGAAGTGGAAACTCCTTATCAGAGAATATCTGATCTGAACCTTTGAGTTTATAAAATCTTTCAGGTTGAACTTTATCAGCTTCAAACACATCCTTCTTGACTTGCTTCAGATTGACTTTCTTTAAATGTTATTGTTGTTGAACCTTTGAAACATTCACTTTAACCTGCTTCTTATGAAATCCCAAACCTGTATGTTTTCCAGAAACCTTCTCTTCTGAATAAGACGGTTTATGCCCGTTCTTTGCAAGACGAGAAAACTCTGCTTTGACCTTGTTGATATCGTTTGGAGCATCAACTATCGTTTCAGCAATATCAGTAGGTGAACTTGCAGAATTCTCTTTGTCATCAGATGAAGAACTAGACACACCCTTTGGAGCTTCAGAAGTTGCAGCACTCTGGCCTTTGTTCTCTTTCCTTTCTTCAACAGATTTGGAACCAACAAACTTAGAATAATCATCAGTTTCAACATTTTCTTTCAAATCATGAACTCCTTCTTTAAGACTTCCTGGTGGTGACACGGTTTTGTTAAACATCTTCTCAAATTCTCATCCTTGGCCAGAAAACTTGTAAAAGATTGTGAGTTAGTAACATTGTTCAAAAGACGTTTTAAATCAATGACTTCAATCTTTAATTTAGAAATTCTTTGATAAGCTTCACCCAAATCTTTTTCTGTTGCAGTGAGCTTCTTTGCCACTTTATTAGTTTCATACTTTTGCAATCTTAACTCATCTAATCCAGCCAACAATTCCTTCTCGAGTTTATCTTCATTTCTTTGCTGAATATCCAAATTTGCATTTTGCAACTTGTTCACTCTAACCAAATCCATCTTCTCATCAAGTAACCTTTCCATATCAGTCTGATAAGATTGAATCTTAGTAGCTTGGACATCAGGAAGTTGAGTAAGTGTATCAAGTCTGAACTTGGATTTGTCAAAGATATTTGGAAAATCCTTTGCAGTATCCTCAGCTTCATCTTTCCATTTCTTCACTTCTTTGACTAATCCAGCATTTTCCTCAGATAACTTTGTAATTTTTTGTTCAAAATCTTGTGTAACATTTTGAAATTTTAATTCTTTCTCAACAATCTCTGCTTGTAGATCTGAAAATTTTTCTTTATGAGAAGAAAATTCTTGAATTAGATCTGCTAACTTTTGCTGTTCATTTTCCAGTTCTTCTATCTTTCTTTTATTTTCATCAACCAACAACCCACTTTCCTTTATCAATCCTTCTATCTTCTTGTCTTTCTGAGAACAAAACTCACAAAATGATTCATAGCCACTATTTCCAGAACCACTTATTTCAGATTCAGAATCAGTTACGTCTTCTTCATCATCACTATGAACAACTTGAGCAACCAGAGCACGAAATGCAGATTCATCACCTTCCTCAGCAGCCCAATCATAATCTACATACCAGGGTTTTGATTCAGAAATAATAGCAGTTAAAGCAAGGGGTGGAGAATAATCAGAAGTTCGTCCCCAGTTATATTGTTTATACACTTGAGAAACTAAAGTTGTTGGAGGCTTGGATGAAGATGCATTTGTTTTTGAACATTCACGAGCAAAATGTCCAAAATTAGAACATTTGAAACATTTTGCCTTTGATTTATCTATGCCAACTTTGCCATCTGAATTTAAACTTTGAAATCATGTCTTCTTTTTGAATCTTTTAACTCTTTAAGCTAACATTGCCAGTTGCTAATTGATATCCATTTGCTCAAGATTATCAGGATCAATCTGATCAAAATCTTCTTCAATTAGATTAGATGTTGATAAAACACCATTCAGCAATCCATAATAAGAAGATAACAAGGCTGAAATTAATGTCAAGTGTTCATCCGGTGTTTTTGCTGAATATGAAGTCGGACTTGAATGATTTGGAATAGTGAAGTTACATCCTCTTGGTGAATTTCCAGAATTTCCTGAACCATGACCAGCAGCAAAAGCTGTTTGAGGTCGATTTAATGAATCAACACCAAATGATTTAGACTTTGCATTGATACTTGCAGAATTTTGACCATGATACACTTCAGGATTTTGGAATTGAGCAGTTGACTTGTTTGATGTCATCATTTCCATCTCTCTAGCATGAAGCTTTCCGGTCAAATCATCAAATGATAATGCAAAATATTCTTTATCATGAGTAAGCAATAATACATATTTTCCCACTTTTCCGGTAATGCTTCCATCAATTTCTCTTTCAATTCCTCCTCGGTCTTTTTAATTTTAATCACTTTCATCTCACTAATCAGGTGAGAAAACCTTGAAACAAGAGCAGAAATATTTTCTTTTTCATAATGTTGAAAATTTTCAAATTCCTTGTTCAACACTTTTCGTCTACTCTTCTTATATTGGTCATTACCTTCACATCGAGTAGATAAAGCATTCCACAACTGTTTAGCTTTCTTGCAAGTGCTGAATTGATGCAACAACTCGGTAGGTAAAGCCATGGTAAGATAACCATAAACTTTTTGTTCAAGCTCATAACTTTTTCTTTCATCCTTATCAAAATCTTGAATTTCTTTATACTCTCCATCTGCAGTTGGACGTACATACAACTTTTGAATTGGAATCCATAAATCAATATCGTTTGTGCTGATGTATGCAGAAAAACGTTGCTTCCAATTTTGATAATTTTCCAACTTTAACAGCTTAGGAACTTTCTGACTTGTTCCTATTTCATTATCAAAATTGAGCATAGCTTGTACCGTGCTTTGCATAGCCGCAAATGCTTGAAAATCAGACATTTTTCACCGAAAATGATACTTTAAAAACTTTGAACTCAGAAACGAAGGTCTTCCAAGCGGATTTTTGGGGTCAAATTGGAGGATACTGGCCATTAGGCTAGTAAACGTCTAGATCTCGTCGAGACGGTCGTTTTGGCTGGTGATGTGCGCCAAACACATCTAATTTTCCCTTGTATTTTGTATAATAATTGAGTCAGTTTTGAGTCGTTTTTATTTAGTTTTAATCTATTTTATTGTATTTGTGTCTTAATGTGGTGTTGAGTCATTTTTGTATATATTGGTGTGAGTTTGAGTCTTTTATTTTTAATTGTGTTTATTTAGTTAAGTATGCTCAAAATTCTGTAATTATTTTTGGTTGTAGGTTGACGTACGAGTTCAAGGGGATGGTATGGCACCTCACTAAAGTTCAAGGGTTAAAAAAATTAATTAAGAAGTTCAGGGACTGACATAGAGTTTATAAGAAGATCGAGGGCTAAATTGTAATTATATAAATGTTTTATCATGATTTAGTTAGAATTAGGATAAGGAGGCCACGAGAAGCAATTTGGAGAGCAAAACTATTCTTTGAAAAAAAAAATTAATAAAAGGGAAAAGCATGTATACGTGGAGGAAGGAAGCAAAATTTAAAGGGAATCAGAACGTGGGCTTCATAAGAAGGAAAGAAAAAGTTGGGCTACGTATTGCACAAGAAAGGAGTTGAAGAATTTTTTTTAAGAGAACCCTACAAGAAAAAGGGGGGCTGGACGCTCAATTAACACTCGGACGGCAATACAGAAAAAATACAATTCGTGTAGGTGGATCTGAAGACGATTTTGGAGCGTGAAAAAGCAAGAAACAAGAGAAGATTTTCCGACTTAATCATTCGACACCATTAATCAATTCGGGTTCTTCTCTTCTTGTAATTTTCTTGATCAATTGTTAGACTATAATTATGTTTGCGACTAAAGTAAGAATTTTTATTATTGTTTCTGGTTCGAACATGGTGGTAGGCTAAATTGATTATACCACCTAGACTTACGATGAAATTTTAGTGTTAATTACCTTGCTTGGTTTATGACAATTTTATGATGGATGATTACTCTATTAAACTCCTCTAATTTACTACAATTGGTGCATATGCGTATTGAATTTAGAGTTCCAATTAACAATCAAGACTTGCTTAATCTGCGGATGTCTTCCGGTTTGGGTTGGGTAATTAATTCGTGTGACTGTGTATTTGCAAATTAGTGTGATTAGCTATACCTAGTTGATCATAGGATTGATTGTTACTTGTTGCTTTGAACTCAATATTCTGCCTATCTAAATAAGCTCAAAAGGATGATAGTTGTCGGTTAGTCGGGTTAGTTAATGAACTAGGATAACATTGTCTCAAAAGGAAATGCCCTAGGAATTTAGCTAATTTGCTAGTCGTGTCAGTTGTAGGAATTAGAGGTAGCTCCGGCTAATCTAGGGTGCCTTAGATTGTTTCGAGGGTGGTCTAGGGTAGTTGAAGTGGGAAGGACTCAAAAGGTGAACCACTTGTTCGAGCGTTAGAGTAATCAATTAGGAAGAACTCAAAAGGTGAACTAATAAACCGGTAAGCATATTCCAGTCTTTAGGTATTCTATCAGTAACATCCGAAGAGTGATTCGGGGGCTCGTAGAGTTTCTCTAGGTTGTGTGTTAAGATCCCGGTTCCATCATGATTGTCATAGCCGAGTGAGGTCATTAATATTAATTAGGATTCTAGGTCTAGGTGGTACCTTTCTCATATTTGAATTCGTCCTAAGTTCCTTCGTGTCGGTTGTTATTTAGTTAATTTAGTTAAGTTAGTTATTTAAATTCTTTATTCACATTAAAATCAAATCACTCAAATTCTCCATTCATAGAGTCCTAGGGTAGAGTCTTGTTTCCAGTGTCTTTAGGGTTCGATATCCGGTCTTCTGTAGCTATACTGCCACCGATAGGTACACTTGCCTTTAGGTTCGGTCTAGTTTTAGGAGTTTCGGTAAAATTAGGTGTGTCTAGGTCTAGGATTAGGTCTAGGTTTCATTAGTTATTTTTAGGTATAGATCCGAACATATCAAGTTTTTGGCGCCGTTGCCGGGGACACTTGGCAATAGCAAGATTAACTAGGTCGTTGTTAGGAAAGTTTGAGTCTTTTAGGGTTTTTCCGCGTCTAGAGTTTTAGGTTAGTTTTTTTTTAGTCTTTTTTTTTATTTTATTTATTTATTTTGCTGTGTATTTTTTTTTTCCGCCATGGCCATAATTGATCTACAGAGCTTCATTGTAAACCTCCAACAATTCTTGGATGATATGGCTACATGGAGTAGATATGATCCTAGGTTACCTCGAGGCATCGTGGTTGCAGAGAAATATCTTAGGTTGATAAAACGGCTTCAGGAGGAAAACAAGCCACGTTGTATGAGCTGCGGTGAACCGCACCACTATAATGATTATTGTCCGGTTCGGGTTGGTATTTGTAGAGAAATTTGTCAAAGGATCTTTCGAGAGCGCGAGGAAAGAGAAAGGCTTACGGGGGAGTCATCAAGGTCGGTGTTTGAGGAAATCCGATATCAGGAGACGTTAATGGACATTGAAGTCCCACCTCCGGTTAATCAGGGTATCCAATGGATTTGGGATGACGATGACTGTGATCTAAACCAGTGGACAAATAATAGTTCGATAGACGCCGCTGAGGTCGCTAAAACAGAAGATTCGATAGTAGAGGAGAATGATCCTGAAGATGACATATCAGAGGATGAGGAGGAGGAGTTTTCCACGGATGATGACACGGTTGATGAGGATACGTACTCTTCGGATCCGATTTGGGATTGGTCGGAGGAAGAGGATGACATTGTGTGGGATGAAGAGTGTGGGGATGAGATCGCAGCGAGTGCAACTATTAATGAGGTAGTTGAGGACTTAGATGATGAGGTGCTTCAAAAGGGTGATTCGGATGATTTATTTGAAGCACAAATGGTAGAAATGTTTGGTGAGGAGTGGACGACGATGTCACCAGAAGCGGTAGACGAGGATCGGTTTGACCCAAAGGGTGATTTGAAAAAGCTAGAAGAGATGTTATACGGGGAGCCGATCGTTGAGAGTGAACACGTCCCAATCGAGGGAGAGTTTTGTGAGGTTAGTGAGGCTCAAGCGCCGAGGCACGTACCGTACTCAATCTCCATTCGGGACGTGCTGAGGTGTGAAGAACCGGTTGTTGAAAAGGAGGATGAGGTGTTAGAAGACGTCCCACTTGGTAGGTTAACTAGTGATAAGGATGACCATGTGTTTAGTCCAAGTGTGGGGAAGTTAGAGGATGCTAGTTCTAAGAATGACCCGAGGTTGAGCTTTATTGTAGTTATTAAGTTAATTCCGGGTAGGTTTAAGCATTGGTGGGTTGACTGGTTGTTAGGTATGATTTTTGAGGATTTGTTAGTCAACACCATTGGATTTCTAAGCAGTTTGATGGTTAGGGCATTAGTTAGTAAGAACATTAAGGAGAAGCCACCAGATTGAGTTGGTTGAACACTCGGGAAAAGCCCGAGTTGTAAATTTTTTGTAACTTACTCGTTTAAATTTTTCTTTGTGTGCTTTTGTTTTCGGTTTCCGTGTTTTGTGTTTTTTGGTGTTTGCAAGAAATTGGGGGAATTCAAGATGATGAAATTGTGTTGGAAGAGTCCAAGTTCCAAGTGACACGTTTCAACTTGTTTTTATTTTAGTTTTATTCTTATTTATTTTTATTTTTCGTGATTAATGGTTTTCGTCGAGTTGTTTGTTTTGTTTGTTTTTGTTTTGCAGGTTCGATGATGTTTGCGTTGAGATGCTCATGAAGATTCATGGAGGACCCGCGGTTACAAGCTCGCCTGTCACTCATCCAAATCAGAAATCAGAGGAGTTTGTTCCAATTTTTCTTTTCATTTTTATTTTTGATTTGCACTTTTATTTTTTTTATTTTATTTTTAGTGTGTTTATTTTTTTTCTATTTTATTTTTATTCTCATTCCACATTGAGGGCAATGTGTAATTCAAGTGTGGGGATGGGAGACTTGCGTCTTGAGTCAGTTATTTATTTTTAGTGTGTTTAATTGAGTCATATAAAAACTGTTCAAAAATGTGCGAGATTCTGGCTGCAATTAAATGGAAAATGATAGGTAAAACTGGGAATTGATTTTCTAATTTTGTGCTTAAGTGATAAATTAATAAATAATTTGGTAAAGTGATAAGTATGGTGAGAATGGAAAGCATTACTAAACTATGATGTGTCGGTAGGCCCAGCTGACCTAGGAGTAGCTTAAATGGCCTGTGTGTTTATTTTTGTATAAATATGCTAATTAGTCTGCTAGTGGGTTCCCATTTTAGGAGTGATAGGAATACTGAATCTGATGATTAGGAGGAAAGAGACCGCTTTAGGCTAGATACTCCTATGTCCTTAGAATATCAAATGAGCATGTAGTTAATAACCTGGTTAATGAATTAGAGTGAAGGGGCAGAATACTCATGTACAAACTAAGGATAGTATCCCGTGGTAAGTACCTCTGATGATGTTCCGGATCTCGCGGGAAAAATACTCACGTATGATTTCGGGGGTAAGACCTTGTGAAAAAGTACCTCTGATGATGTCCGTTGGTAATTTTAGGTAAAAGTGACCAATTAGAGTTAAAAAAAAAAGAAAAAAAATAGAAAAAGAAAAAAGATGGAAAAAATATGGTAGATTAGAGAATAAATGCTCAAAAATTCGCATTCCATCAATTCGTTATTCTTTGGACATCTTAGTATCTGGTTTAAGGAGGGTGGAGAAAAATATAAAACATTAATCTTTATACCCTTTACTTTGACTGAATATGACTCGGTAGTAGGTTGAACTTGAGAGAGCTTATATCCGGTAATTTCATAAACACATGGGGGCAAAAGAAAAGGTTGGTGGTTGGGTTTAATCGGATCAAAATATCGGCAATTGTAGTTAGTGTGTTATAACGTTATGGATTGAGGAATGTTATGGTGGATTGAGAAATTAAAATGTTGAATGCTTAGAAGTCAATTTCCTGGTTATGATTCCATTGCAGTATTTTTCGAGGACGAAAAAAGAGTAAGTGTGGGGATGTTTGATGTGCGCCAAACACATCTAATTTTCCCTTGTATTTT
Organism: Deinandra increscens subsp. villosa; assembly: GCA_039602395.1. Taxonomy (NCBI): domain Eukaryota; kingdom Viridiplantae; phylum Streptophyta; class Magnoliopsida; order Asterales; family Asteraceae; genus Deinandra; species Deinandra increscens. The sequence goes on along the minus strand of JBCNJP010000007.1, from coordinate 61,594,316 downwards.
GTATAATAATTGAGTCAGTTTTGAGTCATTTTTATTTAGTTTTAATCTATTTTATAGTATTTGTGTCTTAATGTGGTGTTGAGTCATTTTTGTATATATTGGTGTGAGTTTGAGTCTTTTATTTTTAATTGTGTTTATTTAGTTAAGTATGCTTAAAATTCTGTAATTATTTTTGGTTGTAGGTTGACGTACGAGTTCAAGGGGATGGTATGGCACCTCACGAAAGTTCAAGGGTTAAAAGAATTAATTAAGAATTTCAGGGACTGACATAGAGTTTATAAGAAGATCGAGGGCTAAATTGTAATTATATAAATGTTTTATCATGATTTAGTTAGAATTAGGATAAGGAGGCCACGAGAAACAATTTGGAGAGCAAAACTATTCTTTGAAAAAAAAAATTAAATAAAAGGGAAAAGCATGTATACGTGGAGGAAGGAAGCAAAATTTAAAGGGAATCAGAACGTGGGCTTCATAAGAAGGAAAGAAAAAGTTGGGCTACGTATTGCACAAGAAAGGAGTTGAAGAATTTTTTTTAAGAGAACCCTACAAGAAAAAGGGGGGCTGGACGCTCAATTAACACTCGGACGGCAATACAGAAAAAATACAATTCGTGTAGGTGGATCTGAAGACGATTTTGGAGCGTGAAAAAGCAAGAAACAAGAGAAGATTTTCCGACTTAATCATTCGACACCATTAATCAATTCGGGTTCTTCTCTTCTTGTAATTTTCTTGATCAATTGTTAGACTATAATTATGTTTGCGACTAAAGTAAGAATTTTTATTATTGTTTCTGGTTCGAACATGGTGGTAGGCTAAATTGATTATACCACCTAGACTTACGATGAATTTTTAGTGTTAATTACCTTGCTTGGTTTATGACAATTTTATGATGGATGATTACTCTATTAAACTCCTCTAATTTACTACAATTGGTGCATATGCGTATTGAATTTAGAGTTCCAATTAACAATCAAGACTTGCTTAATCTGCGGATGTCTTCCGGTTTGGGTTGGGTAATTAATTCGTGTGACTGTGTGTTTGCAAATTAGTGTGATTAGCTATACCTAGTTGATCATAGGATTGATTGTTACTTGTTGCTTTGAACTCAATATTCCGCCTATCTAAATAAGCTCAAAAGGATGATAGTTGTCGGTTAGTCGGGTTAGTTAATGAACTAGGATAACATTGTCTCAAAATGAAATGCCCTAGGAATTTAGCTAATTTGCTAGTCGTGTCAGTTGTAGGAATTAGAGGTAGCTCCGGCTAATCTAGGGTGCCTTAGATTGTTTCGAGGGTGGTCTAGGGTAGTTGAAGTGGGAAGGACTCAAAAGGTGAACCACTTGTTCGAGCGTTAGAGTAATCAATTAGGAAGAACTCAAAAGGTGAACTAATAAACCGGTAAGCATATTCCAGTCTTTAGGTATTCTATCAGTAACATTCGAAGAGTGATTCGGGGGCTCGTAGAGTTTCTCTAGGTTGTGTGTTAAGATCCCGGTTCCATCATGATTGTCATAGCCGAGTGAGGTCATTAATATTAATTAGGATTCTAGGTCTAGGTGGTACCTTTCTCATATTTGAATTCGTCCTAAGTTCCTTCGTGTCGGTTGTTATTTAAATTTTTTATTAATTTAATCAAACACTCAAATTTCCATTCATAGAGTCCTAGGGTAGAGTCTTGTTTCCAGTGTCTTTAGGGTTCGATATCCGGTCTTCTGTAGCTATACTGCCACCGATAGGTACACTTGCCTTTAGGTTCGGTCTAGTTTTAGGAGTTTCGGTAAAATTAGGTGTGTCTAGGTCTAGGATTAGGTCTAGGTTTTATTAGTTATTTTTAGGTATAGATCCGAACACAGCAGCTGGTATTGGGTTCCGTAACTCTTAACGGTTCTCAAGTTACGTCAGTTTTAGTGAAGGTCACTTTTTTGCCAGCGGACCAAACTAAATTCAGTGTACCAACCCCGGATCAAATCAACCAGCGGACCAAATTTGTACTCAGCGGACCAGTTCCGGACCAAGTTACCCAGCGGACCAGATTTTGTACCTGCGGACCAGACACAGACCAGAGTTTCTCAGCGGACCAGATTTGGTACGGCGGACTAAATTGTACGACGGACCAAAAAATAACCGCCACGGACCAACTTGAAGATTGCCTAGCGGACCAACGGCGGACCATCAGCGGACCACCAGCGGACCAGAATTTATTCGAGCGGACCAGAAGCTTTCGAAGCTGATTTCGACTGATCTTCGCGGATTTTGACTTTTGGAGCTAGAATTTGATTCAGTAAGGTGCGAAATCACTCCAAGAACACTCAGATGTCATTTTTCACCTCGGAAACACTCGGAATTGGAAGAATTTGATGAAAAATGAAGAAAACCCAAACTTTCTCATTTTAAAAATCCAATAATTGATAAAAAAACACAGCAGTAGAGCAACCAAATGCTCTGATACCACTTGTAAAACCGAGATACGATCTTACTACTGCGTGTATTAATCAATCATAGTAAACACAGATGTAAATAAGAGATCTTGTATTGAATCACTTGAAGATACAATGAAAGCTCTCTAGTTTCTCTCTCTAGCACACACAGAAGGTGAAGAATGACAGAAGTGTTAAGCAACTCATTCTAACACAACCTATTTATACTAAGTGACTAAACAGGCTGCGTACTGTGACATCCGAGAATTTCAAGGTTTACTTCCGTTAGACAATTCCGTTAGTTACGTTATAAGTATTAACTTAGTAACTAATGCTCAACTAGGCCGAATACGTCCACGTCTTTTGGTTGATCACCGAACCCGTCCATATGTGTTATATGTTTAACTATTTATTGTCACTATGTGCAATGTGATTTAAATACATGATTTAGTATTGTGAATAGCGTGACAATTTATGAATCGTGATTATCTTGCTTAGAATGAGAAATTGACCACTTTTGGGTAACCAGCAAAACTACCGGGCGAAACTATAATGTCGCCCGGCAGTCTGTTGGCTCACTCGTGATCAGAGCCAGTTTCGCCAGGCCAGCGAAACTGCCAGTGAAACTAGCCTCTGATATAAATAATCTTAATAAACCCTAGCTCTCCTATTTGCCTCATTTCACACAAAAACACACACACTCTCGTGAAACTTCTGGACCAGCTGATTCCAACCAAGAACCATCAAGAATCAGCCATCACCCCGAGTTGTGAAGATCATCCATCGATCCTAGAATCAACCGTGAGTCCAAAAAACTATGTTTCTTGCTTTTCTATGTGTTTTCTTCTTAAAGCATGACCAAACCTTCATAGAATCACTTGATCTTCTGATATGTTGTTTAGGGATGCTAGAACTACCATAAAGTTGAAAACTTTACGTGTGAAACTGATCCATGATAAAGATTTATGCTATTTAGGTCATTTTAGGGTTTTAAATGTATTTTGGTGATTTGATGATGAAAATGCATGTTTAAGGTGTTAAAGCTTACTGATTTATGTTGGTAAATGGTTATGTATGCTAGATAATGAATTACATGTAATATGGAAGCTGTTAGATTGATTTTTAGGCTGATTTATGTGTTTTTCGCGACTAGCGAAACTGTCATGTTCTCTGGGCGAAACTGTCCAGCGAAATTATGCATATCTTCAACCAGCGACACTATGGAGCGAAACTGTAGTGTCGCCGGGTAAACCAACCAGACCTGTTTGGACGAAACTACCGAGCGAAATTCCCTGAACGAAAGTTCAAACCAGTTTCGGGCGAAACTAGGCTAGCGAAACTGTGCCAACAGTTTCGAGCGAAACTAGCCTAGCGAAACTGTGTCATCGGGTATTGCCTAGCGAAAGTGCTGCCCGTGCACACAGCGAAACTGCCTAGCGAAACTGCTAGCGAAACTGAGACCAGAATCCAAACTTGTGCAATTTGCTTGAATGTTATGCCATGACTTACATGATTATTGCTATAATGATACATGCTTTGATTTCTGATGTATATGAACCCTTGTTTATGATCAACCATCGGTGTCGTGTGTCGTTATGTCGAGTCATAGTTTCAACGTGCTATGTTATGGGCCATAGTGACGTTAAGTAAAGATTAGACACCAAACTAATACTTAAGACCTAAACGTGTTCATAGGTCTTCGTTAAGCAAAACTTGGATTATATAACAAGTGTAGCAGTGCAACCCAAGGTGAGTGTCACTAACCCGTTTACTGTGAGCCCGTTTGGGACACACTGAATAACTTAATGGAAAACAATGCTGACAACTTTACGAGTGCTATGCACTACCTGATGAAACTGAAAACTTAGAATGCTATGCATCTACTTGATGAACTTGAAGTGTTTTATGGGAAACACTTGTGAAACTTAACAAACTATTTCTGAAACGAAAACCGTTTTAATATGGCTAGTGTAGGTTAAAGTCTAAACCACATGATATCACATGATTTCTAAGGATTGCCTTTTTAACTGAAAAAGTCCTCAACTTAATTGTGCCATTAATTGTAAAGCGAGGGGATGTTGGGTAGATCTACTGGAGTTTGACAAACTCCTCCTCGTGACACTGGAGGTGCACGGAGATACAATATCAGCCTATCTGACCGTGATCCCGAGAGGACACGGGGGAGGCAAAGCCGCGATGACGAATGTCCGCAAAACAAAATGGCTGAAGGCTCTGCCTCTACTATACTTAATCGTCAGCTTTGGTACGAACTTCCTTAGTGCATGGAAACAACGGATTAGCTACCCGCGATATCGGTTGAGCACTTTAATTATACAAGACTAGTACATACCTGATAACTTCGTTACGGACAATAACTTTACTAAATAACAAATGTTTATGAATTGACGTATATAACTGAGCACTGTTTTTCACAAACAAATATTACGTATGTATATGTTGACACGATTACGATTATGAGACCGGGCCAATGCATGACATGCCCACTGTGAACTCACCAACCGTTAGGTTGACACTTGTGTGGTTTTCACTTTTGCAGATCGTTGAAGAGTATCCACTGGAGGTTGGCATGGCACAAGAAGATATTTACTTTTATTAAACTAAATTTGGGAATTTGAATTTGAAAAAAAAAGATTTGTAAAGCACGTGGTTAGTGCTAAGATACTTATGCCTTTATTCCGCTGCGTAACTTTTGAAACTGTTTTGAAATGAATGTTTTGGACTTTACTCTGATTCGTTTAGTATTTGTAACTAATGGTTGTGGTCCTGGTTTGCTCGCACCCCTTAACGGTATAAACTCCGTTAGTGGTTATTTGGGGGTGTGACAGATTGGTATCAGAGCCATAAGTCGCAGAGAACTGGAATCATTTTTGAAAAACGATTTGAAAACTGCAACTTGAAACCTTAGTTACAAACGAACAAACAAATTCCCAAAACAAAAATTTTTACGTGCCAACCTGGGATACTCGCTCTGCTGTGTAAGTAAATACTCCATATGTAGATATATATATATATGTAGATATATATAGAGACCGTGTCTAAGTAGTCTAACGGAAAAACCTTAGGAAGATTTCACACACAAATACGAAATGCGAACGATAATACACGCACTACACTGGGGGAAAGCGACAACGAAACGATGCTACACGCGACGTCCTGATTTCTGCTACGATGACTACGCCGACGGTGACTTTTATGGGGAAGCCGACTTTCGACGATAGTACTCACGACTTACGACGTTCTCCGACGACGCCTCGATTGTGCACAAAATTTTCTGGACTAATAGAGGGATAACGGGAAATTGCTAATATACATATTATGGGATATGTATAGAATATAATTGTTACTGAACACTGGCTACTTTAACTGTTCAGCAAAATGGCTGGAAGAGCGGGAAGGAATAACATCAACCTGACGCCTGCACAACTGCAAGCAATGATCAACGAGCATGTGCAAGCTGCCGTGGCAGCCGTCCAAGCTACAATTGCCGCGCATGGCAACGTTCATCACTGCACATTTAAGACTTTCATGGACTGCAAGCCGATGACGTTTTCCGGCGAGGAAGGAGCGGTAGGACTCCTCAGGTGGATCGAGAAGTCTGAAAAGGTCTTCTCCATGTGTAACTGCCCGGCTGAGAACAAGGTGAAATTTGCGACTGGTACATTCGAAGGAGCTGCTCTCTCCTGGTGGAACGCTGAAATTCAAATGGTCGGGGTAAATGCGGCTAACAACATGGAATGGGAAGCATTTAAGGAACTGATCATGGAGGAGTATTGCCCTCGGGACCAAGTCAAGAAGCTAGAAGGAGAATTTCTGAGCTCCAAGATGTCTGGGTCTGAAGTCGAAGAGTACACTGCGCGTTACCACGAGTACGCGGTACTGTGTCCGTCCATGGTTGATGCTGAATTCAAGCACATTGAGCGTTATCTGGAGGGTCTCGTGCCCCAAATCAAGAGTTTGGTGACTGCCAGCAACCCAATAACTGTGTAACAAGCCATCCGTCTGGCTCACAAGTTAACTGATCAGGAGGTTGAGAGGGGTACACTTCCTGCAAGAGTTTCTGAGAAGACTGCCTTGAGTGGCAAAAGAAAAGCTGGTGGAGAAGCTCCTGAAAATTCAATGAACAATCAGAGTGTTGGAAACAACACGGGGAGATCCTTTAACTCCCAGGGTCAGAGCAAGAGATCTGGAAACAACAGTGTTAACAATCACCAGGGCGGGAATGGTCAAGGTAACTACAAGGGTAACCTGCCCAGGTGCAACAAGTGTGGGAAGCATCACACCGGTACCTGCAGAAAAAGTTTGAACTGCGAAAGATGTGGCAAGAGGAGCCATGAAGCAAAAGACTGTTGGGCAATTCTTCCTGAGCAACAGAACCGCCAAAGGCACAACAACAACTATAGAAACAACCGGGGCAATGGAAACAACAATGGTCAGAACCGTAACAACAATGAAGCTCCCAGAGGAAATGGTAATGGGAACTGCTATGAATGTGGTGCTCAAGGCCACATAAAGAGGGACTGCCCGCAGTTGAGAAGACAGGGGAATGGTAATCAGGGAAACAATGGTGGAAATGGTAATGGCGGAGGTAATGGCAACGGGAATGGAAATGGCAGGGGAAGAGCTTTCGTTATGGGTCAAGGTGAAGCTCGCAACGATGCCAACGTGATTAACGGTAAATTCATATTGAATGGTTTCTTTGCTACTGTATTGTTTGATTCTGGTGCTGAGAAAAGTTTTATTTCCACTAAATTTGCTAAGTTGATTAATGCTAAACCGGTTGCCTTAGACGCTAAATATGTGGTAGAACTAGCAAATGGTAAACTCCATGATACAACTCAGATAGTTAAGGACTGTAAGTTAGAACTAGCTGGCCATACATTAGGAATCGACCTTATGCCTTTTCCGATTGGTAGTTTTGATGTCATAGTAGGAATGGATTGGTTATCTGAGAATCGAGCTGAAATCTTATGTAAAGAAAAAGTGGTTCGTATCCCACTCGAAGGAGGTAAAGTGTTAACGGTCCAAGGTGAAAAAGGTGGAACGGTAACTGGTATTATTTCGTTTCTCAAAGCTCAAAAGTGCCTTCGCAAAGGTCACTTCGCGATTCTTGCAAACGTCACCGATTCGACACTTCCCGAGCGCAGAATCGACGACTACCCGATAGTCCGCGACTTCCACGATGTATTTGCTGAAGATCTGCCTGGCTTGCCTCCATTTCGACAAGTTGAGTTTGGAATCGACTTAACTCCTGGAGCCGCTCCGATTGCACGTGCACCTTACCGTTTGGCGGTAAGTGAACTCAACGAACTCTCCTCACAACTTCAAGAGCTACTCGACAAAGGATTTATCCGTCCCAGTTCGTCTCCGTGGGGAGCTCCGGTATTGTTTGTTAAGAAGAAGGATGGAACGTTCCGAATGTGTATTGACTACCGAGAGCTTAACAAAGTTACGATCAAGAATCGGTATCCACTTCCTAGAATCGACGATCTCTTCGATCAGCTACAAGGTTCAAGTTACTTCTCAAAGATTGATCTACGGTCTGGATATCACCAGCTTCGCGTTCGAGATGAGGATGTCCCCAAGACTGCTTTCAGAACTCGGTATGGTCACTACGAATTCCTGGTTATGCCGTTTGGGCTAACCAATGCACCGGCCGTATTTATGGATCTGATGAATCGAGTGTGCAAGCCGTACCTTGATAAGTTTGTGATAGTTTTCATTGATGATATTTTGATCTACTCCAAGACAAAGGAGGAACACGAGGAGCACCTGCGACTTATCTTGGAATTGCTCCGCAAGGAACAGCTTTACGCCAAGTTTTCGAAATGCGATTTTTGGATTCGCGAAGTCCAGTTTCTTGGACACATTGTTGATCAGAATGGAATTCATGTCGACCCAGCTAAAGTGGAAGCTATCAAGAATTGGCCTACCCCAAGAGCGCCGACCGAAATCCGACAATTTTTGGGACTTGCCGGATACTATCGAAGATTCATCAAGGGTTTCTCGCAGTTGGCTCAACCCTTAACGGCTCTAACGCACAAAGGAGTGCAATACAGATGGGGTGAAAAAGAAGAACGTGCGTTTCAAACTCTTAAAGATATGTTATGTTCAGCTCCAATTCTCGCGTTACCTGATGGGATTGACGACTTTGTGGTTTACTGTGATGCATCAATCCAAGGACTCGGTTGTGTGTTGATGCAACGGGACAGAGTGATTGCCTATGGGTCCAGGCAACTGAAGGACACTGAGAAGAATTATACAACGCATGACTTGGAAATGGGAGCCGTTGTTCATGCACTCAAGATTTGGAGACATTACCTCTACGGAACAAAGTGCACAATATTTACCGACCACAAAAGCTTACAGCACATCTTTGATCAGAAGGATCTCAACATGCGACAACGACGATGGGTCGAGCTACTGAATGATTATGACTTAGCAATCAAATATCACCCGGGAAAAGCCAATGTTGTGGCTGATGCCTTAAGTCGGAAAGAATACGAAAAGCCTCGACGGGTACGAGCGCTGCAACTTACCATTCACACGGGATTGCCGGATCGGATCCGCGATGCCCAACGAGAAGCTCTAAAGGAAGAAAACTTCGCAGCTGAAGCACTGCGTGGTATAGACGGTAACTCTGAAGTTAGGACCGACGGACTCAGGTATTATAATGACAGAATTTGGGTTCCTTTACTTGGAAATCTCCGAGAGCTCGTGATGGACGAGGCTCACAAATCAAGGTATTCGGTGCACCCTGGATCGGATAAAATGTACCAAGATTTGAAGAACTTGTATTGGTGGCCGAATATGAAAGCCGACATCGCGCGATATGTGGCTAAGTGTTTAACATGCTCAAGAGTGAAGATTGAATACCAAAAGCCTTCTGGGCTATTACAGCAACCAAAGATCCCAGAATGGAAATGGGAGGATATGTCAATGGATTTTGTAACGAAATTACCTCATCGATCGAATCGACCGGATGCAATTTGGGTTATCATTGATCGACTAACCAAATCTGCACATTTCATTCCAATGAGGGAAAGTGACAATATGGATAAGTTGACAAAACTATATATCGACCGAATTGTGGCACGTCATGGGGTGCCAAAGACTATTATCTCTGACAGAGATCCCCGATTCACTTCCCGATTATGGCAATCTATGCAAGAAGCACTGGGAACCAGACTTGATATGAGCACAGCTTATCACCCGCAGACCGATGGTCAGACGGAAAGAACTATTCAGACTTTAGAAGACATGCTCCGAGCTTGCGTTCTCGACTTCGGTAAAGACTGGGAAGCTCATCTTCCGTTGGTGGAGTTCTCCTACAACAACAGTTATCATTCGAGCATCGGTGCAGCACCTTTTGAAGCACTTTATGGCAGGAAATGTAGATCGCCCGTGTGTTGGGCCGAAACGGGTGAGAAGGGACTCACCGGACCGGAACTCATTCATGATACAACTGAACGGATTATTCAAATCAGAAAACGGATAGCCGCAGCACGTGTCAGACAAAAGAGCTATGCCGACAAACGCCGTAAGCCTTTGAAGTTCGAGGTAGGCGACAAGGTGCTATTGAAGGTATCTCCCTGGAAGGGAGTGATACGCTTTGGAAAGCGTGGAAAGTTGAATCCTCGCTACATCGGACCGTTTGAAATCATTGGGGAAGTAGGCCCGGTGGCCTACCGTTTACAACTCCCTGCCGAACTCAATGGAGTTCACAACGTGTTCCACGTCTCTAACCTAAAGAAATGTCTGGCTGACAACACTGAAATAATCCCTTTGGAGGAATTGGAAATTGACGAACATCTGAGATTTATCGAGCAACCGGTAGAAATCATGGGACGCGAGGAGAAAACCCTCAAACGTAGCAAGATTCCGATCGTCAAGGTTCGATGGAACTCAAGACGTGGACCAGAATATACTTGGGAATGAGAGGATCAGATGAAGAAGAAGTATCCTCACTTGTTCGAGCAAACGTCCACAGAAACTCAAGGTATGATTTAATTTTGGGGACCAAAATTCCTTTAACAGGAGGAGGATGTGGCAACCCTAAAACTTTTCCTTTCTTTCCCCAGCGACGACAGCCGAGGCTGCAAACGCTACGACGCAAGAATAATTTTTGGGACGAAAATTCCAATTACAAGGGGATGATGTGACATCCAAGAATTTCAAGGTTTACTTCCGTTAGACGATTCCGTTAGTTACGTTATAAGTATTAACTTAGTAACTAAAGCTCAACTAGGCCGAATACGTCCACGTCCTTTGGTTGATCACCGAACCCGTCCATATGTGTTATATGTTTAACTATTTATTGTCACTATGTGCAATGTGATTTAAATACATGATTTAGTATTGTGAATAGCATGACAATTTATGAATCGTGATTATCTTGCTTAGAATGAGAAATTGACCACTTTTGGGTAACCAGCGAAACTACCGGGCGAAACTATAATGTCGCCCGGCAGTCTGTTGGCTCACTCGTGATCAGAGCCAGTTTTGCCAGGCCAGCGAAACTAGCCTCTGATATAAATAATCTTAATAAACCCTAGCTCTCCTATTTTCCTCATTTCACACAAAAACACACACACTCTCCTGAAACTTCTGGACCAGCTGATTCCAACCAAGAACCATCAAGAATCAGCCATCACCCCGAGTTGTGAAGATCATCCATCGATCCTAGAATCAACCGTGAGTCCCAAAACTATGTTTCTTGCTTTTCTATGTGTTTTCTTCTTAAAGCATGACCAAACCTTCATAGAATCACTTGATCTTCTGATATGTTGTTTAGGGATGCTAGAACTACCATAAAGTTGATAACTTTACGTGTGAAACTGATCCATGATAAAGATTTATGCTATTTAGGTCATTTTAGGGTTTTAAATGTATTTTGGTGATTTGATGATGAAAATGCATGTTTAAGGTGTTAAAGCTTACTGATTTATGTTGGTAAATGGTTATGTATGCTAGATAATGAATTACATGTAATATGGAAGCTGTTAGATTGATTTTTAGGCTGATTTATGTGTTTTTCGCGACTAGCGAAACTGTCATGTTCTCTGGGCGAAACTGTCCAGCGAAATTATGCATATCTTCAACCAGCGACACTATGGAGCGAAACTGTAGTGTCGCCAGGTAAACCAACCAGACCTGTTCGGACGAAACTACCAAGCGAAATTCCCTGAACGAAAGTTCAAACCAGTTTCGGGCGAAACTAGGCTAGCGAAACTGTGCCAACAGTTTCGAGCGAAACTAGCCTAGTGAAACTGTGTCATCGGGTATTGCCTAGCGAAAGTGCTGCCCGTGCACACAACGAAACTGCCTAGCGAAACTGCTAGCGAAACTGAGACCAGAATCCAAACTTGTGCAATTTGCTTGAATGTTATGCCATGACTTACATGATTATTGCTATGATGATACATGCTTTGATTTCTGATGTATATGAACCCTTGTTTATGATCAACCATCGGTGTCGTGTGTCGTTATGTCGAGTCATAGTTTCAACGTGCTATGTTATGGGCCATAGTGACGTTAAGTAAAGATTAGACACCAAACTAATACTTAAGACCTAAACGTGTTCATAGGTCTTCGTTAAGCAAAACTTGGATTATATAACAAGTGTAGCAGTGCAACCCAAGGTGAGTGTCACTAACCCGTTTACTGTGAGCCCTTTTGGGACACACTGAATAACTTAATGGAAAACAATGCTGACAACTTTACGAGTGCTATGCACTACCTGATGAAACTGAAAACTTAGAATGCTATGCATCTACTTGATGAACTTGAAGTGTTTTATGGGAAACACTTGTGAAACTTAACAAACTATTTCTGAAACGAAAACCGTTTTAATATGGCTAGTGTAGGTTAAAGTCTAAACCACATGATATCACATGATTTCTAAGGATTGCCTTTTTAACTGAAAAAGTCCTCAACTTAATTGTGCCATTAATTGTAAAGCGAGGGGATGTTGGGTAGATCTACTGGAGTTTGACAAACTCCGCCTCGTGACACTGGAGGTGCACGGAGGTACAATATCAGCCTATCTGACCGTGATCCCGAGAGGACACGGGGGAGGCAAAGCCGCGATGACGAATGTCCGCAAAACAAAATGGCTGAAGGCTCTGCCTCTACTATACTTAATCGTCAGCTTTGGTACGAACTTCCTTAGTGCATGGAAACAACGGATTAGCTACCCGCGATATCGGTTGAGCACTTTAATTATACAAGACTAGTACATACCTGATAACTTCGTTACGGACAATAACTTTACTAAATAACAAATGTTTATGAATTGACGTATATAACTGAGCACTGTTTTTCACAAACAAATATTACGTATGTATATGTTGACACGATTACGCACTACTACAAAAACTGGCATTCTTGACGTGCATTGCGCGTCAAGAAAGTGCCTTCTTGACACGCAAATGCGCGTCAAGGATGCAGGGGTCAAGAAGCTTCTTGACGCGCAAAATGCGTGTCAAGAAGCTCTTGACGCGCGAACAATGACACGCTATCCTTGACACTCCATTCTTGACACCCATTTTGCGCGTCAAGAAAGGGTGTCCTCTGTGATTAATATATTTTTAATTAATTATATATTTTTAGTGTCGTCTGTTTATGACACGCAAAACTGCGTGTCATGCATTTTATGACAAAATTAAAAAAAAATATTTTTGTGGATTCACTTATTTCCATATTATGACAATTAGCCTCATAATCAAAATAAAATACACTTATACCAAAATAATACATTTCATATATAGAGTAAATATTACAACGTCAAAACATTAGTTTACATTGCACTACTACAAATACCCTTAGTTTCTTCCATCTCCATACTTGCATAAGAAATCATGATGTAGCTACATCCATAAGAAATTATGATGCTCTTTTTAAGGAATATTCATCTGAACTGTAACAAGCCAAAAAAACAAACTAGATATCAATATTATTATGTCTAATGATAAGAATGTAAGAAAGATAAGAGTTATGATTAGGTTTATTGCTGCTATTAACATCTTTAGTTAATGAAGGTGTGTTGCTGCTATTAACATCAGAAGCATTCAAAATCTTAGAAACTGGAAGCAGGGCACCTTTAGTATTTGCTAGAGCTGTTACTGTTGACACCAATTAAATTTAGCCTTTAAAGTTTGTTCATTTATGTTTACCTTTGGGGTGTGATTGATATGCTGAAAACAGAACACAAATAGGATCTGTTGTTGCTGCTGCACTTGGTGGAAGCTCAAAATCATCACATGTAGGATCTGCTGCTGCTACACATGTAAATTATTGGGCTTCGACGAACTGCATCATTACAAATCAAAGATTAAAACATCCATTAACTATTGTTTATTCAGATCAATATACAAATTCATGTTAATATTATAATAAACATGCTACTACTCGACACCTAAATTGATCAATAAGGTTTCAATATTAATGCAGCTAGTAATTGATTAAGAGTTGATAGAGTAGTAGTTGAATACAAACTAAATGAGGGATAACGTCTATGACGATCAATGTCCCTTCAGAACATCAAAATACGATACAGGCTTCCTAGTCTCAGAACGTAGCGCCTGAATGTCCAAATCAGCATCAACATATAATGTTAGTACTACGGTGCAAACCGACTGGAAGCCCTTGTTTGTCATAACCAACCTGCAGGTAAGATATACCCTTTTGTTACTGCCGTTCCAAAAAAAAAAGATATACCTTTTTGTTTTGAGTGTTGTCTAAAACAAGTTGATAGCCGTGTAAAAAAAAATAAATAAACACTACTCACAGCTACAGAAATGGCTGGGAGTCCGATAAGGTTCCCTGCTAAGATGAAACGCATCAAATTACCTGAAACACCACAAACGTAAGGTTATTGGGTTCCAACAGTAAGATTAATCAAGCATAATGAACGACTAACTCGACTCACCTGTTACCTTCAAATTCGTCTCCCCTGTCTCAAGTGCCATTGTGCCAATTAAAGGGGCTGTCATGCTAACAAAAAATTGGATGCAATTGGTCCTATAATTTCTAAGGTCCCTCCATCATGTAATGCCCTGGGAAGATTAAACAGATATGGTTACATAATATATAATCTTTAATCAATTATATAAACTAAAATATCTTACCCTTTCATGTTGGTACGCCCATATGTTGTTTTTAATCCCACGACACCACAGAGAGAAGAGGGAATGCGAACTGAACCTCCTCCATCTGTTCCCAATGCAGCTGAACATATTCCAGAAGCCACAATTGCTGCTGGTCCTGATGAAGATCCACCTGTATACCTCTCCACATCATGCGGGTTTCAATTTTTATTTCAAAACACATGATCATATCCCTAATCAGTAATCAGGTAACAAAAGGGGGATCAATTCAAAGTTATTAACATAAACTCAAATTTACATAACAGGAAGACAAATCCATGGATAATCCATCTAAGATTGTTTGAAAGACTATGTTACTAGATTGATCGTGGACAAATCCGTGGATAGTCTGCTGCAACATTGAAGAATATTTAGTTTACTAACTTCTGTAAGGGCAGAAGAATGCTCAACAACTTCAGAATTTATGTTGCCAAATGTTGTCTCTGAATGTACACTGAATTCTATAACTAGTTCAGCCAGTTCGTAAACTTTCTTGACTAAAGACAGTTCACCCAAACACAACAAACTATAAACATAACTATCCAGAATTTGAAGCAAGGAATAATAATACCATCTTGTGTTAGCAGAGCATAATCCAGAGCATTGAGAGTGATAAACCAGTCCCAATCACCATCTACCTTCAATAAAATAGCAGCAGCATGCAAAACAGACGCAAAGAAGATATATCTCCCCTAGTACTTCCCTAAGGATGTGAAAGCTGGGAGCACGTGAAACGAGACAGATGCATTTGTCAACAAATGAATTTACAGGAATATGATAAGCTTCAGCAATATCCTCACAGACAGGGTCCCTAAAAGCAATGCAGCTGACATACATTTTAAAACCATCTCCCTCTGCACCATCCAACAACAATAATCAGTAAACTAAAACTCTAATTTATTGGAAAGCAAAACAAATAAGTAAGAATTCTACACCAGCAGGTAGAACACACTGCAATAAAGAGAAAACCAAACCAAACCGCTAAGCAAAACAAATAAGTAAGAATTCTAGACCAGCAGGTAGAACACTGATGACAAAAAACCAAACCGCTAGCTAGCTAGCTAGAAAGAAACTGAATTTATGACCAATGATGACAAAAAAGTGGCCTGATTCAATTTTTATGGCATCATAAGCAATGTATCATTTAATATTACACAAACAGCGCATTACAAAATAAAATGTGCTCTATGTTGTTGCTATTTAAATTAAAAAAGTGGGTTCAACTCAACCAGTCAGATCTGGTCTAAAGATCCAATATCAGCCAATAACCTACTTGTCATTTTGTCATTATGTATAGTTATCTTAAGCGGAAATAAGCATGTGTATATGTACTCACTTGATTAAGCCATCCTTGCGCAATTCATCATATATAATAGAAGATTCACATAATATGAACTTATATCCAAGTAAAAAACCAAGTCTAAATGGACATCAAGAACTCAAAACAACTAGGTCTAAATGGACATACATAATCAAAACAGGGAAATAAAGTTTAGCATTACTATCATACCTTCTGAAGGATTAGTGGATGTGTTATAGGAAAAGGATAAGTTGGTGGTGTCGTCTTCTTATCATCCAGCAACTACTACCTGTAGCAATCATATCATTCCAAACAGTGAAGGTGAATCAAGTGTTCGATTCCATGGGGAAACCACAGGTGCAGCAGCATCTATCACAATACATAAAAAAAGAAATCATTAACATTTTAAACAAACGACATTAAGAACCAACCAAAGTATGCTCACAAATCATTATATAAAAGAAGTTATTAATGTGTGATATTATTCTATATATTGATATTGTTAAAGTGTGTATTTGTTGTTTTTGTGAGTTTCGATCTGATCATACTTGAACTGTTTTCCACAACTCCCCCTAACATAATGATTTATCTAAATCAAAATCAAATCAATACAACACAAGGACCAAGCTATATATATATATATATATATATATATATATATATATAATAATTTGTAAAGACTGTGAAAAGCTATGATTCATATGCTAATACTAAATACCAAAATGAAAGCAATATAGATATCATACATCCTGAGCAAAGATCTTCAACCAGCTTGGAGGAGTCCTCTTGTATGGCTTGGCTGACGCTGAAATACCTTTTCTGTTCATCAAACAATGAAGAATAACCGATAAACGTAAGATCGTGTATATCAATTAAAAACACATAGCTAGGGTTTTAACACGAAACAAAATTGACTAGATTCAAACGTTTGAGATCACGCGTGTGTAGATAGATTACCTTTGGCAACGATAAATCGACGGGAGCGGAGGTTCGTCGGAGGTGTTCTGAAAGAGGAACCACCGATGCCGACGGCGTAAGACGTGGTTGCCGGAAAAGCTCTCATCACGGTCATTATCTTCATAATTCAAAGAAATACCAGCACCGATGCCGACGGCGATGAGGTCTAAGAAGGCCTCGATTAGCGTGAACGTTGCATCCTCCCTCACCGGGAACGCTACGCTCCGGGGAGGAGCAGCTGCCGGCTGGTGACTCGTCGTGGAGTTCCCATCGGAGGAGGGAAGGCGCAGATGCGAGGAACTGATCGGTGGGGAGGGAATTTGGAATGAGCGGGGGAGTGATATTCGGGTATTAGGGCAAAATAATTTTGGGGGAAATTTTTGGGGGGAAGGAATTTAGAGTGAATTTTTAGGGGGGAATTTTTTGGGGGAAAATTTTTATAAAACGACAGAAAATTCTTGACACTAACGTTTTAAGTGTCCTCCGTGTTTTTTTTTTTTAAATATGACAGAAATTCTTGACACTCAAAAATGCGCGTCATGAATTCTTAGGAATTACCTATAATTGACATTTTATTTTGACACTTCAGTTTTTGCACGTCAAGAATTATCGAGTGTCATCGTTCGCGTGTCAAGGAAAGGAGTTTTTGTAGTAGTGACGATTATGAGACCGGGCCAATGCATGACATGCCCACTGTGAACTCACCAACCGTTAGGTTGACACTTGTGTGGTTTTCACTTTTGCAGATCGTTGAAGAGTATCCACTGGAGGTTGGCATGGCACAAGAAGATATTTACTTTTATTAAACTAAATTTGGGAATTTGAAATTGAAAAAAAAAAGATTTGTAAAGCACGTGGTTAGTGCTAAGATACTTATGCCTTTATTCCGCTGCGTAACTTTTGAAACTATTTTGAAATGAATGTTTTGGACTTTACTCTGATTCGTGTAGTATTTGTAACTAATGGTTGTGGTCCTGGTTTGCTCGCACCCCTTAACGGTATAAACTCCGTTAGTGGTTATTTGGGGGTGTGACACGTACCAAATGGTACGGGCGTACCATTTGGTCCGGCGCCAATGATATTGTCACTAAAACTCAAACTAAGACACGCTCACATAGATACAATACACGAGACACATCATAGCATAGATATATGCTCTAACATCATGGATAAACAATGAACAATTATGAACAACACGGTACGTGTTGGGCGAGCACATCCAGTGCGGTTCTTCATCATTGATTCCAACCTATGTATGAACAACACGTGCCGTGCCGAACTCAGCACGACCCCGTGCTATTCGTCGGTAATAAACCTGTTCGTTCCTAGCCACCATGGGCCATGCCATACTTGGCACGCCCCGTGTCAAAGCCTCTAATCATAAAAAACTGCATCTTTCTACGTGTAATTGGCACTAATACCTTCGTGTTTTCTATTTCTAGGCAGATTGGACCACGTTCAGCTCAAGAAACAAAAAATACTGCCACAAACGACTCCAAAGGCTCATCCCTCGGGATGATAGCCAGGCCAGGATTCCCCATGCTGACACACTAGAGCAGCTGAACCAACTCCACTGCTACACGGAATTCGTCTCTGTTGATACATGGTTTATTTTCGTCATGTGAAGTATCGAATACAAGACGAGTATATGCAAGATTCCTTCTGGCAGAAATCCTGGCGAACTCCAGGTTCGGACAAGTCCGAAGTTGTCCGAACTGGAGGTTCGGACCATCGTGGTTCAGCTAGTATATATAGGTTGTCTTGTATTCAGTTCGAGGGCTCTTGTTCATATTTTTCACATGTGTACTCTGTGGTCTCTGTGGTTTAATACAAGTCTATTGTATTTAATCTTTGTGTTCATACTTGTTTTACATTGATTTCATAACGACTAAGTAGACGATCTACCACTCACGCATTTTCAAGTGGTATCAGAGCATTTGGTTGTTCTACTCGGCGGAAATCTCTATTTTTCGGAGTTTTGAGTCAAAATTTCACGTTTTACAAAAATGACTATCATGTTTGAGTTCGTTTGATTCTCTCGAGTGTGCTTCTGATAAAAAATACTTTCCTAGATTGTTCTTATCGAGTTAGCTTGTGTTCTTATCAAAAAGTTCATCCAAAAACACTGAGAATCGAGAAAATGGTGTCGAGTGAACTAGGTCTCGTTTGAGGTTCGGATAAGTTTAGAATAACCGCTCCGAACTCGAAGTTCGGACGGAGTTCGGCGATTTTACAAGTTCGGACATCGTTTGGTAGTGGTTCGGTGAGAGTTCAGAGGAAGTTCGGCACAAGATTGGTCCTAGTTCGATTGATCATCCGAAGACTAGGTTCGGAGGGAGTTCGGCGTGTTTAAGTTCGGTTACAGTTCGGACGTAGTTCAGAGACAGTTCGGACGAGGTTCGGAGTGAATAGTAACCTGTTTTTCAAAATGTCCGATTTTCAAGCGTTCGCGGCTATTCAAAATTCGGTTCAAGCAACGATGCAAACAATGATGAATTATGATAATGAAATTGGAACAAGTCAGAAAGTTCCCAAATTACTCAAATTGGAAGATTATCATAGTTGGGTTAAAAGATTTGAAGCTTACGTTGACACAAATGACATTGATAGGTGGTTGGGGTTTACTGAGCAATATGTTTATCCATAGGATGAAACTGGTGAACCCATTCTTCAAAGAAAAATGTCATCTGAACAAAAGAAAGCTTATCAAGCTGAGAAGAAAGCTTATGGTGCTTTGACAATGGCTTTGCCTAAAGAGTTACTTCATCAATTTTCCGGTAACTACACATAAAAAAGTTTGTGGGATGCATTAGAAAAGAGATGTGAAGGCAATGATCAATATAAGAAGAGTCGTCGAAAAGTTTTAAAGAAGGAATTTGATAGTTTCAAGCATTATCAAAACGAATCAATTCCAAATCTGATTGCAAGATTCGCTCACTAGATGAGTGAAATGCGTTTGGTGAGTCTTACAAAGGAAGAAGATGATATGAAAGAAAAGATTCTAGAGGCTTTTGTTGATACATGGTTCCTGATCGTCATGTGAAGTATCGAGAATAAGACGGAATGTGCAAGTTTAGGTTAGGCCGAACTCTGGCCGAACTCCAGGTTCGGAGCCGCCGAGGCTTGGCCGAACCTGAGGTTCGGCCAGTCGTGTTTTCAGCCTATAAATATGTTCGTCTTGTATAGAATTAGAGAGCTTCCGTGTTATAATTTTCTCTGAGTGTACTTTGTGGTCTCTGTGGTTAATACAAGTCTCAGTTGTATTTACTCTCTGTGTTTTACTCTTTTACATTGATTTCTATACGACTAAGTAGAAGATCCTCACGCTCACAAACTTTCAAGTGGTATCAGAGCTTTTGGTTTGTTCTACTAGTCGGAGATCAGTGTTTTTCGAGTTATCGAGTTCAAATTCACGTTTTTGAGTTTCAAAATTCGTTTATCATCTTCATTTCTCAATATTATCGTTCAAAACATCATGATTCACGTCAAATATGTATGTGGTTGCTCATTTTCATTTGATTGAGTGTTTACTGCTCGAGAGGTGTCGATTTCAGTGAGTTTTTTCCAAGTTCTTCCGAAATTTCGCGTTTGGCCGAACTCCTCGTTCGGCATAACTGCTCCGCACTTCAGGTTCGGAGTAAACTCGGTCTAACTGCTCCGAACGTCAGTTTCGGAGTTCGTTCGGAGGTTGTTCGGAGAGCGTTCGGACCATTTTGTTCGTTCGGTGAGAGTTCGGACTAGGATCGGAGGGTTTCGGAGTCTTCTGTGTTCGGTGAGCGATCGGATAGAGTTCGGACTGTGTTTCTGAGTTCGGACCACGTTCGGAGGAAGTTCAGAGGGTATATTAGGTTCGGACAAGGTTCGGAGTGAACAGTAACCTGTGTTTCGAAAATGTCCGATTTTCAAGCGTTTGCGGCTATTCAAAACTCAGTTCAAGCAACTATGCAAACGATGATGAACTATGATAATGAAATTGGAACAAGTCAGAAAGTTCCCAAATTGCTAAAGTTGGAAGATTATCATAGTTGGGTTAAACGGTTTGAAGCATATGTCGATACAAATGATATTGATATGTGGTTAGCGTTCACTGAGCAATATGTTTATCCTAAAGATGAAACTGGTGAACCTATACTTCAAAGAAAAATGTCTTCTGAACAAAAGAAAGCTTATCAAGCTGAGAAAAAGGCTTATGGTACTTTAACAATGGCATTGCCTAAAGAATTACTTCATCAATTTGCTGGTAACTACACATCGAAAAGTCTATGGGATGCTTTAGAGAAAAGATGTGAAGGCAATGACCAGTACAAGAAAAGTCGACAAAAGGTTTTGAAGAAAGAGTTTGACAGCTTTAAACATTATCAGAATGAAACGATTCCCAATCTGATTGCAAGATTTGCTCATCTGATGAGTGAAATGCGCTTGGTGAATCTTACTAAAGACGAAGCTGATATGAAAGAGAAGATTTTGGAAGCTCTACCTGAAAAATGGGAGAATTATGTTATGATGATTACTCATGACAAGGATTTTCAAGGATTGTCTTTCAATGATTTAGTTCAAAGAATTCAGGCAAGGGATATGGAATTGATGGTGAACAAGTCTCTTCCTACACAAATTCAGAATCCTGCAGTGTATCATGGTGAAAATGATTCTACAATGAATGCTGGGAAATCGAGTATTCTTAATTCTGCACCCCCAACAGCCTTTCTGGCAGGTAAATCTGAATCTTCAAGTTATTCTTCTGCTGGTTGTACTGTTTCTGTTCCGAGTTCTTCATTTCAAAATGCATTGTCTGCTCAAACTATCGATGATTATAATGCGTTAATGTCTGCATTGGTATCTTCATATTTTGGTGTTATCACTGGTGCTGTGAGTAATGCTGAGTTAGCAAATGAAGATTATGATCAGATTGATTATGATCATTTGGAGGAAATGGATCTAAATTGGCAGTATGCAATGCTGGTTCGACGAACGAAGCAATTTTTCAACAGAACTGGGAAGAAGAGATTGAATCAGGAGGGTAAAATTGGTTTGGATAAATCAAAGGTGAAATGTTATAAATGTTCAAATTATGGTCAGTTTGCTCGCGAATGTCCAAGTTCTGCAGACCATAAATTGAAGACTGGTCAACATGCACATTTAGTTTATCATTCACCAATTAAAATTGAGAAGGTGGAGATGAAATCTGCTAATCTTGTTCATGATTGGACCAATACGTTTCCACATTCAAGTGAGTTTGCATGGAATGCAGATACTGAAGTTAAAAAGAATCAGTCTAAACCTGAAATTGCTTTGACTATTCGTCATCTTGATGATGATAGCATTTTAACTGATTCTGATTCTTATTCAAGTGTATCTTTGGTTCAAGAAGAATTACCTAGAGTCTCTGCGAGTTCACAGGTTGAAGAGACTGAATGTCTTAAATGTAAGAAATTTCTTCAGGAGATTGCAGGTTTTGAACAAAGTCATCAAATATCTACTGAAGAAATAGTGGTGTTAAAGCACGAATTGGAAGATTTTCAAAAGAAGTATTATGAGTTGGTTCATGTTCATGACGATGTTTTAAAAGAGAAAGCAATATTGGCTGAAGAATGTGAGAAAGCAAAGGCTGAAGCTTTAGATGCAGCTCAAGATTTTGAGAATCTGTTTGAGAAAAGTTATCCAGTACAGAAAAAGTATGAAGAAGCAACTGCTCTTATTGCTACAACTGCTGTTACTGTTGAAAAGCTTCAGAACAAAATTTCTATGCTTCAAGATGAGAATACTCTCTATCGTGATAAAAATGAAGTTTTGACAAAGGATGTTGAGATTTACAAGAAAAAGAGAGAAAGTGTTCTTGAAGAGTTATTTGCTGAATGTGAGATCCGAAAGTTACAAACTTATGAATATGATGATCTCAATGCAAAGTTCATCAAGTCACAGAAAGAAGTTTTTGACGCTCAACAAAAGCTCAATGATTTAAAACTGGAGATTTTGGAGTTGAAGCGGCAAGTGAAGAATTGCAATTTATCACCCACAATGCTAAATTTCCTATACAAGCAAGATCAGAGTTCAGATAGTTCTCAGAAGGCTGATGTTCACTTGGTTCCTCAACCAGTGGATTTAACTGAAGTTACTGCTGCTCAGATTGATCCAAAAGATGAATTGCATGATTATTCCAAGTTTGCTACTCCACCCAAGAAGAATAAATCTAAGTCCACAAAGAAGGAAAAGCCTTTGGGTGAAGCTCCAAAATTTGTGTCAAAGTCTGTTTTGTTGGAGAATGAGAAGGTTGTTGATAAGGTTGTGTCAAGTTCTTCATCTGCAACTGAAGAAGAAAAAGTTTTGGTTGAGAAGAACAGGCTGAAGGATATCAAAGCCAAATTTACTAGTGAAGCTAAGGCGAGAGAAGTTTCGGGTTCTTCCTCAAGTACTTCAAAGGTTTCAGGCTCCAAACACAAAGGTGTGGGGTTTGTTGTGAAGGAAGAATTGCTTCACACAAAGAAACCGGTGAAAGTTGCCAAGGCTCCTAAAGCAAAGAATGCAAAGAAATCACCATCTCAGAAGGAATTCACTTACTATTCTGGAAGATCGTCATCTTCAAGGAGTCCATCTCCTAGGTATGATTCCTCTGATGATTTCTTTGACAATTTTGATTCTGAGCATTCATCTGGTTTTTCAAAATCAAAATCATTTTCAAATAATTTTCGAGAAAGACTTTGTTATGTATGTCGTCAACCAGGACATCTAGCTGCTGATTGTCCGACGACTGCATATATTCACAACACTGCCAAATATGTGGATAACAAAGGTCGAATTTTTGATAAACCATGGTCCCCAAAGATGACATCAACTTGTAAATCATCTTGGTCTAAACCAAGTACGTCGGTTGAGTCTGATTCAGGTTCTGATCAAAAATTGAAAATTTTACAAATTTGGAAACCAAAAGTTGTTTCCAAGGCCAACAAAGACTTTGTGGAAGACACCGGGCGACCCGACGATGTTACATCGGGTCGATCCCAGAGCGACTAATGATTTTTTTGGTGTCAGCAGGTGTTTCAGGAAGACCTTTCGGTGATTGAAAAATTGCTGATTGTGAAATATCTGTTCTAATTAATCTGACTTTCAAAATTAATTGTGTTTTCAAAGCTACACTGCAACGTATTCATGTTGGTTGATCAATTTTTGTTTGTTTTTCCACTTCATCTCATTCTGAGGGGGAGTTTGTTTTTGCAAAAATACAAAAATAGTGTTTGTTTTTCAAATCGTAAAAATGAAAATCTATAAATAGAGTTGTCATTTTTAGGGGGAGAAATTTGAAAAAGCCAAAAACATTGAAAAATGAGAAATTGTATCTGACATGAATGGGAAATGATGGTACATTGGCTGACAGTGTCTGACTTATGGATAAAGTAAGTGAAAAAGCCATAAGACCATTTGATCGTTGTGCAAGATAGGCTCGGCAAATCAGAAAGTATACAAATGTGATATACACTAAATCTGATGCTTGACCTAGTGGACAACATCTTGATGCATATCTCATGATATATCAAGAAAAAGATATGTGAAAAATAAAATGAGAAGTCACTGTGTATACATGTGTTCATTTTGCAAAGATTTAATCTTGTTTGATTTCTTTATTTTGTCAAACGATCGGACTTTCTCTGTGTGTCGAAAGACCGACCTGATCGTTGTTCGTTTGACGTTCTGCTTTATTTTCTTTGGTGTTTCGTATAACTCATCGGACTTTCTCTGCGTGTACGGGAGTACCGACCTGATTGTTGTTGAGTTATACAATTTCAACTTGTTTTATTTTCTTATTTTGTTAAATCCGAGGCCTTATCTGCGTATCGAAAGATCGACCTTAAGGTAGACGATTTAACGTTCTTATTTCTTTTTGCATGGAACACAGTTGACTATATCATGATTACAATCATTAAGTGATTAAAATCACAAATGAAATCACAAAATGTGATAAGCAAAGCATATTTGAGTATGGCTGATAGTGTGGGGTACACTGGTCAATGCAAATCTAATAAATACCTTAACATATCCAGATGTTATGAGTATGATTGTGCCAGAGTTTAAAGTTGGACAAAGTATATCTGCAATCGGCATGGCTTATGTGCTTCAATAATTGAAATTGAAGTGTAGTTCAGCATGTTATGACCAATATGATCCCAAGTCGTGATCTTTCTCACAAAAGACAAAAATAGTGTCTGGTTCTGTATGGCATTTACTTTCTTATCAGAAAATACCAAAAAAAATTTAGGTGTGTTTTGATGTAAAGTTCCTAAAAGCCAAAAAGATTTTGTTTCTGAGTTGTTTTCGATTGATCAACATGGAATACGAAATCATTTTCAAAATCAAGATATCTTGGAGTCTCGAAGAGACGTTTTGCGCCAAGATTATTTATATTGGCAGGTTTCTAAGTGGAAAGAGAACATCACAACTTCAAGTCTTCTGAAGGTTGTTGATAAAGAGACTATACACGTTGCAATATCAAGTATTCAAAATTGAACTCATCGTCTAGATCGAGGAGGAGTTTGATTGAAGATACAAGATACAAGTTTTATTAAGAAAAGATGATACTGCACATGCCGAGGGGGAGTTTGTTGATACATGGTTCCTGATCGTCATGTGAAGTATCGAGAACAAGACGAAATGTGCAAGTTTAGGTTAGGCCGAACTCTGGCCGAACTCCAGGTTCGGAGCCGCCGAGGCTTGGCCGAACCTGAGGTTCGGCCAGTCGTGTTTTCAACCTATAAATATGTTCGTCTTGTATAGAATTAGAGAGCTTCCATGTTATAATTTTCTCTGAGTGTACTTTGTGGTCTCTGTGGTTAATACAAGTCTCAGTTGTATTTACTCTCTGTGTTTTACTCTTTTACATTGATTTCTATATGACTAAGTAGAAGATCCTCACGCTCACGAACTTTCAGCTTTGCCAGAGAAGTGGGAGAATTATGTAATGATGATCACCCATGATAAAGAATATCAGGGATTATCTTTCAATGATTTAATTCAAAGATTTCAAGCCAGAGATATGAAGTTGACGGTGAATAAATTACTTCATGCACAAATTCAGAACCCGGTAGTGTATTTTGGTGATAATGATTCTACCATGAATGCTGGAAAATCAAATATTTTTACTTGTGCACCTCCCATAGCATTCATTGCAGGTAAATCTGAAACTCCTAGTTATTCTGCTGGTTGTAATGTTTCTGTTCCGAGTTCTTCAACTCACAATGCATTATCTGGTCAAACCACCGATGATTATAATGCTTTAATGTCTGCGTTAGTATCTTCATATTTTGGTGTTATCACTGGTGCTGTGAGTAATGCTGAGTTGACAAATGAAGATTACGATCAAATCGATTATGATCATCTGGAAGAAATGGATTTGAATTGGCAATATGCTATGTTGTTCAGAAGAACGAAGAAATTTTTCAACAGAACTGGCAAGAAAAGACTGAATCAAGAAGGAAAGATTGGTGTGGATAAATCTAAGGTGAAATGTTTTAAGTGTTCGGTATATGGTCACTTTGCAAGAGAATGTCTAAGTTCAATTGAAAACAAGCTGAAGTCTGGTCAACATGCTCATATGGTTTTTCATTCACCAAGTGAAAGTTCAAAGATTGAAGAAAAATCTGTTTCTTTTAATGAGGGATTAAATGAGGTGTATTGGCATCCAGATGAATTTGCTTGGAATGCAGATTCTGAGGCTAAAAGGAAAATTGCTCCATTTACAATTGCTTTGACTGCTCAACATGATGATGATGCTAGCATTCTGACTGATTCTGATTCCAATTCGACAATATCAATGATTCAAGAAGTTAAAGTTGAAGAATTAAGATGTTGTGAATGTTTAAAGCTAAGTAACAAGATTACAATTTTTGAGGAAAGATCTAAATTGTCAACTGAAGAGATTGTAGATCTCAAGAAAGAATTAGAGGTTTTCCAAAAGAAGTATTATGAATTGGTTCATGTTCACGAAGATGATTTGAAAGAAAAGGCTCAATTGGCTGAAGAATTTGAGAAAGCTAAAGCTGAAGCACTAGATGCAAAAGTATGAAAAGGCTAATGCTCTTGTTGAAACTGCTCCAACTGTTGAGAAGCTTCAGAACAACATTTCTACACTTCAAGATGAAAATGTTCTTTATCGTGACAAGAATGAAGTATTAACTAAAGATGTTGAGATTTATAAAAAGAAGAGAGAAAGTGTGATTAAGGAGTTGTTTGCTAAATGTGAGATCAGAAAATTACAAGCTTATGAATATGATGATCTCAATACAAATTCATCAAGTCACAAAAGGAAGTGTATGAGGCTCAACAGAAAATTAATGAATTACAGTTAGAAATTTTGGAGTTAAAACGGCAAGTCAAGAATTGCAATTTGTCACCGACATTGCTAAATTTCTTATACAAACTAGATAAGAGTGAGGAGAATTCTAAGAAAGATGATATTCACATGGTTCCTCAACCAGTGGATTTGATTGAGGTAACATCTACTCCGCTTGAACCTAAGGGTGAATTGCATGATTATTCCAAGTTTGCCACTCCATTCAAGAAAAAGAACTCAAAGTCTAAGAAGAAAGAAAAGCCTTTGGGTGATGCTCCAAAATTTACCTCAAAGTCTTTTTTTATGGAGAATGAAAAGGTGTTTGATAAGGTTGCTTCAAGTTCTTCATCTGGAACTGAAGAAGAAAAAGTTTTGGTTAAGAAGAACAAGCTGAAAGATATCAAAGCCAAATTCATTAGTGAAGCAAAGGCAAGAGAAGCTTCTGGTTCTTCAAGTTCATCAAAATCTTCAGGTTTAAAGCATAAAGGTTTGGGTTATGAAGTGAAGGACGCAACTTTTCCAGCAAAGAAGCCAGAAAAGCTGAAAATGTTTCAAAAGTTAAATATCAAAGGAAATCACATCCTAAGAAAGATTCTTATTATTCTGGAAGGTCATCATCTTCAAGGAGTCCATCTCCTAGGTATGATTCTCTGATGATTTCTTTGATAACTTTGATTCTGAACATTCATCTGGTTTTCAACATTCAAAGAATTATTCAAACGTTTTTAGAGAAAGACTTTGTTATGCATGTCGTCAACCATGACATGCTGATTGTCCAACAACTGCATATATCCACAACTGTTGGTACATGATATGTGGCAACGGGCTGGATCAGATAGAGTTTTGAAGACAAATGTTTCAACCTAGTTTTGTGTTGGCCGAACCTTGGCAGAACCCAAGGTTCGGTGGCTCCGAACTCTGGCCGAATACCAGGTTCGGAGGTCGTGTTTTGGCAGCTTATAAATAGGTTGTTTTGTCTTGTAATTTACTAGTTTTTGAGAGAGCTTGTGTGTGAGAACTAGTGTGTTTTGTACTCTGAATCTCTTGTAACTGTGATAGTTGTTAATGAGAGATTAAGTCGTTTATTTACACCGTTGTTCTTGTTATCACTCACGTAATTGATGTCGAACTGAACCGATCCACACGCTCTAGCATTTTCAAGTGGTATCAGAGCTATCTGGTTAAGTTTAGTTCGATTTGATTCAATTCGTGTGTCACAAAGCTCGTTTTCATCTTCGTTTCTCAAAAATCTCGTCTAAAACATCATGCTTCACGTTCAAAATGCTTGTTTTTGCTCATTTTTGTTAGTTTGAGTATCCACAGATCGAGAGGTGTCGAATTTTGTGAGTTTTTCCGAAATTTTTTGGTTTCTCGCGTTCGGCCGAACTCCACGTTCGGTGTAACCGCTCCGAACTCCAGGTTCGGAGTACGCTCGGTATAACTGCTCCGAACACCAGGTTCGGAGTACGTTCGGAGAAGCTCGGTGAAAGTTCGGAGATCGTTCGGTGAACATTCGGACTAGATTTTTCGTTCGGTAAGAGTTCGGACTAGGATCGGAGGGTCTTCGGAGTTATCGTAGTTCGGTGAGAGATCGGAGGTAGTTCGGTGTAGTTCGGACTGTATTTCTGCGTTCGGACCTAGTTCGGAGGAAGCTCGGAGGGTATAGTAGGTTCGGACCAAGTTTGGACAAATCAGAATTCTTCAATTTCAATCATGTCGGACTATAACGCGTTTGCGGCTATTCAAACGCAGATGCAAACTTTACTCAATTATGACAATGAAATTGGACCAACTCAGAAAGTTCCAAAGTTGCTTAAATTTGAAGATTATGCAAACTGGAAGAAACGATTTGAGGCATATATCGGAACAACGGATCCAGATCTATGGATTGCTATGGATACACCATATGTGTATCCTGTTGGCGTTAATAATGTTCCTATTATGCAGCGAAATTTGGATCTCACACAGAAAGCTGATTTTGTTCGTGAACAGAAAGCGTATGGTTTAATCACTCAAGCTTTGCCCAAGGAATTATTACATCAATTCAAAAGTTGCAAACACTCTCATGAGTTATGGACAACTCTGAAAGAGAGGTGTGAGGGAAATGAACAGTATAAGAAAAGCAAAAAGAAGGTGCTTAATAAAGAATTCGACAACTTCAAACATTTTGAGGGTGAGGGTGTTCCTGAGCTAATTTCGAGATATTGTCATTTACTGTCTGAAATGGATAATGTCCAAATTAAGAAAGATGACGAAGAGCTGAAGGAAAAATTGTTGGAAGGTTTGCCATCAAAATGGGAGTCGTATGTTTTGATGATCATGAATGACAAAGACTATGCTGAGTTGACTTTTGTGAAGCTTTTGGGTAAACTGCAAGCTCGTGATTTAAAAATGAAGAAAAACAATAGATTTCCACCATAGAAAGAGCCAACAGCTCTGATACCAACTGAAAACACATAGAGCGTCGGATCTAGTGATTTGTACACCGAAACCGGATCGAAAGTTCACCCGAAACTAAGAACACAAAATCGTAAATAAATCTCTGTTTATAGCTCCAATTGATCGATGTTTACATGATTTGGACTCGTTTATAGCATCTAAACATGATCTAATACACAAAACTTCATGAAATTCGAGATCAAAAACTCCTCCCTTACAAATCAAACTCAAAGAAACGGTTATAGCGAGAGTTCTCCCCCTCCGAACTCCATAACCCATATATATATGCACACTAGTTTGGCTCCCATTCGGATCCAGTTCGGCGATAACCGAACCTCCAGTTCGGATCCCTTCAAATTGTGATTTCTGTCCAAGATTTCCTATTCTTATATGACAAATATTTATTTGTCATTCAAGTCCCTCAAATCTTTCAACTTGACACTTTCTACCCTATACAAAATTTAACTATTCTAACTCAACATCACTAACAAAACTAACATGACTAACTGATACACACACGACACACATATTTTGCACCAACAAACTCCCCCTTGACGTGTGTTGTATCAGATATTCAAACTCTTTGAATATGTTGTTAGTTGATGTAGGGTATGCATGGCTGGAACAGGACTAAGTCAACTGAACCATTTCTGAAAGTGATAAACTCTTTGAAAGCTTTGCAATCATGCATGAGATCCATTCTGAGATCTTTATCTGAAAACTTTGATGACTTCAACCTGCAACCTTCAGAAGACAAAAGTGCAATTTCTCTTTTCCAAACATAACTTTAATCTTGGAAACAAAACTCCTCCTTTTGATAAACCAAGATATTTAGTTTTGAAAATTTGTTGTATCACGTGTCGATCAGATTAAAAACAAAGAAGAAAGAAAATCTTTTTGGATTTTACAAAGTTTATATCAAAACACACTGAAAATCTTTTTGATTTTTCATAAACTGAAACATAAATGCAATATAGAATTAAGCTCTATTTTTGTTTTTGATGAGAAAGATCACAACATGAGATCATATCAGACATAACGCATCGTACACACTGCAATTTCAAAATACTAAGCATGCAAGCCAAGCTGACTGAGAATACAACCATTTGGTTTATTTCAGCTAAAGCAGGTCATTGTCTATAACTTTCTGATATGAAATTTAGTGTATTTATCGGGCATAGATAACATGGTACCCACACAATCAGGAATACTGGCAATCCGCTTATTTCATATTTTTGAATTTTTCATTTATTCAAGCCAAGTTACTTGCAGCAGATTTCTCATACTGATATTGTAAACTTGCTTATAGAGAATCAAATGCCACAGAGATATCAAGTTCATGGTGTTTCTTGCAAAAAGAAAGCAGAACCCTAAACAAACAACAGTCAGGTCGGCTGGTAGGCACGCAGAGAAAGTCCGATTGTTTAGGAAAATAAGAAATGTAAAATAAAGCAGAAGTTGTATAATCTAACAACAATCAGGTCGGTACTTACGTACACGCAGAGAAAGTCCGATGGATTATATGAAACACCAAAGAAAATAAAGCAAAACGTCAAACGAACAACAATCAGGTCGATCTTTCGATACGCAGAGAAAGTCCGATCGTTTGACAAAATAAAGAAAATCAAACAAGTTGAAATCTTTCAAAATAAAGCAAGCATACACCAGAACATCTCTTTATTATGTTTTTGAAGTATTTCCTAAAGAGAAAGTTACTGAAGCTGAAGAAAGACTGAAAAAGAAAGAATCAGAAAAACCTGAAGATCCAACGGTTAAGGAGTTTAAAGAACAGAAGCAACGTTGGGTGATGGATGAATACATGAAAAAGTTCCATGCCAACTATGTTCCTCCTGCAAAGCCAATCATTCAAAGACCGTATTTCAAATTCAAGGGTCAAGTCTCAGGTGATATTATCAGTTGGATGTATTCTTCAAGGTTAAGGTGTTATGGGATTAAACGCCAAAATGGAATTCAGTATTTTAAGTGTGCCAGAGATTTCAGTAGTCTTCCAGTGTGGGATATTCGAGAGATGTCTAGAAAGCCATTCTGCAACTATGAGAATGATGATTTGGGTTTTCACTTCAAGAAGTTAGAAGAAAGAGAATGCAGAGAAGGGTTTCAGTTTTTGAATCCTCAGAAACCCAAAAGGCGTCGATCTCGTACAAGAATCCATGAAAGAACTGGTAAGAAACTGATTATTTTGGTATTCAAGAAGAAACCAGTTGTGATGAAGAAGATTCCTCTCATGCCAATGGAACTTGATTTTATCAAGGATCTGCGTTGGTGGTATTATAATGAGAGAACTGGAGAAGCTATGATTGTGCTGGAGAATGAGAACAGAGTTGTTCGGATATATGATCCGATGTGGCTGATTAATCTGTCCAAGGCTGATATTGAAGTGCTGTACGACAATCCGATTCTGTATCATCCTGACTACATGGAACAAGCATTGAAGTTTCAAAGGGTGATAAGGATCTGTTTTGCCTTTAACATTTATGCAGGAAATAATCATGAATTGATTCGGAAAAGAGATGGGGCTGCTGCTGATGTTCAAGGCTGATGACAAACGGTCCAGCTGTTGCCAAGGGGGAGTTTGTTGGTACATGATATGTGGCAACGGGCTGGATCAGATGGAGTTTTGAAGACAAATGTTTCAACCTAGTTTTCTGTTGGCCGAACCTTGGCCGAACCCAAGGTTCGGTGGCTCCGAACTCTGGCCGAATACCAGGTTCGGAGGTCGTGTTTTGGCAGCTTATAAATAGGTTGTTTTGTCTTGTAATTTACTAGTTTTTGAGAGATCTTGTGTGTGAGAACTAGTGTGTTTTGTACTCTGAATCTCTTGTAACTGTGATAGTTGTTAATGAGAGATTGAGTCGTTTATTTACACCGTTGTTCTTGTTATCACTCACGTAATTGATGTCGAACTGAACCGATCCACACGCTCCAGCGTTTTCAACAACACTGCCAAATATGTGGATAACAAAGGTCGAATTTTTGATGAACCATGGTCTCCAAAGATCAAATCAACTCATAAGTCGTCATGGTCTAAACCAAGTACGCCGGTTGAATCTGATTCTGGTTCTGATAAAAAATCAAACATTTTTCAAACTTAGAAACCAAAAGTTGATTCCAAGGTCAACAATGACTTTGTGGAAGACACCTGGTGACCAGACACTGTTGAATCGGGTCGATCCCAAAGCGACTAATGTTTTATTTGGTGTCAAGCAGGTATTTCAGGAAGAGTTTTCGGTAATTGAAATTGCTGATTGTGGAATATTTGTGTTAATTTTATTTGAATTTCAAAATCAATCTGATTTTTAAAAATGCTTATTTGCAAGTATTCGTGTTGGTTGATCAATTTCTGATTTGTTTTTCATTCCGTCTCATTTTGAGGGGGAGTTTGTCTTTCCAAAAATACAAAAATAGTGTGATGTTTTTCAAAATGTTAAAAATGAGAATCTATTAATAGAATTGTCATTTTTAGGGGGAGAATTTTTGAAAAGACAAAAATATTGAAAAATGAGAAATTGTATCCGACATGATTGGGAAATGATGGTACATTGGCTTACATCTTCTGACTCATGGATAAAATAGATGAAAAAGCCATAAGACCATTTGATCGATGTGTAAGGTAGGCTCGGCAAATAAAAAAGTATTCAAATGTGATATACACTAACTCTGATGCTTGACCTAGTGGACAATATCTTGATGCATATCTCACGATATATCAAGAAAAAGATATGTGAAAAATAAAATGAGAAGTCACTGTGTATACATGTGTTCATTTTGCAAAGATTTAAACTTGTTTGATTTTCTTTATTTTATCAAACAATCGGACTTTCTCTACGTGCTCACAAGGCCGACCTGATCGTTGTTCGTTTGACGTTCTGCTTTATTTTCTTTGGTGTTTCGTATAACTCATTGGACTTTCTCTGTGTGTCCACAAGACCGACCTGATTGTTGTTGAGTTATACAATTTCAACTTGTTTTATTTTCTTTTTTTTGTTAAATCCGAGGCCTTATCTATGTATCGAAAGATCGACCTTAAGGTAGAAGATTTAACGTTCTTATTTATTTTTGCATGGAACACAGTAGACTATATCATGGATACAGTCATTATGTGATAAATCACTAATGAAATCACAACAAATGTGATAAGCAAAAACATATCTGAGTATGTCTAATAGTGTAGGGTACACTGGTTAATGCAAATATAATCAATATTTTAACATATCCAGATGTTATGAGTATGATTCTGCCTGAGTTTAAAGCTGGACAAATTATATCTGCAATTGTCATGGCTTATGTGCGACAATAATCGAAATTGAAGTGTAGTTCAGCATTTTATGTTTAATATGATCCCAAGTCGTGATCTTTCTCACAAAAGACAAAAATAGTGTCTGATTCAGTATTGCATTTACATTTCATATCAGAAAATACCAAAAAGATTTTAGGTATGTTTTGATATAAAGTTTCTAAAAGCCAAAAAGATTTTGTTTCTTATTTGTTTTTGATTGATCAACACGGAATACGAAATCAATTTCAAAATCAAAATATCTTGGAGTCTCGAAGAGACGTTTTGCGCCAAGATTATTATAGGATCGTTATTAGTTAGAGTTAAACTAAAACAAAAGCCATTTACTTGCAAATATAACCCTGCGGAATTAAAGTTATATTTCACTTTACTTAAGCGAGATTTAGTTCTTCTGTATAGTGTAAAAGCTTGATTTGCAGAAAGATAGTAACAACAAGTAACAAATACTCGGCACTATTTGCATTAACTCAAAGCTACACTATTACAAGTTCGTGTCTGTAAACTATGAGCTAACTAAGCTATATATAGTGCTGATGAGATCAATGACAGCCATTGATCTCATGCGATCTAATCTAGACCGTAAACAATAAAGTCAAATACAAACTACCAAAAGAATAAACATCGACAATTGGAATATCTTGCGTGTTTGCAGCAACATACTACTTTAGGAGAGCGGCTTGAATCAGATATAGAAGCATACGAGAAGCTTTTGCAGGATTGGAATTGCTGATAAGACATCTCAAGAAAAGTCCGGTTGAACTCATTATGTGGTGGATAATCGAGTTCACCCGGAATATTCGCTAAAGGACAAAACTGCTTCTTTCCGCTTGAACTGCCAGTTCCGCTTGAAGTGAGAATTCCGCTTCAACTTCAGCCGGAACATAACAAAATTGGCATTCAGCCAGAAATCTTCTAAGCGCAATATTCCTTACAATCTCCCCCTAAGCTGATGCTGTCAAATTCCAATGTTTATCTTCAAAAATTGACTTGTACCCAAAAATCTTCTTCTCCTTAACCTACTTGTCAGTGGTTTTGATGTTGGCATCCAGGTTTTGAGAAATCTCTTTTGAATTTGTTTTGGTCACCTTCACATACTTGAAAGATTCCCAGTCCATTTCACTCCATTCTTCTTGAACAGAAATGGACTCATGAACTATGAAGGTGCCATCGGCTCTGTGAACATAAAATAGCTTCTCTTCCTCTTCCCAGATGATAAATTTTATCTCACTTGCAGGCTCTTCTTCTTCTTCTTCTGCTGAGTCACCATCTAAATTGCTTCTGTAGAGCATTCCGCAGTCCAGCACAGTTGGCTCAATGAGAAGCCTTAACATATGCTCAGCTCTTGAAGGACTCAGAATTTCTCTAAGCTTTAGAATGATGTCAGTCATTTGCAGCAATGTAAGGAATGTAGTGGCCTTGCGAGCATTTACCACATGAGTTGTGCCATTTGCCAAATTGAAGGTGAAATCAAAAGTGGCTTCATCTACTGTCTAGCCCATAATCATGTTCTTTCTGGGTGGAGCTTTTCTTCTCTGCTTTTGATCTCTTTTTCTCTTGGCATGCATCATTTTTCTTTTTCTCATCATCCTTTCTTCATCAGAATCAATTGCTGATTCTTGCACAATAGGTCTTTTGCCTTTGTCAGATGATGAAGAAGGGCCAGTTTGAACTTCAGTAGGTTTGGTAATGGTGGTAGAAGGTTATTTTATGGTGAGAGGAGGTAGGGAAGTTTGTGTTGGTGGTTTAATAGCTTCTGGTGCAGGGCTTGAAGGTGGAGAAGGTGGGAAAATATCAGAAAAATCCAAGGTAGGAGGAGGCTTCTTCTTGAGGGGAACAATAGGGGTAAAATTGTCAGTTCTGTATCTTGGGTTGGCAAGTTTGTTTGCAACCTTCTTGGAAATTTAAGGTGGTTTGTATGGAATAAGGGCAAATGACTGTGGAAGTGATGAAACTATTGTAGATATGGGACTTGGATCATATGTGAAAGAAGGTGGAGGTGGCATATCTGCATCATCAGTGAATTCAGGTTTAACGTTTAAGTTTGATGATGTACCTGAAGTAAATTCTGAGGGTGCAGGCATCACAAGCTTTGGATTAACAGCAACTATGTCTACTTTGAGCTCATAAAAGATTGTATCAATAAGGTTGCAAAGTTCTCTGACTTTCAACTGAGCTATCTCTTCTGCTGTTTTCAGTTTCTTGATCACAAGAGCCCTTTTTATCTTATTCAGCAGCAAGTAGTTTTCATCAGTCTTCACTAGCTTGGTAGGCATCTGAGAAGCAATTGAGATTAGTCTTTGCCTATCAACCTCAGTCATTTCTTCCAAATTGTAGTCCTTCAATCTCTAATTGAAGGAGCTAGTCTTTGCCTCTTGCAACAATCTTTCAATAACTCCATCCTGAGAATACAGATCCAGTTCCGCCTGAAGTTCTTGGGCTAGCCTTTCATCCTCTGCTACCCTTTTTGCATCTTCCACCATCTTCAACATAGCTTCAGCTTCAGGAGTTTGAACCACCTGTTGAATAGTTCCTGGGATTTTAGTTTGAAGAGGTCCGGTACTCCTCAAAGCTATCAGTGTTGCAGCTATCTCTTTAGCTTCATTGCTTCCCTATTCTTCCGGTTGGTCCACAGGTGACTGATTAGACCCATCAATACCAAAGATTGAATTTCCAGGGCCATAAACTTCCACCTGGGTTGCAGTTTGAGTTTCCGGTTGAACAACCAGTTGAGCTTCCATCTGAACTTCCGCTTGGACTTCCACATGGACGATGTTGGAGCTTTCAGTCACCACTTGAGGTTTGGTGACTTCAGGTTCTTTATCAGCAATCTCTAACACCACCGTACCTTCATTTTCACCGATCAGATTCTCATCACCTCCTTCAGTTGTAGTAGCAACTGCAAAAGTTGCAGTGCTTTCTTCAGCATCAACAACTGCCTTGCTGGTGGAGACAATGTTTCCTACTACTTGATCACTGGCTCTTTCAGCCAAAAAGATAACATCTTTCAGAAGTGTTGTGATCATGTTTATATGCTCAGGGAGAGCACCAGCAATCAGCATGGATGATTGTACAAGCTCAGTGAGGTTGGGGTCTTCAAAAGGAGAAATGGCAATCAATTAACTGCACTTCATATTCACCCAACTTTCTTCGACAGCGAAGGGGTTAACACCAATCTTTGAACAAGCTGTGGCTCTAACTTCAGCCGGTATCCTCTGAACTTCTTCAGTTTCAGTTATAACAGGCCTTGAGGGCATCTTCTCCCCCAATTTGATAGTATCAGCTTCATCAGCAATAACAACTTCATCAGCTTCTCTGAGAGGGTTTGAAGGACCTGGTTCAACCTATGCTTAGAGAGAGAGGTACAATTTTGTCAATTCGGGTAGTGTATAACTGTCCTCAACTGAGCTTTTACCAGTATCCTTGGACGAAACCAAGCAATCAATCCGAGATTGATCAGCAGTGGTACCCATGGCTTCTTGGCACATGGGATTCTCTTCATCTGTTTTAACAACCCTTGGTTCCAATGAAGGACTTCTATGTACTGAATCAGAGAAGGTTGGCGCATATTGGGTCTTATTGATGTTACTGCTGACACCAAGATCCAGTGGGGATCCTTGGGCAGCAGCAGCCCTTTCTGCATGAATCTCTTCAGATCTCCTGAGATTCACCTCCGGTGAGTGTTGAGGCTAGATTATGAGGCTTGTAATATTAAATAGTTTGGGCTAGGCTTAGAGGGTTTATTTAGTTTAGTAGACTAGTTTACTTGGGTTTACTATTGGGCTTGGGGTTTTAGATTGGGTTTACCATTCGGGTTTAAGGGCCCAATTGTAAACTCATGGGGTGGCTATATAAACCCCATGAGTTCACCATCATAGGGGTTGCTGATTACGATTCTTAAGAGGAGCAGCCAGAGGTGTTTATGATTGCAAGGTGTTTACGATCGTAAACTAGAGAGACAAGATAGTTTACGATTACAAGATTTGTACCCGACAAGTTCATCTTGTGTGCAAAGATCAGGTTTTTATCGTTTATTAATCGTTTTCTTGGTATTCTTCTCATCTCTTATCTTGAATCAATCAATCACTTGGATTCCGCACTCGTGATTGATAGAATATCGTGAACGGTTGTTTTTCCTGGACCAACAATTGGTATCAGAGCCAAGAAACGAGTGTTTCGTGGTTCTCACGATATTGATTCAAGAGATCTAACGGTTTTTGTGAGTTTTTCTTGAGTTTATCAGGTTTACGATCGAGTTTTCTGAGTTTTCTGGGCAGTTTATGGTGTTTACGACATTTTCTGGGCAGTTTTTGGTGTTTACGATTTGGTGTTCTTCGTGTTCTTCATCAACTTTGTGTTTACGACCTGAAAATTAGAGTTTACGACTTCAAGACGCGATCTTTGGACGTTTACGATCGAAAAATTCGAGTTTACGAGTTCAAGATCCGAGCTTTGAGTGTTTACGATTTTTCTCAATCAGAATCGAGTTTAAGATTTTTCTCAATCGGAATCGTGTTTACGACTTGTCTGAACCGGAATTGTTGTTTACGACTGTTCTCGATCGGAATCAGTTTTACGACCAAGTTTACGATCCGGAGGTGTTTACGATCGTAAATAGGGTTTACGATCGGAAACTAGTTTGCGGCAAAAAGTCATTATTTCACACTTTCACGGAAACGGACATAATTTTTTACTCGTTTGGAGTTAGAAGCTGAAATTTTAACACAACGTTCGTGACAACAAGCCCCAGACCGACTAACGTCCAGGGGAGCTCGTTTGGACCCCCCAAATTCCACTCCAAAGGCCTCCATTTTCGCGTTTTAAGTTTTTGACACTATTCTTTGAATAGTACTTTAGCCGTTTTTGCCGATGTTTCAAAATTTTCAAAGGTTGCATATCTAAAGAAAGAAAATGAGTTCAGTGGTTGAAGAAAAAAATATGGTTGAGGACAAGGATGCTTTCGGAGATGAAGTTGACAAAACTAAGATATGTCCCAATCCTACTTGTGCTCGTTTAATTCCTGGCCTTAGACAACTTTGGAAAAATAGTGAGATAGAATTATTTTATATGCAATGTTCTAGAAGTTCATTTAAGGGCATATGGGAGAAGAGTGAAGAGAAGGTGAAAGGTCAAAAATTAGACATCGAGAAATATCAAAAGCTAGCAACGGAGAAGACTATTTTTATATGATCAGGCTAGGATTGAGATATCTGAGCTGACACAGAAATTAACTGAACTGCAGCAAAAGTATGATGAGCTACAGGTCAAGTATGATTGCAATCAGGAAAGAAATCAGCGAATGCTCGATGCTGGAAAGGAATTGTCACATGTTATTGTAACTGGTCAAGTTGGGAAAGATAAAACTGGGTTCGGGTCAGAAAAGTCTGATAAGTCTCTGTCTGCAAACAACATTATTCCTCCACCAGTTCCCAAAGACATTATAGGAATACTTCTTAGTGAGGATCAAATTGAACGAACCAAGTCTAATTATAAAGAAGCTGCTCCTACTATTGATAGTGTCTTGGTTGGAACTACACCATTGACTCAAGAAGAAATTGATAATGAAGCTAACATGACTTATGGTGAAGGGAGAGTAGAGGATATATCAGACAATGATGCTGAGTGCCAGAAATATAAGAGGTGTCATAACTCTAAGTCTGATGATGCTGGGATAGAGTTGAAATCATACCCTGAAATTGAAACCCCATACTTCAAAGTAGTTGACGAAGTCAAAAGGGAAAAGGTGATCTTGACGACACGGCCTGAGGGGAAGATCTTTATGACATCTGGATCAATGTTTAACCAAGAACCAGATGTTGGATATGACTTACCATCCTTCTCCTCCAAGTTCAAGGGAATAACTGATGGAGTAATAAGTAAAGCTGAAGTTGAGAGGCCAAAGAGCACCATCAAGCATCCGAGTATGAAACCAACAGCTGGAGTGAAGAATGAAAAACTCAAGGGAGTAGCTGTGTCTCCCATTTCTTCAGTTGGATCATGCAGTTGCCGTTGTAATTGCAATAATGGTGCTTCAACGTCAAAGAATCAAGGAAGCACAAAGACAGAAGGGACAGGTTCGACACAGGCTTTGACAAACCAGCAGAAAGTCAAATATGAAGCTGCAGTCAAAGCAAAGAAGCAGGCACAAGGCAATCCAGCTCCATATCAGCCACCAAAGACAAATGGGTACACGTCTGACTTCTATCTAAAGAAGCAGATTTGCTTTAATTGTGGCATCGCTGGTCATATTGATAGAAACTGTCTTTATGGCCCCTATGAACCCTATTATCTGAAAACTCAAGGGGTTTCATCTCAGGAGTCTGTGAAGTCTAAGCCGATGTTGGTGCAAACACCTAAGGAAAGGAAGACTGTTACTCCTAAGGTTAAACCCTCTGATCAACATTGGGGTGCTGCCAAAGCTGAAAGAAAATCTATAAATCAAAACAACAGCTTTCCAAGTTACAAAAGTTTCCAGAAACAGGTGAAGAAACCGTTTTCAAAATAACCAAAGTCTGAAAAAACCAAAGTTACCCCTCCCAAGGTAACTAAAACTGTTTTGAAAAATGACTCTAAAATGAAGAAGGTTGAAATACCTAAAGTCACAACTCCAAAGGTGACTAAAACAAAAATTGTTTTGAAAAATGAATCTAAAACGAAGAAGGTTGAAATACCTAAAGTCACAACTCCAAAAGTGACTAAAACAAATGTTAAATTACTTGGACCTTGGAAACCAAAAATCAAGGCAGCTCCATCCCAACTTCCTGATTTCTCATAGGGGATGTTCTTACAAGAAGTATCTTTTATTGATTCCTCAGGTGTACCCAGAAAAACAATGGCCTGGGTACCATCGGCTAACTAATCTCTCACTATGTGCAGGAACAGTCAAGGAGGATTATCACTAACATTTTTATTATTAATTTGTTTGTTGATAAGTGATTGTTTCAGGCACAGTTTAGGAGACGTATCTTCATGTCATGACAAGCAATTTTTTATGGAGGATATGTTTCCTTGAGAGGTAAAATGTCAAATTCAGCATGAAAGGTACTGTTCTTAACTTGGTTTTTGTTTGATGAAGTGGTAAAGGGTCTTTGTGTCAAACCAAATTCCTTAAAACTTTCAGTTGGTGCTTGGTTGTTCAATTAAAAAAAAATGAGGTATGCATGCTATAAAACCCATTTTTCTAAAAATGTTCAAATCAATACTTTGAAGGTTAGCTTGGCCTGATGTGTGTGTCTTTATTTGTTCTGTTTGTGTGTGTGTGTGTTATTATTAAAAACATATAAAAAAAATAAAAAATGAATGATGTTCACAAAAGTTGTGACATTAAAAATCAAAAAGCAAGGGGAAGAAATGTAAATATGAAGAAAAAGTTGACCCCTCAAAAATAGTGTGCTTTTCAATTTTTAATTGTTTGTGTTTGTTTCTGAGAAAGGTAGGGGAAGTTAAATATGTCCGGATTGGAGATGACTGACACGTGTAAAGTGGAAGTGAAAAGCAAGCTCCACGGTGATATGCTCGGTAGGCTCGACCTGATCTTATGACCACCAATGTAAGTGCAATAAACTTAAAATATATATATGTTTAGTTTCTCATCTCAGTTTGCATGGTTTAAAAAACTGAGTCCCAGCAAAAACGGGTTGAGAGTGGTAATTATACCTAGTATTCACTCTTTCACACGCCATGTTTGTGCTGTCATGACTACACCACATAATGAAAAGAAAAGAAAAGAAAAAGAAATGAAAAAGAAATGAAAAAGAAAAGAAAAAAATGAAAAATAATCATTCAATTTGGTCTTCTTTGCGTGCTTATTCGGCCGACCTGATCACCGACGGATGATTAATGAAATAAGTGGTAGTAATAACGGTGTTGCATGGTTCCTCAAATTGGGGGTTTGTGAATCCTCAATAAACTCTGAGGTTGGGTAGGTTTTGCTATGTACAAATGGGTGTGGGGACGATTAAACATGCTGGTCATTAGTAATCTTTTAAGCATGATGGATTTGGTTGGGTTTGAACGAGTCTGAGTTTAAAGCGGACAAACATACTAGCAATCACCTGGACTAGTCGAGTAACTGAAGCTGAAAAGGGTTCCTCAGTCGGATTCATACGGTTTGATCCTTTGTAAACTTTCTCATGTTTGATATTGGTAAGTATTTGTTTATTTTTATCTTTCGTGTGTAAGTCTTTAAGTTCTTTTTGGTTGTGTTTACGTCTTGGCCAGGTTAATTTGAAAAGTCAAAATGTGTTTTCATGGGTTTTGATGCATGACAGTATGCCCCCTGCAGATCTTGACAAATTTTTAGGGGAAGGAGAGGGGATAATAAGTATTATCCGAAGGGAACTCGAGGATGATACTTATTATCTAATGAAAAGACTTCCATAATTCATAGTATCTGAAGGGAACTCGAAGATAATATGTATTATCTCAGGGGAAGTCCTTAGCTGAGGGGAAGTTATCAGCTATGGGGAAGTCTTTAGAGGTCTTGGGTTCAGGGGAAGTTTTATAGAAAACCCGTAATCTATATTAGGGATTTTGGTTAAAATTATGTTAATTTGAATCAACTGAACAAATGATAATTACCTTCTAACCCAAAGACCAGTCATCAAATGTCTGGTGGAGTATATTTTTTCAAATGTGTGTCAGACAGGTTGATGATAGAAAGGTGTTGCTACTGCTAAAGTTAAAGAACCAGCCGGACAAGACTTCCATCTGAAAAGCAACTATTCAGGGGAAGTTGTTGGTGTCTTTACAAGTTTTCAAAAGCTTCAAAAGAACTTCAAAGAAGATGTTCACATGTTTAGGGGAAGCTGAAGATTTCAAGTCGATCTTTGATGAAGAAAATGATGTAGAGAGCAGTTAGATATCATGAAGATCCAAGATCAACAATCAAGTTCTCCAAAGTTAGGGGTTTCAAGTTCATTTTTACCCTCTAATTTTTGGAGATTCAAGACAGTTACCGAGGATTCAGCAAGAACCAGTTCTTTTTGGATTTGAAGGTTTTTAAGGTAGAGGAAGCTGGGACAGATGTGGGTTCAGAAGCTATTGAGTCTATAGCTCTGTCATCTTGAGCATGAGGCTCAGTTGCTGCCACAGTTTCCGGTTGAACCTTAGCAGTAGCAGGTTCATCTGGAAACTGCCTTGGAATTGGTAGGGGATAGTCAGTGTCCCTTCCAAGAAATGCAGATTTATTTAAAGCCAAGTTTGAAAAAGTTTTCTCATTTAGAAGTTTAGATTTCAAAATTGTACCAACCCAAGCGATTTGGGGGTATTCTTCTTTGAGAATATGTGTCAAAAACCTAGGGTACACATAAACATATTCAGAGTGGATGTTTGATTTAGGGCTTGAAAAATTAGGTTAGAAAAATTAAAGTTTTGACCCTTTACCACAGCATAGAAGGCAAAGGCCTGTTCACTAGCAAGCTCATCGAATCCACCCTTCTTTGGAGTTAGGCATACCAACAGTGTATGAGCCAAGAACCTCCATTTGTATGGTAATTGCCCTTTCTTGATAGTTTTGCTCTGCAGGGAACCACCGTATCCAATATCCCTGAATAGTCGAAGATATTTCTTGGAATCGACCACTTCATATCCACTGTCGTCCCTTAGTTTCAGCACTCTTCGCACTTTTGCTTCATCAATTTCCACATCTGTGCCCTGAACACTTGACACAATCTTATCACTACCGTTGACGCCTTCAGCAACAGTGAGCGCGTGATAAAGATGAGATCGTTTTAAGAAGTCTATCATGCCGTTGTAGATATCTGTCTTGCTTGGTGGTTCTAGGTACGCCACCAAGTTATGTTCTACGGGAAACTTGGAGTCAGTGATGGGCTTCTTGCCACTTGTTTTTGGTTTCGGAGCCATTATTGATACAGTATTTTAGAAAGACTGATGGTTATCAGAGGTTGAACGGAGAGGGTTTGAGAGAAATTTGGGAGTAATTTCTGAGTGGGGTTGAGAGAAATGGGGAAAGTGACGGTAAATTAGGGCTTTTTACCTTTTCGGTGATGACGTGGAGGAGAGAGGTTTTAAACAGACGGTTCAGTAGCTGATGGGACAGGTGCTTTAAGGGTTATACGGTACAACTGGGTATAGCATGTCTTTGTCCAAAAGTAAATTTACTGAAACCTCGGATTTAAAACAGTTAAAAACTTAATGGGTAAATAAATGTATATCCGCTTAGAAAGTTGTGCCTTCCGGGTAATTAAATGAGACTTTGACTTTGTTGACCCGGAAGTTCAAGCGGAACCCAT
The DNA here is from genome assembly GCA_039602395.1 of Deinandra increscens subsp. villosa. Lineage (NCBI taxonomy): Eukaryota > Viridiplantae > Streptophyta > Magnoliopsida > Asterales > Asteraceae > Deinandra > Deinandra increscens. The sequence goes on along the minus strand of JBCNJP010000007.1, from coordinate 61,550,156 downwards.
TTCTCCTTTATTTTAAAAACCATATTTCTTCCGTTTGAACTTCAAGCGGATAATTTTTCCGCTTGGAAGAATTGTTTTCAAAAACTTTTGCCACGTCATTTGCAAAGCATTTTTCCGGTTGAAGTTCACCCGGTGAGTTTCAAAAGTTGTTTTACTCACAGGTTGAACCGGAACTTGAAACTGAACACCAAAACACAAGATTTTTGAAAATTTGTGATTAATTTCATGGTGTAACAGAGGTTACTGACTATGAACTGAAATTATCACAAGAAATTTTCTTTTTCTTTTTCTTTTTGTATCAAGAGACGTGCTCGTAAGCACATGTCTCTCTTTTATTTGAAAATTGTGAAAAGCTTTTATTCAATATTCATCATCCCAATGGCTGTGATGAGATAGAAAAATCTTGCCTCTGTTAGGACAAGTTTCTGTGTGTGGCCGTTACTGTACGAATAGAATAGATTGAATGTATAGGGTTTATTGTATATGAGAGGGTCAACATACTAACCAGCGTATCAGATGATACGCTGGGTGGTCCGCCGTATCAGTTGATACGGAGCCTATGTGGTACACTGACCATCCAACCTATAAATAGGTGTTAGTATGTTGATCATCTCCAAGTTTTGTCATTACTCTTTGTGAGTGTGAGAGAGAGAGGAGGTTCTGTCCAAACCTCCTTCAGAGCTTAATTGATGTATACTCTCTCGGTATTGTAATCATTTGACTATAATTGAATGACAAACTTCCGTCTCTATCATTCTATGATCTGGAAACGATCCGTATATGGTTTTACAACTTCCGTCTCTATCATTCTTTGTTCAAACGAACCTTCCTGAGTCATTTTCGCACCTAACAGTGGTGTTTGATTGAAGAAATTCGACAACATTTTGAATCTGGAGTGAAATTTGAGAATTTCACGTTTTTGAGGTCTCGTCCGCCGCTGGTCCGCATCTCATCCGCCAGGCGATCTTCAACCGCCGGATCAATTGATCGTCCGCCGGGTCAGATGGTCCGCTAGGCAATCTTCATCAGATTGGTCCGTGGCGGTTACTCTCTGATCCGCGGCAGTTTCGGCGTACTACATCTGGTCCGCCGTACCACATCTGGTCCGCCGTACCATATCTGGTCCGCACCTGGTCCGCCGGTACGAGTCTGATCCGCTCGTAAAGTTGGTCCGGATTTTGGTCCGCAGATATTGATTTGGTCCGCTGAAGCTTCTGATCCGCCGCAGCCAGGGGCTCTGCCCCTTGGACCCCGCCAGGGGCTGCCGCCCCTTGGACCCCGCTTCTCGGGGGCGCTGCCCCCGAACCCCTGTTAATCAGTAATCAATATCTGGGGGTTGTTTTCGGGTATGGGGAGAGGTCGTGAGAATTTCAATGATTTAAATCAGTTATCGAGTTTACCCTTGATTCGATAGCTGTGGGTTATTATGATTGAAGATTTACTAGATTCCGATGCTTATCAAGAATTAGTCGTCAAATTTCTGAAAAAGAGGTTTGTGAGTATTCATTGTTCGTGATGATGGACAGAGATTCATGAACACTTGTTTCTGATGATGGACAGAGATTCAGAGACATGGATATGATTACTTACAAAACTGAAGAAAATATGTGATTCCATTGCAAGTTACTTGAAAAACATACATTGCTTGCTGGGTTGGAATCAAGAATTGAATATGTCACTTGTTTAGGGGGAAATTGAGACCCTTGAAAATTTCAAAGTTTCTATAATTGAAAAAGTGAATATTCAAAAGCAATCAATTCGGGGATGATGGTGATTTTTGATCTTCATGGAAAGGTGCTGTATTCTGATGTTCGTGCAAACCGATATGTCAAAGTTTTCGATTATAGTTTGGAACTCTCTAATCAAATGCCCGATACAGTGTTAAGTCATGAAGTTGACGTTATAGCCTTTGATTGTTGATATATTGGGATGGATTTCATTCTGAGGGGGAATTTCTATGATTGAAGATGCTGATCGTGTCTGTTTTCATCAAGATCAGAATGTATTACTATTCGGTGAAGATTGAAGATTTCTGTCAAAGTGTAGTGATGTTTAAGAAATCTTAAACAATTGCCGGGAACGACTAATGAAGTGAACCGTTATCTTTTGCCTGATGTGGAAGTGTTTGAAGCGAGGGGGAACTTTATTTGTTGTGGTGATTGTACAAGATTCTGAACTGTTTTCTGCATACCTGAAGTTTCGGTCAAGGGGAGTTTGCTGAAGATAGAGGCGTCTGCAGCAGACTGACTGAAGATTGCTTGAAGTTAAAGATTTACATTCGACAGTAACGTCCAAGGGGGAATTTGTTAGGACAAGTTTCTGTGTGTGGCCGTTACTGTACGAATAGAATAGATTGAATGTATAGGGTTTATTGTATGTGAGAGGGTCAACATACTAACCAGCGTATCAGATGATACGCTGGGTGGTCCGCCGTATCAGTTGATACGGAGCCTATGTGGTACACTGACCATCCAACCTATAAATAGGTGTTAGTATGTTGATCATCTCCAAGTTTTGTCATTACTCTTTGTGAGTGTGAGAGAGAGAGGAGGTTCTGTCCAAACCTCCTCCAGAGCTTAATTGATGTATACTCTCTCGGTATTGTAATCATTTGACTATAATTGAATGACAAACTTCCGTCTCTATCATTCTATGATCTGGAAACGATCCGTATAATTATCAACACTTGATCAGGAACTGCATGATTATCAACATCTTTACTTGGTTTGCCATCTCGTTCCATATGATATAGATAATTCTGAAAAACACTTGATGTATTGAAATTCTCAAGTTTTCGTTGAAGATCAAGCATTTCAATCTTTATCTCAGAAACCTTTGTATTAGCTTCAAGTAACTCCTTTTGAGAAGCAATAAATTGCTCAGACAACTCGTTATACTTAAGCTTTTGACTATACATTCTATCACATCCAGCAAGAACTTCTCCAGTAACCTTCTCTACCTGTTTCTTATAATACGCAACATCTTGTTTCAAAATGTCATTTTGACTTTGAACCTCACATTTTTCATCACGCAACTTTGTGAGTTCCTCCTGAAGTTGGATTACTCTATCAGCAGCTTCGACAGCAATTTTATTAACATTTTCATATTTCTGTTGAAGAGGATAACATTTTGCAAATAAAGCATCAAAATCTTCAACAACTTGCTTTTCATTAGCTTTAGCTTTATTGCATTCTTCAATTAACACTTCTTTTTCTTTCAACCAATCTTCCTTAATTTTAACAAAATCAGTACACGTTGTACACGAGGAAGATGTACTCTGTTGAATTTTGGCTTCGTAACCATCATGAATTTTATTTTTCCATTCCTCCAATTCTTTTCTCAGAATACTATTCTCTTCGGATAACTTCGCTTCTTTCTTCTCTAATTCTTCAATTTTACCTTTAAACTTCAACTCTTGATCAACCGTTTTCTGAGAAATTGTAGACATATGTTCTTCACACTGTTTCTTTACAAAATCCCATATCAGCTTTGCTTTTCCACAATCTCTAACTTGATTTTTTAGAGTTATAGGCAAAGCTAACCGAAGAAGTGCTTTAGCCTTTTCATTTTGATCATATGATTCCCTTTCATCAATTGAAAAATTCCATCTCATCTTACACTCACCACCATAAGTTGTTGGATACTGATATTCATTTGAAATCGGTAACCACAACCGTTTATCCAAGTCAACAACATATGCTCTAAAATTTGTTGCCCAACCATGATAATCTTCAAGATTTATCAACTTCGGCACAATCTGACTATGTCTCTCAATAAATGCATCAATTGTATACATTTTGAAAATTGTGAAATTGGATAACAAAACTTCAAACTCGAAAATGAATGTCTTAGAATTTGATTTTGAAGATCAACTTTGAACGAACAATGTAGAGCTCGTCGAGACGGTCGATTTGAGTACTTATGGCTCTCGTAGCGATTAACGATGCAAAAGTTATGACACTTTTAAGAAACTGCCAGCGGACCAAATGTACCCAGCGAACCAAAATGGTACGGAGGACCAAATTTGTACTCAGCGGACCATATTTGGTACGGCGGACCAAATGGTACGGGGCGGACCAAATGGTACGGGGGCGGACCAAATGGTACGCTGGCGGACCAAATGGTACGCTGAAACTGCCGCGGACCAAATTTGAAGATTTCCTGGCGGACCAACAGCGGACCAACGGCGGACCAACTGTTCTTCGAGCGTACCGACGCTGAAATCGACGGATTTTCGCGAATTTTGACGATTTGGACTTGAATTTGCTTCAGAGAGGTGCGAAAACTCACTAGGAGCACTCAGAAATCATTATTTACCTCGGAAACACTCGGAATTGAAGAAATTTGATGAAAAACCAAAGAAACCCACTTTCTCTCACTAGAAAAATCCAATTTTGATCAATTCAAACCAGCAGAGCAGCCTGGATTTGCTCTGATACCATTTGTAAAACACAGTAACGATCTTACTACTGGATGAACCGATCGATCTAGTGCACGAGAATGTAAATAAGCTTTGTTTTATTGATTTCACAAAGAGAACAATTACAAAGCTTTGGTTTCTCTCTCTAGAACACACTTAGAAACACACACTTAGTGTAGATGATATGACCAAGAGTTCTCAGAAGTGTTAAACTCTCTACACAAGCTACCTATTTATAGGTAACTTAGACTGGCCAGCGTATCACCCAGCGTATCAACTGATACGCTGCACCAACTGGTCCGGCGGACCATGTGGTACGCCCAGCAGCCTAACTAGACTCACACAAGCTCTAAACAGATACAATACACGAGACACAATGTAGCATAGGAATATGCTCTAACAGCCTCATCAAAAGCTTTTGTAAATAAATCTGCCAATTGATGATCAGTATGAACTTTGAATAATTTGATCAAATTCTTTTCTGCACAATCTTTAATAAAATGATACCTTATGTCAATGTGTTTGGTTTTGGAGTGCTTTACTGGATTATTGATGATGGAGATGGCACTGTTGTTGTCAGCAAGGATAGGAGTTTCCATAAATTTGATCCCGTAGTCAAGCACTTGATTCTGGATCCAAAGAACCTGACTGCAACAACTTGAGGCAGCAATATACTCAGCCTCTGCAGTTGAAGTGGAAACACAAGTTTGTTTCTTGCATTGCCAAGAGACAAGTCTTTCACCCAAAAATTGACATCCACCTGATGTTGATTTCTTATCAATGTCACAACCACCATAGTCACTGTCTGTGAATGCTCTGAAAGAGAAGTCAGAGTTCTTGGGATACCACAAACCTAGTTTTGGTTGACCCTTCAGATACTTGAAGATTCTCTTAACAGCTAGCATATGTGACTCCTTTGGTGAGGACTGATATCTAGCACATAAGCAAACACTGAACATGATGTCAGGTCTACTAGGAGTAAGATACATCAGTGAGCCTATCATTGCCCTGTACATGTGCACATCCACTGGCTTTCCACTTAAGTCACTTGTTAATTTGTGGGAAGTGGATATAGGAGTTTTTGCACTTGAGCAAGCTTGCATATCAAATCTCTTCAACATGTCTTGAATGTACTTTGATTGGTTCAAAAAGATTCCATCTGCAGTTTGCTTCACTTGTAGTCCTAAGAAGAATGTTAATTCTCCTATAGAGCTCATTTCAAACTTGGACTGCATCAAAGTTTCAAACTCCTTGCACAAAACAGTATTAGATGACCCAAAAATAATATCATCTACATAGATTTGTACCATCAACATATCCTTACCAACAGTTTTAACAAAAAGTGTTTTGTCAATAGCCCCTCTCCTGTAGCCATTTTCTAGAAGATAGTTAGAAAGAGTTCCATACCACGTTCTAGGTGCTTGTTTGAGACCATACAAAGCTTTGATTAGCTTGCACACCTTGTTGGGATGGTGAGGGTCCTCAAAGCCAGGAGGTTGTTTGACATATACTTCTTGTTCCAGTAGGCCATACAGGAAGGCACTTTTGACATTCATTTGAAATACTTGGAAGTCTTTGAAGGCAGCATAGGCTAAGAAGATTCTCATTGCTTCCAATCTAGCTACTGGTGCAAACACTTCATCATAATCAATCCCTTCTTCCTGTACATAGCCTTGCACTACCATTCTTGCTTTGTTTTTTATAACAATTCCCCTGTCATCTATCTTATTTCTGAAAACCAACTTAGTGCCAATTGGTTCTGCTCCATCAGGCAGATCTACCAATTCCCAAACTTTCTGCTTGTTAATTTGAAATAACTCTTCCGGCATTGCCTTTACCCAACTGTTGTCTTCCAAGGCATCTGTTACCTTCTTGGATATTTCTTGAGACAAAAAATGCAGCATGCAAACAGATGTTTGCATTATCAGATCTACTCCTTGTCAACACAGGTGCTGACACTTCTCCAATAATGTTTCTCACTGGATGATCTCTGTTGATTCTTCTGTCTAGAAACATAGGGAACTCATGGCTTCTTCCATTTGAGGGTATATTGAGCTGAGGAAGTCTGTGATCAAGCTCAATATCATCAATTTGTGAAACAGGATTTTGAAAATATGGATCATTTCCAGATCATAGAATGATAGAGACGGAGAAATCTAATCATTTATTATGTCGAATGATTACACCGAAGGAGTTTACATCATTGAAGCTCGGGAGAGGTTGGACAGACCTCTCCTCTCAACATAAATACAAATGACCAGAAATCTAACATTGAAATCTAGACTTCACCTATTTATAGGCAACCTGCCTAGCGGACAAACTAACCAACGTACCAGATGGTCCGGCGGACCATCTGGTCCGCCACTGGTCCGCTGGTGGCAGTCTAGCCTAGTTTACAATCTAGACAAATATTCGCACAGTAACGACCACACCAGGAACATGCTCTTACAGATTTGAACTTTCAACTGTATAGTGAGAACTATCCACTGAAATGTGGGTTAGATGCTCGAAACTGAATTCAACATTTGACTTTTCAGGTTCAGTTGATCCGGAATCATTGTTCTCAACAGTTTCTGAAATAAAGTTATCCGGTTGAACTTGAGCCGGAGAAATTTCCGTTTGAACTTCAGTCTGAGAAATTTCCGTTTGAACATCGACCGGAACAATTTCTTCTTCAATTTGAATTATTTCAGAAGGTCTCTTTCCATTGCCTGGCAAGATAGGTTTGATGCTCATTGAAGAGAAGAAGTTTTTCTTCTCAGTTCCAGCGGAGTTGCTCTTCCAATGTTCATCAGCAGACCTATATAAGTTATGTTCCTACACTAAAGATCTCACAGGCTTATCAACAGTTATGTTGAAAGCAGTGGTTAGTGCGTCAATATCAGAAAAACCAAGTGGGTTGAGATTCAAAATTATTGGTAGATTTTTGATTAAAAGATACATTCATAGTTTCCTCAACAATTTTGGTTCTCTTGTTGTATACTCTGTATGCTTTTGACACACCTAAGTATCCAACAAAATATCCCTCATCTGCCTTTTCTGCAAATTTGGGCAATAACTCATTGGTTATTAATATTTTAACAGGACAACCAAATGGCTTAAAGAAATAAATTTTTGGCTTTCTTTTTCTCCAAAGCTCATAAGGTGTCTTGTTTTTGCCTTTGACAATTAAAATCCTCTTTTGGACATAGCAGGCAGTGTTCACTGCTTCTGCCCAAAATATCACAGGGAGCTTGGAGTCTGCTAACATGGATCTAGCAGCTTCAATCAATGTCCTATTTCTCCTTTCAGCAACACCGTTTTGCTGTGGAGTTCTAGGAGCACTGAATTGTCTCACAATTCCCTTCTCCTCACAAAATGTATTCAAAACATGATTTTTGAATTCTGTGCCATTGTCACACCTAATTGTTTTGACTTTAAGATTGGATTGATTTTCTAAATTTATCACAAGTGTTTTCAACAATTCAGCAGTTTCATGTTTTGTTTTGAGAAAGAAAACCACAAGTGTATCTAGAAAAATCATCAATTATTACAAAACAGTATGACCTTTTCCCTAAACTCATTACTCTAGTTAGACCAAAAAGATCCATGTGCAACAGCTCTAGAGGTTTTGAAATAGAAGATTCAACTTTTGGCTTAAAAGAGGTTCTGTGTTGCTTGCCCTTGAGATATGGCACACAGTTTTCAGAACATGCAAAATGCTTGTTAGGAAGACCCTTAACCAAGCCAAGATTCACAATTCTGTTCATGTTTTTGTAATTCACATGACCTAACCTCCTATGCCACAGATCACTTTTATCAACAAAGGCTTTGGATACAAAGCAGGCAGTGCCACATGAGGGTGTAGCAACGGACATATCCAAAATGTACAATCCATCTCTCCTGGGTGCCTTAAGCATAATAAGTTCATCAGGAATTTTGACACCAGGTTTGAGGACTATGTCCTCTTTCTCATTAAACATTAAATTCAAGTTCTTGTCACACATTTGTGAGACACTAAGCAAGTTGAAATTTAATGTATCAACAAAATTGACTCTGTCAAATTTTACCAGTCCATTTGTCACATCACCTTGTGCTGTGATATGGCCTTTTGTGCTTCCAAAGGCAACTGGTCCTCCATTGATTCTTTTTGTATTTTCCAGAATTTGCTTATTCCCTGTCATGTGGCAAGTGCATCCACTGTCAACTACCCATAGGCTATTTTGGCCTTTATTTTGCACCTGCACACATCATAAATGATTAATTTCTATAGGGGACCCAAGCCTGAGTGGTCTTGGGTCTGCCATAAGCATCATTATACGTATACTCCTGAGTACTAAAGTATTTAAAACTGGAGCTTCTTTAAGCAGATCGTCATTGTCAAAACTGAAGTTCTCATATTGAGTACTTGTTTGACTAAATCCTTCACCTTTGGTATTTTTCCTTTCAGCAATTTTTCTTTCCCTGTACTCCTTAAATTTTCTTTGCTTGTTGGTTATTTTCTTAGATTTTTCATTTCCTTGGTTAACCAACTTAGTTCTTTCAGGGGATTTGGAAAATCTTTGAGGAAAGTGTTTGTTTTGATTTGAACTCTCCCCCCGAGGTGGAACACAGTAACTTCCACTTGAAATAGTAGCAAAAACAATTTCAGGTTGGTTAGACTTTTTGTTTCTTGAAAAATTTTCTCTAGAGGTGGACTTTCCTCTAGAGGGATTTCTTCTTCCTTGAGCTTCAAAATGCTCAAACCAATTAGCAAAGTGTACATGTGGTCTCCGCTTTGGAGCAGTGGCTGATCTGGGTTGAATTTTGTTTTCCGGTTGAACTTGAGTTCGAGCGGAAAAATGTTCCGCTTGAACTTCAGCCGGAAAACGATTTTGCCTTAAAACAGATAAACTTCCATTTTTATCATTACCAATTAAGACCATGTTGGATTCAGATCCAAAAAGCTTCATTATGTGGCTTTTCACAGGTGAAATTCTTCCTGTGAGTTTCTTTTGAAAATTGGCTTTTGGTTGCAGAACAGGTTTTCGTTTCAAAAATGGTTTAACTTTACTCATTGGATTGAACTAACATACAGCAGCTAGGTGACCATGTTCACCACAACACATGCATTCAACCGTTTTAGTTTCAAATGCTCTGGGAGACTCATGCTTGGTTACTTGGTTGAAAGTGAATTTACCAAGCCTTTGAGTTTGACTTCCCTTTGGTTTCTCAGGTTGTTTCCCACCAACTTTTGAATCCTTGGGTTCATAAACAGTTGGTGGTGGAATAGCAATCGATGGTTTCAAAATGTTTGATTGGTCAGCTGATGCAGAGGTGCTTGCAACGGTGACTTTAGTTTTCTTAGTCTCAACAGTGTTTTCAGAAATTGACTGTGAGGAGATGTCATTAACTGTGAGACTGACTTTACATTCTGATTTTAAAGCTTCAATTGGTTTAATTACAGGTGAGTATTCAATTGGTGGTTCAACATTGTTATACCCAACACCTGCTTTACCATACATCCCTCCCATCTACAACTTCTCAGCCTTTCTATTTGCAACTTGGAGTTTGTCACAAGTGAACAAAGCATCTTTTAGCTTGATCTCAAGAACATCAACCTCAGTACTAGCATCTTTGGTTTCATTTCTTGATTTCTCAAGCTTTGACAGCAAGTCATCAAGCTGTGTTTCAAGCACTGAGTTGGTTTGTTTTAACTGTTCATACTCTTCGGTTAAATTTTCAATTTTTAAAATGTATGATGATTCAGTTTTCCTAAAACATTCCTTTAACTCATTTAGGTTTGAAACTTCATCAATCAAATTAGTTTTGTTATTTCGGTACTTTGCCACTTGTTCTACGCAGGCTGGGCTGCATAGGTTTTCTAAAACTTTCTCAGGGATAGGTTTGAAACTTCATCAATCAAATCAGAATTGTTGTTGTTAGAGTTGCTTCCTCCTTGATTTTTCACTTGGACATGACCCTGGTTCTGTTCTTCTCTTCTTGGTTGAGAGCACTCCCTTACGAAGTGACCAAGTTGGTGATAGTTATAGCACTTCACTTTGCTTTTGTCAAGGCCTATGTGAGCACCTTTTGCTCCCTTGTAGGTTCTACCAGTTCTTTTGTAAAACCTTTGAGCTCTGACAGATACCATAGCAAGTTGAGTCATTATGTCCATTTCCTCCAAGTCATCAGCACCTATAGACTCAAGATCTTCAGGTATGAAGCCTTGGTAAGAGTCAGTTGCTACATGAGCATTGTGAGAGTTTTCAAACGTGTTTGAAAATTCTTAACACCTTGGTGTCTCAGGGAAAGTGACAATAGGTGACTGATATGATGATGAGTTTGAAGACCTTTGACTGTTAAAATCAGTAGTTACTAGTGCAGATGAAAACAGCTGAGTTGACTCAGGAGATGAGTTTTGTTTAAGATCTAGTTCCATTTCATAGGTACTAAGTATGCCATGAAGTTCACTGAGTCTCATCTTTTTCAAGTTTTTGCATTCCCTGATGCTCACTATGTAAACTGTCCACACAGAAGGCAGGGAATGTAGGAACTTTCTGTTTACATCTACCTGGTCTAGTTTTACATCTACCTTTTGGAGTTCATCAATCAAAGAAACAAATATTAAGTACTGGTTTGTCATTGTTTCACCAGATTTGAAAGTAAAGTTTTCATACTTCTGTTTTAAAACATCTTTCTTGTTTTCTTTTACTTCACTGGTTCCTTCATACATTTCACTTAAGGCATTCCACAGGTCAAAAGTAGTTTTATATCCTTTGAACCCACTTAAGATGGAGTTAGGAAGTGCTGCCTGTAGAGTCCAATATGCCTTATGGTCAAATTCGAGAGCAGTATAGTCAGATTCAACATATTTCTCTAGTGGTTTTGGTATCTTGACTTCTGTATCATCAGCAGATGAAACCATGGGTGAGTAAGGTCCTTCAGTAAAAGATTTCCAAATATGGCGGCCCAAAATTCTAACAAAACCTTCCATCCTGAGTTTCCAGGTACCAAAGTCATCTGGAGTGAACATTGGTGGTTTGTTGGAAGAACCATTTGGACAACTTAGACTAAAATCACTCTCTCACTGGGCAATTACTTTTTATAAAACCGGATATGTTATTCTGTAATTAAAGTATATATTTGACTGCCATTAGTATCTATAAATGTTGAGGCCTGAAGGGTTAGATACGGTCTTGGAAGAGGCCCCATGTGACACGTACAAATAGGCAGTATGCATACAAATTTACGTAGTTGCTTGGACGAGCATTCCTGATATTTTTCTGTGATCCCTTCCATAGATATACATGTTTATATGATGTTGTACTCAAAATTTAATATGTGATTTCAAATGAACTGATATGTTTATGAAACTCACCAGCAATATTCTGATCCCCAAATGTTGTCTTTTTCTTTTTGACGCGCGTCTTAGGTACCATGTAGTAGTGGATAGCTAGACATGGATGGGATAATGAAGAAGCTAGTATAGAAGTCTAAATTTTAGGTTGGACAAAGACATAGACTTCTAGTTTCAAATAAAACTTAGATATTGTATTATCTTGGTAATTTGTAGATTTAACAACTTTTGTTATTCAAGACTTCCGCTATAACTTTGATTAAGTGCCATGTGATTTCTGTTATTCGGCGCGTTCTGGTGTTACAAGTTGGTATCAGAGCACTGGTTTAAGAGAACTAGGTACATGATATTATTTGGACTTAAATTAAGATGAATTCTCTGAGATAAATTGATTAAGATAGGATAACCGGATTTGATATTCCATGAAGGAGATGACTTGAACATTCTAAGTATAACAGATAAGTGATGACATCTGGCCAGTGTGAATTCTGATCTGTCTGTACTATTTTGTTTATATCATAATCTGACATTGGGATATTGATACGTGTTCTCCTTAAATATAGGTACTAACTATGGTTAGAGGAATACGTGGTAGACCGCCAGTTAGTAGGATGCAAATCGGAAACGTGGAGCCTGAAAATAATGCCAACCCTGGACCGTATGCTGAGCCACAATTCCAGGCCGCTATAGCTCGAGCTATCTAAGATGCATTGCCAACCATAATTGCTGAAATAAGGCAAAATGGAGGTGGTGGACATGGTAATGGTGGCGGACAGCCAGAACTAGGAGCTGGAGGTGCAGATACGGAACCCGAGCCACCTAGAAGTTGTATTTACAAAACCTTCAAGAGTTGTGATCCTCAAAAGCTAGAAGGTAAACGTGATGCTATGGCTACAATCCAGTGGATCCGGGAGATGGAAGCGACAATTGACTTCAACGGGTGTACTGATACACAAGATGTTCAATACGCTACCTACACGTTTACGTCTGAAGCGCTGTACTAGTGGGACAACGTTAAAATAGCAAAGGGTCATGAAGAAATTGCTATGATGACATGGAACCAACTGAAGGTGTTGGTATAGGCAAAATTTTGTCCTACAACCGAGAAGGATAAATTAGTGAGAGTTTCTGCAGTTGCAAGCAGGGGATATGACTCATTGTCAATTTGTGAAGAAATTTGACGAGATGGCACGATTGCTTCCCGAACATGTTGATACATAAGAAAAGAGGATGAAAAGATTTATACAAGCATTACCACCTCGTATCGACAACTAGTCAAGATGGCTGCTCCTCGAACCTATGAAGCGGCAATTGACCTGAGTGCCATTGCATATGAGGAGGAAGGCCTGGTGACTGTTGAAAGGAAGAGGAAATGGGAAGAGGAAGGAAAACATGGTTCGAGGTCTGGTAGGAAAGTACCAAGGCGTGAAAGAAAATAGGAACCGCCAAGATAAAAACAATAGGACAAGTTATCAATGCCAGAGATAATCAAGCAGGTAGATAATCAAAACAAGGCTAAGGGTCGTGTGTTTATATTGGATGAAGCTAGAGATAACACCATAACCGGTACATTTCTTGTCAACAACATATATGCTAGAGTTTTGTTTGATTCCGGAGCAAATAGAAGTTTTATGACCAATGCATTAGTGCCTTATATAAAACTTGTGCCACACAATCTAAATCCTGCATATATAATAGAAACGGCTAGTGGTGAACAACATAGGATTACACGATAATTTAGGGATTGTAATATAAACCTACTTGATACATAATTCCTAATTAACCTGATGCCAACCACTTTAAGTGAATACGATGTTATTTTGGGGATGGACTAGCTAAACAAGAATTGCGCGGGTCTCGATTGTGAAAGCAAGACAATGACAATATGTAAGCCAGATGGGAAGGAATTGCTAGTTGTTGATACACAACATGTGCATCGTGTGAAGTATCCAACCAGACGATGTCATGTGAAGTACCAAGACTAAAGTTCAAGGCTAGGTTTGCTGTTGGGCAAACCTGGTCTGAACCTGGAGTTCGGACCTGCCGAACTTGGAGTTCAGATAGGGTTCAGCCAGCAGTGTATAAATAGGAGTTTGTTCGTTGTTTTGAGAACTAGAGAGAGTCTGAGCGAATCTTAAGTGTGTGTTTTTGTCGTGTATTCTCTGAGTCATTGTTCTTCGTGTTAGACTGATTGTATTTGTTCTTTGATCAATAAAACAATAGGTTAATTACGTTTTGTATCCAATATAGCTAGATTGAGTAGACGATCCGATGCTCATGCAATTTCAAGTGGTATCAGAGCTTTCTGGTTCATTTTACTGATCTGTGGTTGCTATTTTAGGATGTTTTGAAACAAAACGTGCGATTTTGGTGATTTTTGAGTGTTTTCACGAGTTCTTGGTCATTTTGGTCACGGTTTTTGTGAATATTTTGCTCATAAATCAATTCTTATCAGTTTTTCTGATCTATTGTTGCAAATCTCGTCAAAATCGGTCTAAAATCGAACGTTTTGAGAAAATTATGTTGAGGTTCGGCTATTACTGTTCAGGTTCGGCATAACCGCTCCGAAGTCCTAGTTCGGACAAGGTTCAGAGAGAGTTCGGTTAGAGTTTGGTCACAGTTTGGTCAAAGTTCGGAAATTGTCTGGTTCGTGAGAGGTTCGGTCGAGGTTCGGATAGATTTTTGTTTGGAAAGAGTTTGGAACAAGTTCGGTAAGGGTTTGGAGAGGTTTTGACGGTTAATTAAGGTTCGTTGAAGGTTCGGAAATAGTTCGGATCACAGATTTAGGTTCGGATAAGGTTCGGACGACCAAATTGTTAATTTTCAACGATGTCGGATTTTCAAGCTTTTGCCTCTATGCAAAACGCAATGCAGACAATGCTGAATTTTGATAATGAAATCGGAACAAGTCAGAAAGTTCCAAAATTGTTGAAGTTGGAAGATTATCAAAATTGAAAGCAATGATTTTCTGCTTACATAAGCACGAATGATATCGATTTGTAGATTCCACTTAAGAAGCTTTACCAACATCCAACTGATCAAGGAGATTTCAAAGAACTTCATACCTTTGATCTTGCAGAAAGAAAATTATATGAGCGTGAACAAAATGCTTTCGGTTATCTTATGATGGCATTACCCACTGAGTTGTTACATCAATTTAGTACGTGCAAGAAGTCAAAACAATTGTGGGATGCTTTATCAGCAAGGTGTGAAGGGAACAATCAATACAAGAAAAGTCGGAAAAAGGTGTTGAGTAAAGAATTTGATAACTTTCAGCATTACGAGAATGAAAAAATTACAGCTCTTGTTTCAAGATTGTCACATCTTATAAGGTAATTAAAGATTATGGGAATAGAGAAAACTGATGAAGAGTTAAAAGAGAAGATTATGGAAGCGTTAACAGAAAAATGGGGAAATTATGTGTTGCTGCTTACACATGATAAAGAATTTTCCACATTAACATTTCATGATCTAACTGGTAAACTCCATGCTCGTGAAATGGAAATGATGAATTCCAACAAGTCTAAGGCTAATCTGCAAAATCCAGAGTTATACCATGGTGAGAACGCTGCTAGTATGACCGCTAAGGCTAAACCAAGTTTGAGTTCTGCACCACCTACTTCTTTTATCGGAATTATTTCTGGAAATTATGAGAATAATTCATCACGGGGTTGTAGCTTTACAATTCCAGATTCATCAAATCAGAGTGCATTTTCTGCTGAAACAACGGATGATTATGCTAGAATGATTTCTGCTTTGATTTCATCATCTTTCGGGTTGGTTATCAAGAATGTTGCTGATGCAAAACTAACAAGGGATGATCTTGATGCACTTGATGATGATCAGCTAAATGAATTTGATATATCTTGGCAATATGCAATGCTGGATCAAAGATCAAAAAGGTTTTTCTAGAAACATGGAAGAACTACTTCTGATTTCAATGGAAATTTGGGTTTTGACAAATCAAAGTTGAAATGCTACACATGTTCAAAGATTGGACATTTTTCTAAAGAATGTCAACAAGCACATGTTAGCAAACCCGGTTTTACTCAACCATCTTCAAGTAATATAAACAAGACAGTTTTAACAGTTCAAAAGGATGGTGTGTATGATTGGGGTAAATAATTTGATTCATCCACTTTGATTATCACTCCTGATCAACAAGAAGATTATTGTTCGGATACAAGTTCAAATATAAGTTTAGAACCAAGTTCTTATGAGTCCGCTGAGAATATGGAAAGTTTGTTAAAATAAAATGCTTTGTTAGTAAATGACATTCAAAGGCTTTCTGATGAACTCAAGTTGGTGAGGAAGAATTGAAGGTTTCTAAAAGCAATAAGGAGGAAGTCATGTTGACAAATGATTCTTTGATTAAGAAAATGAATATGCTTAATGAATTTCTGTTTTCAATCAAAGAAGATGTAAAGATGCTTGAAGGAAAGAATGAAAGATTATGTGATGAAAAGTCAGAGTTGGTTCAAGAAGTTAAGAAATGGAAGGATGAAGCAGAAGACGCTACTAATGATTTTCAAAATTTGTTTGATAAGTCAAAGTCAAGATTGGATGTGCTTACCAAGGATTCTGAAGACTATGCTACAAAATTTGAAGCCTATCAAGTGGGTATGGAGAAGTTATTGGATGAAAAGCGTGAGTTGGTAAGTGTGAATAAAGTTCAAGCTGCAAATTTGGAAATTCAAAAACGGAATGAAGATAAATTGAAGAAAGAATTGTTTGAAGGAATGGAAAATCTTCGGATGCAAAAATTTGAAACACATAAGGTTGCAAAGCGATTGATTGCTACTGAGACAGCGTTAGCTGAAGCTCAACAACAAATTTGTGAGTTGAATATTCAAGTCACCGATGCTAACAGATTGTTGGACAATGTTTCAAACTCACAATTGTTCACAAGTTTCTTGTCAAATGATGCTAATTTTGAAAATATGTTTGATAAAACTCCATCACCCCCTGCAAATATCAAAGAAGCTTTTAAGGAGGTGACAGAGAAGGTTGAAGAGGTTGATTATTCAAAGGTTTCCTCATCAATTTTAGGAGAAGAGAAAATTGTGAAGAAAAAGAAAAACAAGAAGGCTAAGACGAAGAAAGGAAAGAAATCTGAGATTCCTCCTGCTCCAAATGTTTGTTTCTGGTTCATCTTCCGCAGATAATGAGAAATCAGCTACTTCAAGTGAAAAGATTCGTTCTCAACCTGAATTTGATGAGACGATTTTATTTGAGCAGAAAAATATTAAAGAAATCAAAGCTGTATCTTCGAATTTAGCAAAGGATGGACACCAGAATTCAAATTCTGAGGAAAAGGTTTTTGGGAAAACTGTTGGTTTGTGGGGTTTAGAGCACAACATGATAAAGCTGAGGAGGTTCCAGCATCTATACCACAAGATTTGAAGAAGATTAAGATGAAACAAGTGAAGAAGGATATTTTCCAGGCATAGAAGATTCAACCCGAAAGATTATACAAGCTTAAGGGTTCAGAACAAGTTTTCTCAGATAAAGAGTTTCCTCTTCATTGTGTCGATGCTCGAAAGATTTCCGAAGTTTTTGTGAAGAAGGAAGTTTCAAGAACCTTGAAGAATCAGAATGCAAAAGTTTCTATTGATGGTTATTATTCTTGAAGCCCAACATCAAAATGGGTTCAAGGCAGAGTTCTTTGATGCCAAACCAAAGTTCTTTGATGAACAAGGCAGAGTTTTTGATGAATGTGAACCTACATTCTTTCTAAAACAAAAACGTTTTGTTCCTATGTTTCAAAAGGTTCAAAATGTAGGTTCTTCATCACAATCACCTGTGATTGATTCATCAAAAACTGAGTTACCAAAACAATCACAATTCTGGAAACCAAAGGTGGTTTTAAAGCAAAACTAGGACACTGGTCGACCAGAAGCAGTCGCTTCGGGTCAAGTTAAAAACTAATGAGTTTGACCAGTGTGCAGCTACTTCTAGAAGACCTATCGACGATTGCAAAAGTTGTTGATGAAGGAGTATTCTGCTTAACTTAAATTTCATGATATAATTTTTTTTAACCTGCAAATTTTCTAAAATTCTAAAATTGCTAGGTAATCGTGTTGATTGATCAATTTTCTTTCTTTATGCATTTTCAGGTGATAAAAATTTCAAAAATAGAGTCTTTTTTTTTTGTAAAATGAAAATCTAAAAATAGAGTTTTCATTTTAAGGAGGAGAATTGTATGTATGGGGGAGAAATTGGGAAATGCATGTTGGGAGAAATTGTGAAAATGCATGTTATGGGAAAGGAGAATATATGCACAATATATAAAATTTTGAGAAATTGATCATTGGGAAACGATGGTACATTGGCTTACGTATCTGATTCATGGATAGAGTAGATGAAAGAGCCATAAGATCATTGTTTGATATGTTTGGTAGGCTCGGCAAATCAGAAAGTATTCATATGTGATATACAATAAATACTATTGCTTAACCATGTGGATAACATCTTGATGCATATTCCATGACAAAAAGAAAAATAAGTGTGAAAAATAAAATGAGAAGTCACTGTATATACATGTGTTCATTTTTCAAAGATTTAAACTTGTATGATTTTCTTCATTTTGTCAAACGATCGGACTTTCTCTACGTGCTCACAAGGCCGACCTGATTGTTGTTCGTTTGATTTTCTGCGTTATTTTCTTTGGTGTTTCGTATAACTCATCGAACTTTCTCTGCATGTACGGGAGTACCGACTTGATTGTTGTTGGATTATACAATTTCAACTTGTTTTATTTTTCTTATTTTGTTAAATCCGAGGCCTTATCTGTGTATCGAAATATCGACCTTAAGGTAGACGATTTAACGTTCTTATTTCTTTTTGCATGGAACACAGTTAACGATATCATGAAAATATTATACTTTGTGAAAATTCACAAGTGTAATCACCCAAAAAGAAAAAGAAAAAGAAAAAGGAAAATGTCTGAATATGTCTGATAGTGTGGGATACACTGGTCAAAGCAAAATCTAATCAATACGTTAACATATCCAGATGTTATGAGTATGTTTCTGCCTGAGTTTAAGATGGACAAATTATACCGGCAATCAACATGACTTATGTGCTTCAATTAGTTGAAATTGAAGTGTAGTTCAGTGCATCATGACCAATATGATCCTATATAGTGATCTTTCTCATACCAAAATAGAGTTTTATTCTGTATTGCAAATTCGTTTCAATTTGGAAAAAGTACAAAAAGATTTTTGGTGTGTTTTAGCATAAATTTGAAAACTCAAAAAGATTTTGCTTATGCTTTATTTTCGATCTGATCAACATGTGATACAAATTCAATTTTCAAAATCATATCTTGGAGTCTCGAAGAGACGTTTTGTGCCAAGATTATTTAAATTTTGTGTAGGTTGCTAAAGTGAAAGAAATCACAACTTCAAGTCTTATGAAGCTGTTGATAAAGGCCAGAGAATCACCAGACATTGTCAAGTATTCAAGATCAAGCTATGATCAAGTTGGGGAGGATTTTGTTCAAAGATTCATTTCGTTGGATGAACGGATTCTACACTTGAGGGGGAGTTTGATTGAATATACAGTTTTGAGGATGCTGAAGAGATACTGAACACGACAAGGGGGAGTTTATTGATACATAGCATGTGCGTCGTGTGAAGTATCCAACCAGATGATGTCATGTGAAGTATCAAGACCAAAGTTCAAGGCTAGATTTGCTGTTGTGTGAACCTGGTCCGAACTTGGAGTTCGGACCTGCCGAACTTGGAGTTCGGACCTGCGGAACTTGGAGTTCGGACCCACCGAACTTGGAGTTCGGACAGGGTTCGGCCAGCAGTGTATAAATAGGAGTTTAGTCATTGTTTTGTGTACGAGAGAGAGTCTGAGGGAATCTTAAGTGTGTGTTTATGTGGTGTATTCTCTGAGTCACTATTCTTCATGTTAGACTGATTGTAATTGTTTTGATCAATAAAACAATCGGTTAATTATGTTTTGTATCCAATATAGCTAGATTGAGTAGACGATCCGATGCTCACGCAATTTCACTAGTCCATGGCGATGATGCCAATTTCAAGATTGGGATCATTTCTGCCATTAAAGCAATGAAGCATCATAAAAAAGGATGTCTTTTGATTATGGCAAGTGTAGTAGAGGTAAAAAAGGAGAAAACGGTCGATGAAATTCTAGTGATTAATAACTTCTTGGATGTCTTTCCAGAAGATTTACCCGAACTTCCACTTGACCGTCAGATTGAGTTTCATATCGAGTTGATGCCTGGTGCTAAGCCCGTAGCTAAATCCCCTTACCAATTAGCTCCTACAAAAATGCAAGAACTCATGAAACAAATCAATGAATTGATGCTGAAAGGATTTATCAGGCCAAGTACATCACCATGGGGAGAGCCAGTATTATTCGTTAAGAAGAAGGCCGGTTCAATGCGTATGTGCATTGACTACCGGGAATTAAACAAGTTAATCGTCAAGAATATATATCCTTTTCCAAGGATAGACGACTTGTTTGATCAATTGCAAGGTGCCAATTATTTTTCCAAAATTGATCTTCGATCAGGGTACCATCAATTGAAAGTGCAGGAAGAAGATATTTCAAAGACTACCTTTAGAACGCGTTACGGTCACTTTTTTGTTATTTCTCTTGCACTAACTAATGTCCCGACAACATTCATGGACCTAATGAATAGGGTATGTAAACCATACTTAGACAAATTTGTTATTGTTTTCATTGATGATATACTTATTTACTCTAAGAATTCAGATGATCACGCCAGACATCTGAATATGGTTTTAGAAACTCTACGATAAGAGAAACTGTATGCCAAAATATCTAAATGTGACTTTTGGAAAAGGGAAGTCCAATTCCTAGGTCATGTTATTAACGAGAAAGGTATACAAGTGGATCCTGCAAAAATAGAAGCAGTGATGAAGCATGGGAAGCACCAAAGAACCCGAGTGAAATCATAAGTTTTCTAGGATTAGCTGGATATTACAAAAGATTCATCAGAAACTTTACAAAGATTGCTTCACCTTTAACTTCTTTAACATAGAAGTCGGTAAAATTTAATTGGGGGTCTAAGCAAGAAGAGGCATTTAATCATCTGAAGCAAAAACTTAGTAGTGCTCTAATTTTAGCTCTTCCCGAAGGGAACGCCGATTTTGTGATTTATTGTGACACCTCTACAAACGGGCTAGGGTGTGTGTTGATGCAAAGGGATAAAGTTATCGCCTACGCTTCACGAAAACTACGAATTCATGCGAAGAATTATACCACACATGATCTCGAACTTGGGGCCGTAGTGTTTGCTTAAAAGATTTAGAGGCACTATCTATATGGTACTAAGTGCGTGATATATACAAATCACAAAAGTCTTCAACATGTTTTTAGTAAAGAAGAATTAAACATGAGACAGAGAAGGTGGATGGAATTAATCAATGATTATGATTGTGAAATCAAATACTATCTAGGTAAGACAAGATTAAACCTATTAGGGTAAAAGCATTAAGGATTAATGTTATGATTGACTGAAAGGATCAAATTAAAGAAGCTCAGATAGATGCAATTAAAAGAAGAAAATACTAAAGCTGAAAGAATGCTAGGAAAACAAGGCTTGCTGACCAAAGGAACTGATGAAAACCTTAGGTTTGTTCAGAGGATTTAGGTTCCTAAGTTGGGGGATATTCAAGGAAAGTTTTTGGATGAAGCTCATAAATCCAAGTATACGATGCACCTAGGAGCAAAAAAAATGTACCAAAATATTAGGAACCAGTTTTAATGGCCTAATATGAAGAGATCAATTGCTCAGTACATTAAGAAATGTTTAAATTGTCTTTAAGTTAAAACTGAGCATCAAAAGCCAGGTGGTTTATTACAAAAAAAAAAAGAATTACCCATTTGGAAGTGGGATCAAGTAACAATGGATTTTGATACAAAGTTGCCTAAGACTCGTAAAGGGTATAATGCTATTTGTGTTATAGTTGAGAGACTAACCAAGACATCACACTTTATTCCAATTGATGAAAGCTACCTAATTGAAACACTGGCATAATTATATATCGAAAAGATTGTAAGTAAACATGGAATACCCATATCTATCATTTCTGATAGGGATAATCGATATACTTCAAGATTCTGTATGAGCTTTCAAAAATCTCTTGGGACAAGGATCAAGTTAAGTACTACATATCATCCCCAGACTGATGGTCAAAGTGAACGTACAATTCAAACTTTAGAAGATATGTTACGGGCTTGTATAATTTATTTTGGTGCTAGCTGGGACTGTCATTTACCTTTGATAAATTTTTCCTATAACAATAGTTACCATTCCAGTATTAAGGTAGCACCTTTTGAAGCCTTATATGGAAGGAGATGTAGAACTCCTCTTTGTTGGACAGAAGTAGGAGAGAGTCAATTGACTAACACATAAATTATTCTGAAAACAACTGATAGAATTCAACAGATACGAGAAAAATTAAAAGCCGCCAAGATCGACAAAAGAGTTATGCTGATCGAAGAAGGAGGCCTTTGGAGTTCCAGGTTGGAGACTTCGTGATGTTAAAAGTTTCACCATGGAAATATTATTCGATTTATCAAACATGGAAAGTTAAGTCCAAGATATATCGGGCCGTATAAAATCATTGCAAAGGTTGGATCTGTTGCTTATACGTTGGAACTACCAGAGAAGTTGGGAAACATTCACAATACATTTCATGTATCACATCTCCGCAAATGTTTAGCCAACCCAACTCAAGCAGTGCCATTGGATGATATACAAGTTAATGATAAGCTAAGTTTTTCTAAACAGCCAATAAAGATTCTTCAAACCCAGGAAAAGAAATTAAGAAAAAATGTTATCCCACTAGTATTGGTACAATGGGAAGGTCAGAAAGGACCAGAGCAAACGTGGGAATTAGCCGACGAAATGAAAATAAAATACCCTCACCTATTTAAATGATATCCAAATTTTCAGGACGAAATCCATTTAAGGAGGGGAGTGTTGTAACATCCCACGATTCAGGTGATTGGATAATTGATAGTTAATACTAATACTATGCATATTCTACGTGTTGAACAAATTAGAATATTTAAAAAATATATATTTATGTGTTATATGTGTTATATATGAGTTATATGTATATAGGCATGATGATATACGTGAATACCTAGTTGCAAAGTTAAGAAATTGATAAATACGTGATGATATACATGATTCAGAATCATCGTTTTATGTATCTCGAGAGTTAGAAATAATTAGGAACATATCCTAATATATTTAAGGGCCTAAAATGGTATTACATTAATAGTATAAGGGGTGGAATTGAATAATACCAAAGATCGAGGGCTAAAAATGAAAATATAGGGCTGTTAGGGGTGCCGCGATCGTGAAGGAGGGATGCCAGAAGTGTCGCGTGCGATGGCTTGCAGAAAACGGCTAGATTCGACCTTATCCAATTCAGCCGCCATTTTGAGCCTTGAAACGTGTCAAAACCGATGCTTAGTCACCATGGGACATGTCTAGACCATATTTCACACCTTATACCATAAATATGAGCCTTAGTTCATCAGATTCACTTGCTAATTCACAAATCAAAGCATAGAAAAACCCTAAAACGCTCAAGAACGCTCATAGCTCAAAATCAGTTGATCCAAGAGGTCTTAGAGGCTAATTTTCTGCAGTAAAGCTTTATTAGGTATGTATTACAAAAGCCCTCAATCAATATTGTGATTCATAACACCTAGATATGCTTTTTAGAAAAGATTCGAAATTAGGGTTCTTGAGCATGATTCTTTAGAATTGAGTAATCTGTTTGGAATTAAGGTATGATTTTTGGTAAGTATGATTAAAATAACATGTTTTAAGAAATCCCTAAGCTTATTTAATTATTTGAAAGGTTTAGTATGATTTTGAGAAACGGGTCAAAATTAGGGTTTTCTAGACGTTGTTTTGCTAAAAGTGAATGATCGGGATTGAATTAAGGTCCCATCTTTTGAAGTATATCATAATATAATATTATGAACAGAAGCCCTAAGTTTATTTTATATTAAAATCATTTTGATGATAATTTGAGAACTACGTCAAATTAGGGTTTTGAAAGATGATTATCGAATATTGGGCTATCTGTAAGGAATTGGGAGTTGGTATTTGGTATTAGAACGTGTTTTTATATATAATAAGTATATATAAGTTCAATTGTGATAATTAGTAAAATATACCGAGCTATTCGGGTACTTAGAAGTTCGTGCGGACCAGAAGGGTAAGCGCCTGTACCCTCAGAGTGAGCGTTTACTTATAGGAATGAGCGTCTTCATATTATCATTAGAAAAGTTGTATTGCCTATAAAGGGCATTTTGGTCATTTTAACCTCTAAGAATGTATAGTTTTAGGATTATAGAACATAGAAGATGTTTATGATATAAAGCCTTGCATTAATGCAACCCGGTACACGATTAGGTTTGGATCGAGGCTTTGAGTGAAGATTCTGCCTGAGATTATTCGAGTGAAGATTAAGGTGAGTCACTCTCTCACTGGGCAATTACTTTTTATAAAACAGTATGTGTTGTTCTGTAATTTAAGTATATATTTGACTGCTATTAGTATCTATAAATGTTGAGGCCTGAAGGGTTAGATACGGTCTTGGAAGAGGCGCCATGTGACACGTACAAATAGGCAGTATGCATACAAATTTACCTAGTTGCTTGGACGATCATTCCTGATATCGATTATGTGATCCCTGCCATGGATATACTATTGGGTTTTATAGTGGTGTTCGGGTTACCCGTTTAGTAATTTTTTTTCTAAACACATACATATTTATATTTAACCAGATAAATATATGTTAACAGATAAACGCAGCGGAAACATTAATTTTATTAAAACGCGAAAAGCATAAAACCGTTACAGGATCAAATCACCGTGAACACGCAAACCCGAAATTAAATACAACGACAAAAATAAGTATCTAAATAAATTAGATATACCTTAGCCGAATCCGAACAACCGTTCAAGACACCGGGATTCAACATGTCGTCGCTAGGGTTGAAAGAAATCATAAAGTCAAACTTCATTGTCAAGTCTTCAACCGAGTTGACCAGATAAGTTTCTTCATCACCCAGAAACTGAGTGACTGGTGGATCTTGATCCATAAATTCTGATAACGGCGGAATCGTCCATGCTCGTCGGTCACAACCGGCGGTGACACGTTCACCGGCGGTGGCCGTGCTCCTATCGCCGGAGGCAGGGCAGCGATGGAATCCGGTGACAACTTCATTGGGTAGAGTGGACTAGGCCACGAGCGGGACAGGATCATCGGGGCGGCAGAGACGATAGTCGGTGACGGCGCGCCGCTGTGAGTGGCGGCAGCGGCGGTTCCGGCGGAGGTGGCGGCTGCGGATGGTTTGGCGGTGGCACGACGGCGGGGTGGCGGCACCATGGTGGTGGTTGCGATCGGCGGTGGCGGGCGGCGGCAGGCAGCGGCGTTCGGCGGTGGCTAGCAGCGGCGGCTAGTGGCGGCTAGCGGTGGTCAGCGGTCGACTCTTGGGGAAAGGGGACCGAGATCGCAGAGGGAGAGAGAGATGTTTAGGGTTTTCTGATTTAGGCTTCTTAATTGCTTAACCCTAAACCCTCAGTATCAGTTATATACATAGCTGATCCTAAACCTATTTGAATCCTATCCAAATTGGTTTAATCTCAATTATCTCTTTAAATAAACCTTTTTATTCAAACCTCTCATTTATCCACTTAATTAATTAATTATCTAATTATTTAAATTCATATTTTAATTAAAATCAATTAATTAATTAATTAACTAAATAATTTAGTAATTAAATATAATCCACCAAATTACTAAACTTAGTAATTAAGATTCGTTCGATTACCGATTAATAAATTAATTCGGATTTTCTGACACGTTGACCCTACTGTAACTCTTACGGGTCGATGACCGGGTCGGTCACGTTAATCTGTCGGATCTGGACATTAAATATCCAACAAACTCCCACTTGGACTGATCTAGACAATTTAACGTGTACAGTCAAAGGCACTCTAGCTATGCATGGCTGTCTATCCAGTCATGACACTTTAAGTCGTCAGGCAAGGTATATCTGTAGACCTGACAAAATACTTAGGACTTAATGTATGCATAAAGTCAGTTGATCCTTTATGTATAAGACATCTGATGAACTATGAGACATGGCTCTCATACTTTGTTCAATCATTTTCTCTTTCTAGACTCAATGATCCAATCAAACACACAGTAAGTTTAGGTGAGGCCTCACACACATCACTTGAATCAACGAGGGCGCCATGATGTCTAGCTATTGTGTAATAAATTACACAATAGTACAGAATCCCTTATTGCCCGTATACAACTCCCACTGAACTTCAGATCTATTCTCAAAAGTAGCCTTTATGACTGGCATTAATGTGATAGCGGTTGACTACAATCAAAGAATAGATCTTGGTAAACGAGAGCTCTAGTATACGTCTCAGGTCAAAGGATACAATTAAGTATATATGTAATCAAAGAAATCTCTTTATCCATGGAGTTTCATTTGATGCGAGTTACGTCCAGCGTTATTCTTTAATAAGGCCTTTAAGTTTTGAATGTCAACTCCTTTGAGTTTCAAAAGTTAAAATAGTCTTAATTGAAACATTGTTCCCACAATATTTGATTGACTACAGACTATTTAGAATAATTCTTGGATAATTAAACGTACTAAAATGAACACAGTTATATAATTCTTAAATTGCATTCTCTAATGGAATAAGAATAATAAATAGATAACTGTTAAATGTTCGTACATCCAAATACTAAATCAAAACATACTAACCGATTTAAGTCCTATAGCTTCTCTATGAATATCATGAGCAGCTTGAGCCATGGGCTTAGTAAATGGATCGGCTAATTTTTGATCTGTGTCTACTTTGCTTATGCTGATATCTCCTCGTTCCAGTACTTCTCGTATGTAGTGGAATTTTCTCACAATGTGCTTGGCTCTGTGATGTGCTCTGGGCTCCTTGGCTTGAGCAATGGCTCCTATGTTATAACAGAGCATCTCGATCGGTTTCTTTATTGAAGGAACCACGTCAAGATCAGTAATGAACTTCTTTATCCAAGTAGCCTCCTTTGTAGCTTCCGAGGCGGCTATATATTCAGATTCGGTTGTGGAATCAGCCACAACACTCTGCTTCGAGCTCTTCCATGAAATGGCACCTCCATTCAGAGTGAATACGAATCCGGACTGTGATCGTGAATCATCTCGATCAGTCTGAAAACTCACGTCAGTGTAACATCTTACAGTGAGCTCCTCATCCGTTTGTCTGTATACCAAGAACACATCCTTAGTTTGTCTAAGGTATTCTAGTATGTTCTTTACAACAGTCTAGTGAGCAATTCCTTGAGTCTCTTGGTAATGACTGGTCAAACTTAATGCATATGAGACATCTGGTCTCGTGCAGAGCATAGTATACATGATTGACCCAATAGCCGAAGCGTATGGAACCTTTTCCATTTGCTTCTATTCAAGGTCCGTGGAAGGAGCTTGTGATTTGTTCAACACTGTTCCTTTAGTCATAGGAACATTTCCATTCTTGGAATTCTCCTTGTTGAACCGAGCTATTATCTTATCTATGTATGTACTTTGACTGAGTCCAAGAAGCCACTAATATCTATCCCTGTGAATCTTTATTCCCAGTATGTAAGCGGATTCTCCTAAATCCTTCATAGCGAAACAAGTAGATAGCCATTTCTTAACTTCATTAAGCATGGGTATATCGTTTCCTATGATCAGTATATCATCCACATACAATATGAAAAATGATATAGTGTTCCCACTTGCCTTTCTGTAAACACAGGGCTCATCTTCGTTTTTAGCAAAACCAAACTCTTCGATTTTCCTATCAAAACAGAGATTCTAGCTCCAAGATGCCTGTTTAAGTCCATAGTTTGCAAACCCTATTAGGATATTTGGGATCGAGAAAACCTTGTGGCTGTACCATATAGACATCCTCTTTGAGGAGTCCATTTAGGAAAGCAGTTTAGACATCCATTTTCCATATCTCGCAGTCATAATACATGGCTATGGCAAGTAATATCCTGATTGATTTGATCATAGCAACGGGTGAAAAAGTTTCTTCATAGTCAATTCCTTGGGTTTGAGTGAAACCTTTCGCAACAAGGCGTGCTTTATAGGTTTGCACAATTCCATGCATGCCGGTCTTCTTTTTGAAGATCCATTTACTGCCTACGACCTAAGAAGCATGAGGCAGCTCAATCAAGTCCCATACCTGATTATCATGCATGGATCGCATCTCAGCATTCATGGCTTCTAGCCATTTTTCAGATTCAGAATCTGAAACAGCAGTTTTGTAGTTAAGAGGTTCAACGGATGAATCCTTTACTAACAATACTTCTGGTCCATTTAGATATCCAAGATATCTATCTGGTTCCCATCGTATTCTACTGCTCCTGCGAATGCTTGTGTCTATGTATGATGGTCCAATAATTTCTTCTTGATGAGACGTAGTGACTTCCTCAGGAATTAGTGTTTCTTGAACTTCTTCATGATCCACTTGGTTATTATTTGTTCCTCGTTTTAGAAATTCTTCTATAAGGAAATTACCTTTCCTTTTGATGGAAATATAATTTGCATCTGGATGGTAGAAATAATAACCAGAGTTACCATAGTAACCGACGAAAGTAACCTTTTCGCCTCGGGGATCGAGCTTATTATCAGAATCATTTGTGACATAAGCATCACAACCCCATATCCCGAGGTAGGATAATTTAGGCTTAGAGCCATGCTATATCTCATATGGTGTTTTATCCAATTTCTTAGTCGGTTCCAGATTAATTAAGCGAGTGGCGGTCAAAAGGGCATAACCCTAGAAGGAGTGTGGCAAGTTAGTCCTACACATCATCGATCGAACCATGTTTAGCAAGGTTTGATATCTCCTTTCACTCACACCATTTAGTTGTGGAGTTCCAGGAGGAGTGGGTGTGAAATAATTCCACAGGCCTTTAGATGATCGAGGAATTCAGTGCTAAGGTATTCACTGCCTCTATCAGATCGAAGTATTTTAATAGTTTGATTTAACTGATTTTGTACTTCATTTTGAAATTCTTTGAACTTTTCAAATGTTTCATGTTTATGCTTCATTAGATAAGTATAAGCAAATCTTCTATAATCATCTATGAAGGTTACGAAGTACCTTTTCTTGATTTCTCGTGCTGGTCCTTAAGGGTTCGCATACATCAGTATGTATTAGTCCCAAAGGTCCACTGGCCCGTTCGCCAACATTTGTGAATGGTGACTTGGTCAGTTTTCTAGATACGCATAATTCGCATTCATTGAAGGCGTATGTATTTGTGGATTCAAGAATCCCTGCATGTTGTAGCTTCTTGATGCGTGCCTTTCTTATATGACCAAGTCTATAATGCCATAACGAGGAATCCATACTATCGGTCCTGTTTCTTTTAGAAACTTGATAGATTTGGTTGTTTGTTTGAACATTTATTTCGTATATACCATGTCTAGGTTTAGCTTCGAAATAAAACATATCATTAAAATAAGCATGAATAGTCAAACCATCAAACTTATATTTAAATCCTTGTTCAAACAATGAAGAAACATAAACAATGTTCCTGGACAATCCAGGTGCATTTAAACAGTTAACTAATTTAACTACAAGGCCAGAATGACATGTCCGAGAGTAAACTCCAGTTGCAAGAACCGGGACCTTCTTTCCATCGCCTACAATATGCTCCATGTCGTCTTATTTCAGTTTCTTCCACTTCTCAGGTTCCTATAAAACATTAACAATGTGATGACCACATCCAGTATCAAATACCCATGTATTGTGTTGGACTCGGTCTGCCCAAGACACATACTAGATTGATGTGGCTAGTACGTTATGATCCAAGACGGGTCATACCCAATAACGAGCTAGAAAAACACCAAATGGATATTTATTTAGATGTGATCAATTAAATAAATGTCACTTATAGAAGATAATTAGAAATCGGTTTCTAATTAATCGAACTTGTGTGAAATCATATGGATGATTTAAATTAGAGAAGTATGGCAACAATATTATTTAATTGGTTAAATAAATTGTTACATAAAACATATTTACATGTTACACCATGTTTGTACATGTAACATGTTACATGGGTCAAGTGAAGCATGACCAAATGCATGTGGACAAGGAAATGGACTAGATGCATGGGAGGGAACTTCAAAAGGTTTGAAAAGCTTTTTCCCCCCTCTCTCTCTCCTCTTGCACGTTCACCCACCTCCCATTAAGAGGGTGGTTGTGCTTTTTATTTAAACAAGGCATGCAACCTTGTTTAAAGGACTAGTCATTCATTACTTGCCTCTCTAATACTCAAGTTCCTCTCTCTCTCTCTCTCTCCCATCCGTTTTTCCTTAAAGGAAATCAGCCCCAAGGGTGAAAAAGGGTGTGGAATTCGGATTCAAGCAAGGAGACAAAGAGTGTTCATCTTCACCAAATCCTAGCAACAAAGGTGTTTGTTGTCCGAGCTCGTGGGTATCATCACTTGAGGCTTTCAAGTTAGATAGCAAGCCGGGTCATTCACATCATCTTCTTCATAATCTTGAGCTTGGAAGAAGGTAAATCTAAAACCCCCTATGGTTGGTTTTAGTTTTGATAGCATGCATACATATTTGGATCCTCGGTTTGGGCTTTGATAAACAATATTAAAAATCGGTTTTATCATTAACTAACATGATATATGATTTTGTTTTCCGCTGCGTCTTACATTTTAAAGAGCTAAAAATGGCTTTGATAAGATCATTAAAACCCAACAATGGCATCTAGAGCCGCTTATATGGATGCATGCTTCAAAGAGCTAGTTGGTTAGCTCCACAAAGCTCTTGGTTTTGGTTCCTCATACCACAAACTGAACGTTTTGTTCATGGATTCCCTTTGTCTTTCAAGATGCTTCACTAACATGCATGTGGTTATCTTGAAAGATTAAAACATTTTATCATTTTGTTGTTTTATTGTTTGGACAACAAACCCACGTTTTCGGTTTTGTGTTGGACCGAAAAGGGAAATGGGTTAAAAGGGAACCATTCTACATTTGTACATATGGATGTATTTTTTGGTGCATAAAGCCTAGCTAAAAGACCTTGTGATTGTTTGTGGTGAATGTTTGTGCTTGTTGTAATTATTCCAAAGTTGTAATAATTTCGAGTTCTTCATTTTGGGCATGTAATCTATTTATTTCATTTGGTATGTAATGTAATAGATTAGGTGCATTTTGTTTTACTAGAAAAATGTATTAGGATACAATTTTGTATAAAGGAAGAATGCATAAGATGGAGGATCTTGGATGCCCAAAGGAGTCAAGCAAAGCACAACCAAAGGAGGTCACTTGAAGCATTTGGATGCGGGGTCAAGTGGGAGTTCACCTATACATCACTTGTGTGATCTTGTCCCTTAGGAGAGACCTTGGCACACACTTGTTTCGGCTAACAAGTGTTGTCAATAGTTAGCTATGGCTATGCACCTATTTTATTATGCTTGTGTGGTTGTTTATTTTCATGTTTGGATGATATTTGGATATGCATGCTAAAACAAACTAATAAACATTAACAAGCTAAAACCGGTTCTTAAAATATCATTAACAAAGACTAATACTATGGGTTTTAGTAAGTTGATAATGATTTATTAATATAATGGGTTTTATTAAAAGGACCATGAAATGTGGATTTCAAACAACACTAGGGTACCATACATTTGAATGCATGTGAATTGTATGGTACATAGAGTTTTCTACACTAGAATTATAGGACAACTTGATTTGGAGACCATGTGAATAGGGTCACCGAAGCATGGGGAACCAAAGGCGTTGATGGGATTAAACATGCCAACTAAACATAAGATGTTTAATCGATCCCATACTACTAGAAGTTGCAAAGAGTTGCAATTATCAAACGTTGACTACCTTGTTAATTTAAGTCATGGGATAAAGGTCACCTAACCATAACTTAAATGAAACGTTGGATTCTAGGTTTTAATTTATTAATTGTCTATGAGACACAAAAGGGTATTAATTAAATTAAAAGGTTAATATTGATATCGAAGATACTTAATAGAACTTTGTTAAATTTTGTAATTATGAAAACTAAAAACGACCCTTTTCAAAAACAAGTTTAAACGCCATCCCTTTATACAACACTCAATTTACTTGTAAACTCTTTATGGGATAAAGGTCACCTAACCATATTTGAGGGAACTTGTAAACTTGGGGTAGGTTTACCATATTTGTGGGATAAAGGTCACCTAACCACTTGTATGTATAAATCTACACGTGTGTAACATGTTATGATAGGCATTCTTGAATTCAGTGTCGTTGTTACTGTGAGTAACCTTTACTCTAGCATCTGTTTGGTTCTAAATCAGCACAATGAATTCTTTGATGAGATATGCAGTTTCACTTTTATTTGAAAGAAAAAAAATACCCAAGTGAACCGTGAGTAATCATTAGTAATGACTAAACAATAAGCATTTCTAGAGATACTTAACACACTCATTGGTTCGAAAAGGTCCATGTGAAGTAACTGTCAAAAAGATGAGATAGAATTTATCACCTTTGGTTTATGTGGACGCATGCGTTTCTTACCTTTGGCACATGCCACACACTTCTCTATGAACACAAACTCTTTGATTGGGATTTTACACACGTGATCTCCTTTGGCCAGTATGTTTAGATTTTTTAGATTCGCATGCCACAGTCGATGATGCCATAACTGAGCTTGGTTTTTGCTATTGCTGGAGATAAAAAATGCAACATCAGATGAGAGTGGTTTGTCCATGTTAAGCACATAAGAGTTTCCTTTTCTTGAAGTTCTCATCAAGATCTAGTCTTCAAGAATTGTGGATCCTGGCTTTAGAATAAGACATTCTTTGTTGTTGAATAACACTGGAAAATCCTTATTACATATTTGATACACACTGAGCAAACTGTGATTCAACTGTTCCACATAGTTCACCTCACTGAAGCTGAGCCAACCATTTTTAATAGTATCCTTTTTGCTAATTTGACCTCCAACACTTCCCGCAAAGGATACATATCCATCATTGAAATCTTGAACATCTTGTAGTAAGGATATGTCTCCAGTCATGTGCCTGGAACAACCAGTGTCAACATACTAGAGGTTATTGACAGTCTTCCCTGGCTGTTCCAGCACGATATGAGAGCTTAGTTAGAGATGGGTACCCATGCCATTGTAGATATGCGTATTCCCTGACTCCCTGTGCATCAAAATATAACACTTTTTACAAACTCATTCCATTTTTTATTTCATGATTTTCAGGTGCTGCAAATTTAGTCTTAGGTTTCCAGACAACCATTTTTGAATGACTGACATTTAGATTGGAAGCCTTAATATCATTAGGTTTCTTTGGCTTATGTTTCTTTTGTTTTGGTTTCTTTGGCTTGAAAACCTTTTGTTCGGATATTTTACTTTTAAAAACCATGGGTTTTTTTCTTCTGAAAATGAGCTTGTTTATTATAAACCCTTGGTGTATGAAGACAACGGAAGAATAATTAGAAAGTTTCAAGAAGAAGTTTGAAGATTCTGATGAGATTCTCAAGATAAATGAGAAATCAGTCAAGGAAAAGAATGTTTTTGATGGAAGAGTTTGTAGAGCTTCAAACAAAATTGGATGAGATGGTTAGTGCAGATAAAGAACAAATTTTGAAGTTGCAAACTGAGAATGAAGAGTTGGTCAAAAGTGTTGAGAAGTAGAGAGTGAAACAAAAGATGTCATTGGTGATTTTGATGCTTTATTTCAGAAATCCACTACAAAAGTCGAATATCTGAAGCAATCTTATGACGAACTCAAGAAAGAGTTTGATGAATTTACTGCTGCAGAAAACCAAGATCGATTGGTTCATTCTGAATTACAAGACAAAGTTATCAATTTGAAAGAAGAAAATCAATTAATGAAAAGAAATATTGAGATTCATGAGGGCAGGGTGAAGAAAATTACCCAAGAAGTGTATGATGCCCATGATCAGATGAGATAAGATAAATTTTCTCCTAATAGAGCTTCGGAACAATTGATTGAATCAGAAAAAGCATTGGGTGAAGCTCAAAAGAAAGTATCTGATTTGAATGTTGAAGTGTTGGATCTTAAGAGGCAGTTGAACAATTTGAAGAATTCACATTCTTTCACAAGTTACTTGTGCAAAGATGAAAATATCAAGAAGGTTTTTGGAAGAGAAGAGCATAATCAAATTCCACATCCAGTTATTCAATCTGATGCTCTAGCTGATATTCATGTTTCTGATAAAACTAGAGATTATTCTGAATTTGTGTCTGAGAAATCGGAGAAGAAGAATTCAAAGCCTTCCAACAAGAAAATGAAATCTTTAACAACTGGTGAAACCACATTTGTGAAATTTGTTTCTGGTGGAACTGGTGTAGTTGATAAAGAAATTTCTGATCACAAGATGGTAGAGAAAGATGAAAAGATGGTGTCTGATGAAAAATTGGCTGCTGAGTTGGTAGAAGCTAACAATTTAAAGGGTATTAAAGCTGATGAACCCAGGCTTCTTAAGCTGGTCCTTCTAATTCTCAAATTGATTTGTCAAAGCTACCAGGTTATAAGAGTTTAGGTTTGGGTAGTGAGGGTAAGAAATTTTAGAAGAAAGACAAGAAGAATATGCCCAAGAAGATTCTAAAAGAAAAGAAGGATACCAGTTTGGAACAAATTTATCATTTGGCTCAGGTGTTCATTTTTACCATGGAAAAAGGACTCGGGGGTAAACAACAAAAGAAGAAATCTTCTGAAAGTTCTTCCAGGGCTGGTCAACAATTCAAAGATTCTTCATCATCTGGATCGAATTCCACACCTCGAAGTCCTACTTCCAAATGGATACGGTTTCAAATATTTGATGATTCTTCTCATTCATTTGAATCCGATGATAGATGCCCTTTATTTCAGGACAAACCACAATCTCAACGATATTATCGTTTGTGCTATCAGTGTCGCCAAAAGGGTCACATGGCAAAGGATTGCCCTGAAAATGTCAAAAGAACATTTTTTGAAAAATTTGCCACATTTATGGATGAATCAGGTAGAATTTTTACTGAGTCTACACCTTCCAAATTAAAATCTAAAACGAAACAATTTTTTCAAATTTGATTCTAGTGTTGGTGGGTCATCACGTGATGATGATTCGGTAAAAACTGAAAATGCAAAAATGCAGTGGCGACCTAAAGTGGTCAATAAGGCTGCAAATGATTTTGTTGAAGACACTGGTCGACCAGAAGCTGTGTGCTTCGTGTTATTTGAATTCTAATATTTTAAATCCAGTGTACAGGTACTTCAAGAAAACCTATCGGTGATTGTGAAGTTCAAGCTTTAGGTAGTTACTGATAGTGGAGTTTCCTACGTAACTTAAATTCAATGATTCATATTACAAAATTGAAAGTTTTCTGAAAGCTAAAACTGAAAGGTATGAGTATCGATTGGTCAATTTTTCTTTCTTTTACATTTCGTATGTAGTTTAGGAGGAGAAAATTGAAAAACCAAAAATAGTGTCTTTGTGTTTTTGTTAAAATGAAAAAAATCCAAAAATTGAGTTTTCATTTTAAGGGGGGGGGGGGAATGGAAAAAATACAAAAACATTGAAAAACAGGACATACAAAAATATTGAAAAATGAGAAATTGTATCAGACATATTTGGGAAATGATGGTACATTGGCTTACGTGTCTGACTCATGGATAAAATAGATGAAAAAAACCATAAGATCATTATTTGATGTGCTGTCGGCATTAAATCAGAAAGTATTCAGATATGATACATACAATAAATTCTAATGCTTGACCAAGTGGACAACTTCTTGAAGCGAAAAGATATCAAGAAAAAGATATGTGGAAAAAGGAAAATGAGAAGTCACTGTGTATACATGTGTTCTTTTTGCAAAGATTTAAACTTGTTTGATTTTCTTTATTTTTCCAAACGATCGGACTTTCTCTGCGTATCGAAAGACGACCTGATTGTTGTTCGTTTGATGTTCTGCTTTATTTTCTTTGGAGTTTCATATAACTCAGCGGACTTTCTCTGAGTGTACGGAAGTACCGACCTGATTGTTGTTGAGTTATACAATTTCAACTTGTTTTTTATTTTCTTATTTTGTTAAATCCGAGGCCTTATCTGCGTATCGAAAGATCGACCTTAAGGTAGAAATTTAACGGTCTTATTTCTTTTTGCATGGAACACAGTTGAAGATATCACAAATGAAATCACAAAGTGTGATAAACAAATGCATATAGAGTATGTCTGATAGTGTGGGGTACACTGGTCAAAAGAACTTAATCATTACAATAACATATCCAGATGTTATGAGTATGATTTTGCCTGAGTTTAAGACGGACAAATTATACCAGCAATCGACATGACTTATGTGCTGAAGTAATTGAAATTGAAGTGTAGTTCAACGTGTTATGTCCAATATGATCCCAAGTTGTGATCTTTCTCGCAAAAGACAAAAATAATATATGTTTCTGTATTGCATTTATGTTTCATATCTTAAAAGTTTCAAAAAGATTTTAGGTGTGTTTTAGCATAAACTTAGAAAAATCAAAAAGATTTTCGCTGTGTTTTGATGTAAAGTTTCAAAAGCCAAAAAGATTTTGTTTCTTATTTGTTTTCAACCGATTGATACAAGATACAAAATTATGATTTCAAAACTATATCTTGGATTCTCGAGGAGAAGTTTTACACCAAGATTAAAATAATTTTGAAAAGAAAAGGAAAGCCGCGTTTCTGTCTTCTGAAATTCTGGGTTCTGTGTCAAGACTCAAGCATGGTGAAAGGGGGAGTATGTGTAATATCTTTCAAAAGTGGATCTTGAAGTTCAAAGAGTGTTCAAGAATGATCCAGCCATGCAAGCTCTATTTCTGACAAGATTTCAAGTTGAAGATCGGACGCAGTGATGCTAAAGATTGAAGATTGAAGTTTAGTTGGATAGATAGATAGATAGATACACTACACGTTAAGGGGGAGTTTGTTAGAGCATTTTCCTATGCTACCATGTGTCTCGTGTATTGTACCTAGATCAGAGCATGTCTTTGTGAGTCTTAGGGTCCACGTACTAAGGTCCGTACCAGTTGGTACGGAGCAACGTACCAATTGTACACTGGTTGGTAGCTGGACTAAGTGGTAAGTATAAATAGTTCGTGTTAGAGAGACCTCATTTAGTTCTATCATTTGGGTCACTCTTAACTGTGTATGTTCTTGAGTGTTTCTCTCTCTAAAAGTTGTAATCTCTGTGAATCAATAAAGCCAAGCTTTATTTACTCTCGTTGTTATCAATTGACCAAATCATGCAGTAGTAAGATCCTTACAGTTACTTACAAAACCACGACCAAAAACACGAAAAACAGACAAAATGGACTGCGGTCAATAAAGATCAACAGGGATGATATACGGGAGGCTCTAGGCATATCGCCTAGAGCATATTGTGCCCCTAAGCGATACGCTTAAAACTGCATTTCCAGCAAAACCCTAATTTTCCACCATTTAAGCATCATTAGCCAC
This sequence comes from Deinandra increscens subsp. villosa, assembly GCA_039602395.1. Lineage (NCBI taxonomy): Eukaryota > Viridiplantae > Streptophyta > Magnoliopsida > Asterales > Asteraceae > Deinandra > Deinandra increscens. The sequence continues at coordinate 61,512,847 of JBCNJP010000007.1, read as the reverse complement.
CACCATTTCATTTCATCAGCTCCCAATGATTTCTCAGCCCCATTTACGTCTCTTATCATCTTCATACTCATTCATCATCAATATTTGAGCTTTATTGCAAGTTTCAAGCCCTGATTTCATCCTTTATCATCTTACATCATTTGGTATGTGATTTCTTATGTTTTTCTTGTGTTTAAGTTGTCAAGATCCAAGCTTTATGATGGATCTAGGTCTGATCTATGTTGGTTTGATGATATCAAGTGTAGATCTAGTGATTGTGATAGAAAATATTTCATCTTTTGATAAAAAAATATGGCTTTTATGCATGATATGATGATATATGCTAGATCTAGGGTTTTTCATGTGAAATCATGCATGCATGTGGCTAAAGAAACCTAATCATATTAAGGAACATGATAATGATAGATCTAGGGTTGATGAGCAATAAAGTTGTTAACTTTGCATAAGATCTATGATGAAAACATGATTTCGGTTTCCATGCATGCAAGATCTTGAATAAAGGCACATGATTGGTGTTAGATCTACTATGTGGGTGTGTAATCTAGGTTATTGGATGTATGATGATGTATAAAGTAGTGAACTTGATGATTAATGGCAAGTAGATTATTTTAAAAAAATTATATACATGAAAATAGATGAAAATGGTCTATTAGGGCAACATAGCTTTCATGCATGTGGTTAGGAATCTAGGACATGGCTTGAAATATGTTAAATGATGATATATGTGATTTACATGAGATGATGATGTTGTGTAAACATGGAATTAGCCTACATGTGATAAGTAATATTTTTCGGAAAATAAATAAATTAGGGAAATGCATAATTATGGGCATGAGGGTACTTTGCTATGTGTTTGCATGTCATAAGTCAAATTGATTATGAGTTATACGAGTGTACAAGTCTTAAGTCTCCTACATCGTATACGCGGGATAATGTCATAATTAATTGTGACGCATTATGTTTATAATGATACAACGTGTTGTATGTGTGAAACATGTTAGGTTATGTACAGAAAACCTAAGTTCATTCACCAATGTGTATTCGAGTCCACTTGTCTATTGTCCGCTCGTTGTCGGGACGGTTGGTCAAACTTAGTCAACACTCACACGATTGCGACCAACTTTATCCAAGCGTTTATTATTTAGAATCATTTACACCCTAAGGTGATTCATACCCCACTTTCTAACTGTTTACGTTTTTGAGGGAAAAGACATACGATAACTGTTTTGTAACTAAACTTGATGATTTATACCAACACTTAATAAGCCATGGCTGAAACGTTTGCTGAAAGTCCTTCCACAAGGTGAACCATGAATAATTATTAACGGGGAATTATAAGGTAGATCTACTGGGACTGACAAGCCCTACTCGACCGCTGGGAGCGGGGCGGGTATTATATTGTCCTAGCTCGGTCATTACTTGCAAACAATATGACTGGAAGGCAGCGTAAGCTATCAGTAATGGTGTCACGAATCCTATGGTGTTATAAAAATCTTATGGACTAGCTACCCACGGGTATAAATATCAGCGTGTTTTTCCAGGCTGGACTCCTTGCTTGGGTTATGCTTCGATGTTAGGACGAGTTTCTGTGTGTAGCCGTTACTGTGTGAAAAGATTAAAAGATTAGGATTAAATGTATGTAATGATTTCAACATACCAACCAGCATACCAATTGGTACGGCGGACCAAAATGGTACGCTGGCTGGTTCACCTATAAATAGGTTTGGTGTGTTGATCATCTTCAAGTTTGTTCATTTCATTCTGTGTGGTCTTAGTGAGAGAGGAGGTTCTGTCCAAACCTCCTCCAGAGCTTCAATGATGTATACTTGATCGACGTCGAAGTGCCGATCAAAGATAGAGAGTTAGTGTGTTCCAAATCACCTTACTTGAATAACTAGCAAGGGTAAGTGGGTTGTCGAATCCACGGGGAGTTAGTGGTTGGTAACAAGTTCTAATTGATTTTAATTGTTAAACATAATGAAAAAACAAAGATTTGATTTTTGATTGATAGATTGATTGATAACATGAACAACTACGAAATACAATTAAAATTTTCAATAAAAATAAAGATGATCACACCCGGGATTGATTCAATAGCAACACATGTAACTCAATGATTCTAACTTCATTACTAAGTTACATAGACATAACCTAATTCTATGTTCACAATGATAGATACTACAAGACTATGGAATCCGACACGAGTTACTTAACGATTCAAGACCGATGAAGGACACGTATTAGAATGAAATATAAGTAGAATCAACCAATTATACTAGAAACAACACAAAACTTAAGATTAATGATGAAACCCAATGAATGTCAAGTGTCAATTGCAACCATGGATGACAAGTCTTCTAATCATGAACAAACATAGAAAACATGAATCTAAACTCTAATTACCGATATATCTTGATAATCAAAGCTAAATTCATATGTGAGAAGTGTTTACATCAAGTTGAACACGTTTGCAAATATGAACCAAGTACCCGAAAGTGATCACGAGTGATTTAGCCTCTAATCATGATGATTATGGAAGGAATTTGATGTTTTTTGGTAGTCATTTTGATGAATTAGGATGAATTCCACTTGTTTCTCTTCAATTCCTTCGTCCGTTTTCGTCTCCAGCACTCCCTTGTATGTTAGAATCCAGTTTTTCTTGAAAAACCCTAATTTAAGTCATGCAAACTTGCTGAAAACCGCCTAGATTCGTCAGTCTGCCATAGACTACGGTGGGGACCATAGTCTACGGTGCCCCCTACGGACCTTCTACGCCCCTTGAGTACTGGACTACGACGCTCCTGTTTTTGCCTCCTGACCACCATAGATTACGGATAGGACCATAGCCTACGGCATGTTGCTTCCAAAACTCATTATTTTGCTTCTTTATAAGCTTCCAACACGTATGGGTCTCGGTCCAAGTACTCGGAAGTCTAGAAATTCATATATTCCTTCAACATTCACCTATAACCAAAAACATAAACAAGATAACACGTTCCACCCAGATATAACATGCTAAAAAACTTCATTTAACCATTTTTTACACAATCATCAAACCCGTACATCAAACCTCCCTAACTTAATTCTTTTTCATCCCGAAAAAGGTTTGGCTATAGGATCATAATTAACATGCCAAGTCACAACACTTATTCACATCAAAGTACTACTCGCATCTAAACTCGATTGTCAATATAATTTGTCCACTTTAAACTTATGCCCTAATTGTTCCAACCACCATACATGTCTCATATCACAAAGGTTAATGGTTCCCACATTAAAATGCTGAGAGTAAAACTTAACCATCCTCACGTTTTATTGAGGACTCACAAGCTCCCACTTTATGAACCATATACTAAATCTTGACATTGTAGGGATTACATGATGATTTTGTAAAGCCAAATATTGCATCAAGTTTCCAATACACACGTATGACATCTCTCACAATTTACACTCCTCTCGGTTGAATATATGGACTAGTAGATTATGTACTAGTATATGTGTAGCACTCATGATCAATAATGCAATACCATTATCATAGGCTTGTATGCAAATCAAATCTCCACCAACTAACACGAAACTTAACACAAATCAGGAGGTCTTTATATGGGTTGTAATGATTGGCTGAGGTTAAGGGTATGGAAAGGGGATTTTTAAAGTGGCGAAGGTGATCGAAATCCAATTTAAACAAACTACTAAAACAATCAACTAACAAGATAATGAATGGAATGTTTTCTCCAAGCATTACACGTACTTATTTTGTTTTTGGCACTACATGCTTTGGTCATTTTGACTTCATACAAAGCTGGGATTTTTTTTTTCATTTTTTTTAAAATTTTTTACATTTTTTTTTTCAACTAGAAACTTGACAACTACTACTATCATAACACGAATCAGATTTTGATCACACGGGTTGAAGTACAAAGTCTACGAGGCTAGTTGGGTCAAGTAATTTCAGGTTAAAACAAACGAACGGTGGGGCTCAAAATGGCTTCTAAAGGATAATGTTGCGGGTAGGAGTTTCCTAGAAAGGCTTTAACTACGCGTTAATCCTAATGCCTCCATCATGTTTTTGTCAGTCTTGGTTGATGATCTTGAAATGCATAAGCACACGAGTTCTAAAATGTATATCACATTATGATCATCACTCAACCAATAAAAGTATATATAGAGAATCATGTATAATATGCATTTTAGACTCAAATTCTCACGGAAACGGTGGAAATGGGTTAAGATGTACACATGTGCATTGTCTACCATCAAGCTTGTTATCCCCCGATTAGATGTCAAAACTATTAGAAACATGGTGTGTGAACAAGGACTACACTCTCAACCTATATTGTCCGGTTTCAGCTTTTTAAACCACAAACAAAGAGACGGAAAACCACATAACACATTTATTCAGAACAAAACCTTGAGATGGTGGAGGTCTAATCCGGGCTAAGCCTACCAACACACCGAAATTTAACATGCTTTCATTCTTGACTTTATTTCCTCATCGCAAGTTGGACATGTCAACCTTTTCATCATTTCCTCTCTAAGTGCAAAACATTTTCATGAGGTCTTTCATGGGGCAACGATCATCTTAATCACACATAACACCTCTAACTTGATATCACATGAACCAAAAAAATAAAAGCCTAGATTTATTAAAATAAAATAAAATGAAATAAAAACACTTAACAATAAAACGTTAACCTAGATTACAACATAAAATCATCAAAGTTACCACATGTCTACCAACATACCACTGTTTATACATAGTCTATGTGTCGTGTGAAGTATCAAACCAGACGATGTCATGAGAAATCAAGACCAAGTTCAAGGCTAGGTTCACTGCCCACCGAACCTGATCCGAACCTAGAGTTCGGACGTGCCAAACCTGGAGTTTGGACAGGGTTCGGTCAGCAGTGTATATATAGTGAGTTTGGTCATTATATTTGGTACTAGTGGGTAGCAGAGTGAATCTTAAGTGTGTGTTTCTGTGGTGTGATTCTCTGAGTCTATGTTCTTAGTGTCTAGAGTTGTAATTGCTCTTTGATCAATAAAACAACTCTTAATTACTTTTTTTGTATCCGATATAGCTAGATTGAGTAGACGATCCAATGCTCACGACTTTTCAACCACAGAAGCATACATCAAGTCATGGGAGTTTAACCACAAAAACGAAAGATAAAGATAGAAGGGAAGGAATACATGGACCTGATTAATGAGACCCGTGATGAATCCTTGTTATTTTCCCCTGACTCCCTGTAAATTACGGTTGTCACCATAATCTACGATCTCTTGTTCCAAATCCTTGCCACCACACTCCAATAGCTAAAGCCCATAGATAGGTCATAACAACCATTCTTAAAGTTAAGGAATTAGTTGAATGACCAATAAAAATTAAAAATTGAACTTAATAGTAAAAATAGTACTACTAATATGTGCAAACTGTATATCTAAAACTACTTTTTTTATTATAAATATTAAAACTACCATACGGATGAAGCAAAAACAAATTAATTTTTTTTTCTTTTTTTCTTTTTGTTTTTTTTGTTTTGTTTTGTTTTGTTTTTTTACAAAAAATTTAAGTGATCATCGAATCCGAATCTTCACATCGCGTGTAAACCGCACCCCCTCCCCAACTTAAGGGTGCATTGTCCCAATGCACATACGCAATTAGGAACCGTAAATCCTTCCATCTCCAACCCCCCCCCCCCTCCCTCCCCAACTTAAACCTGCACTGCGGTTGGCAAACTAGCTAACAAAGGAAATCAATGTGTGTGGTAATCTAAGAAAACAAACAAAAACACATGCACACAAACATAATAAAATCACACAAAGAAGCAAACAACGGTTTGCCACTCGTGTAGCGCTGCATTTAATGTCTACAGCCCGACAATACATGGCCCTTAGGCGGCTCCATATTTTTGGTGAGTCTTCAAGAAAACTCACGACATCCAATTTCTTCACATTAATGTCACCGACATCGAGATATGGCTTCAACCTATGACCATTCACAACTTGTTTTTGAGTTCCATGTTGGTCTTTTATTTCAATATCACCATGATTTCCAATTCTTATAACTTTGAGTGGTCCGAGCCATTTGCTTTTGAGTTTGCCCGGAAAAGATTTGATTTTGGAGTTAAATAGCCAAACCTTTTGACCCACTTCAAACTCCTTTTTTTTTATTTTTACAGCATGAATCACCTTCATTTTTGCCTTATATGTTGACGAACATTCATAAGCCTCATCCCTAAATTCTTCAAGTTCACTTAATTGTAACTTCCTTATCATCCATGCATTGTCATAATCTACGTTAACTTCTTTGACCGCCCATAATGCCTAGTGAGCAATTTCAACCAGGAGATGACAACCTTTCCCATAAACCAAACGATATGGAGTGGTTCCAATATGTGTCTTATAAGCTGTGCGATAGGCCCATAAAGCATCATTTAGACGTAAAGACCAATCCTTTTGGTCTGACCTTACCGTCTTTTGCAAAATATCTTTTATTTGCCTATTGGAAACCTCCACTTGCCCATTTGTTTGTAGGTGACATGGGGTTGCAATACGATTATGAACACCAAACTGTTTCAATAACTTGCCAAACTTAAAATGTTTAAAATGGGACCCCTATCACTTATGATAGCGCGGGGAGTACCATAACGGGTAAAAATGTTCATTTGGATGAAGTCACATACAACTTAATGGTCATTTGTTTTAGTGGCTATTGCTTAAATTCATTTGGATACATAGTCCACGACCACTAAAATAAACGATTTACCATAAGAAGTAGGAAAAGGCCCCATAAAATTGATGCCCCACACGTCAAAAATATCCACCACAAGGATCGGTTTCATGGGTATTTCCTCATGTTTCATGATATTTCAAACATGTTGAAACCTCATACAATGTTTAGTAAACTCATAAGCATCTTTAAAGATACATGGCCAAAACAACCCGCATGATAACACCTTATAACCTGTTTTCTGACCACTAAATGACCACCACATGCGTAAGAGTGGGCATGTGCAAGTACATCTTGGATCTCATCGTCCGGAATGCATCTTTGGATGATTTGATCGTGTCCCACCTTGAACAAATCTGGATCATCCCATATATATTGTCTTGCTTGCGATAAAAATTGATGCTTTCGTCTACTTGTCCAAAATTCCGGAAGCTTACCTGCAACAAGATAGTTTACAATATTAGAAAACCATGGCACATTAAAAATAGAAAATAAATACTCATCCGGAAAGCTCTCATTAATTTCCTTTGAATCCCCATCATCAATCCCAGGAATTCATGACAAATGGTCGGCTACAACGTTCTCACAAACTTTCTTATCCTTTACTTCAAAATCAAATTCTTGCAAAAGCAAGATCTATCGAATCAACCGGGTCTTGGCATCTTTCTTCTCTATCAAATATCTAGTGGCACTATGATTCGAATAAATAACTACCTTGCCTCCCCAAATATATGACCAAAACTTGTCAAGGGCATATACAACCGCCTGTAATTCTTTTTCCGTTGTGGTGTAATGAAATTGGGCATCAGAAAGAGTTTTACTAGCATAATAAATTGCAATGGGCTTTTTATTCACCCATTTTCCCAACATTGCCCCAACGGTATGATCACTTGCATCGCACATGTTCTCAAATGGAAGAGACCAATCGGGGGCTTGTAGTATTGGGGAAGAAATAAGTTTCTCCTTCAATATATTGTAAGCTTTTAGGCAAGCTTCATCAAAGACAAAAGGTGCATCTTTTAAAAATAAATTGCATAAGGGTTTAGAAATGGCACTAAAGTCTTTGATGAACTGCTTATGAAAGCCCGCATGCCCAAAAAATGAACGAACTCCCTTGACATTGGTTGGGGCGGGTAATGTATAAATGATTTGAACTTTCATGGGATCCACTTCAATGCCCCGCTCTGAAATGATATGACCAAGAACCACTCCTCCTTCACCATGAAGTGACTCTTTTCCCAACTTAACACCAAATTCGTTTCCGTGCACCGCTTGAGTACCTGTTCAAGTTGAGACAAACATAAGTCATGTTGATACCTCGTATGATAACATGCTGGATCAGATAAAGTGTTAGAAGACTTGAAGATTTCAACCAAGGCCTGTTGGCCGAACTCTGGCCGAACCCAGGCCGAACCTAGGCCGAACCTGGGGTTCGGACCAGCTAGGAGTTCGGACAGTAGGTTGTCCTATATATAGGTTGATTGTTTAGTCTTTGGAAATGAGTTTTTGTAAGTGTGTGTGTTCAAAGGTGTAATTGTTCTGATTCTCTCTGTAACTGTTCTTTGTTATTGAATGAGAGATTGAATTGATATTTACATGTTCTTTCATTGCTATAATTACACGTTGATGTCGAACTAAGCTGATCCGTACGCTCCAGCGTTTTCAAGTGGTTCGAGGCGTACATTGGAACTACCGATCCTGATCTATGGATTGCTATGGATGCGCCGTATGTTTATCCGGTTGGTCTCAACAACGTTTCCATAATGTAAAGAAATCTGGATCTACAACAGAAAATAGACTACAACAGAAAACAAAAGGCCTACGGTCTTATAACTCAAGCATTGCCAAAAGAGTTGTTGCATCAGTTTAGAAGTTGTAAAGATTCTCATGAATTATGGACGACTTTGAAGGAATGGTGTGAAGGCAACAACCAATACAAAAATAGTAAAAAGAAGGTTTTAAACAAGGAGTTTAATAACTTTAAACATTTTGATGGTGAAGGCGTTCCTGAATTAATCTCAAGATATTGTCATCTGTTATCTGAGATGGATACTGTTCAGACTAAGAAGGATGATGAGGAACTTAAAGAAAAATTACTTGAGGGTTTGACATCAAAATGGGAACCGTATGTCTTGATGATTACAAATGACAAAGATTACTCTACATTAACATTTGTGAATCTGTTGGGCAAGTTACAAGCGAGAGATTTAGAAATGAAAAATATGAATACAACACCTGCCGAGGTCCAGAATCCTGAAGTCTACTATGGTTCAAATGCTGCAACGATTACTGGCAAATCGGGTAAAGCTACAAGTTCTGCACCAACAACGGCTTTTGTGGCTGGGAATTTGCTTGGAAATGGTTTAAGTTCAGGAAATGGAATGAGTTCAAACAATTATGAATACAATTATGGCTCGGGAGGTTGTAATGTCTCAATTCCTGCAAGTAACCGGATGAACACAAGCAAGATAGCCATGTCGGTAACAACGACGGAAGATTATATGGCTCTTATGTCTGCTTTGGTGTCATCGTACTATGGGGTTATTACTGGGAAGGTAAGCAATGCAGAATTAACAGAAGAGGATTATGATCAGGTTGATCCGGACGATCTGGAGCTTATGGATATTAACTGGCATTTTCCATGCTTGCTAGACGGGTCAAGAGATTTCTGAAGAAGACTGGAAGAAAAGATCCGAATTCGGGAGGTCGAATTGGTTTTGATTAGTCTAATGTGAGGTGTTATAATTCTTCCAATTTTGGACACTTTGCTCGAGAATGTTCTCAACCCAAGAAGCAGGAATATCAAAAGTTTGCTCCAAAAACAAATGCTTCTGGAACCAACATTGCTTCAAATTCAGGGAGTTCTTCTAACTCAAATTCTAAAACTGAAAATACTAAAGCCCTAGTGTCTCAAGAAGACAAAACTTATAACTGGGGTAAACAATTTGCTGATTCATCTTCTTTGACTGTTCAACATTTGCAGGATGAAGATACCATGACGGAATCAACCCATAATGGTGATGAAGTGCATGAAGAAGCAATTGGTGGAGTTAGTGTTCAAAACTGTGATGAAGCAAATGTGCCAAACTCAACGGATGATAATCAGTCTCTTCTTGAAGAAAAATTTGCTTTCATGGCAAATTCTATGCCTGAGAAAGTTGAATCTGATGCTATTCTCTTGGTGGAAAAGCAAATTGAAGTTCTAACTGAAGAGAAGGAAGCATTGATCAAAGAATGCGAAGCTGCGAAAGCTGAGGCAATCGACACAACAAATGATTTTGAAAATTTGTATCAAAAGACTCTCCCATTGAAGTAGCAATACGAGAAGGCTTAGCAAAATGTTGTGGAAATTGCTGATAAGATGATCGCATTACAGAAAGAAATGCAAAAATTGTCTGATGAAAACAATAGCTTGAAGCAGGAGGTTGGTACTTTGAAAAGAAACAACATCAAGGAATCGGTTGCTTTAATGGCCGATACATCAAAGGTAGTTTCTTATCCTCCTATGTGTAAATCATGTGATCAGTTTGCTATTGCTAAGAGTACGCTCTTAGATGAAAAGACCAAATTAAATGATCTTTTAGCAGTAGCAAGAGCTGATATGAATATTTACAGAGAAAGATGGGAAGGAACCAAGAAGGACTTGCTATCAGTACACGACCAGTTGCGTCTTCAAAAATATGAATTTTCAACTCAATCAGAACTGCTCGTGTCCACACAAAAGGACTTGGTAAATAGTCAAAAACTTGTGACAGATCTTAAAATTGAAGTTTTTGAATTAAAACAAAAGATTGACACTTTTCAGGTTCCATCATCATTTACCAATTTTCTTTACAATGTTCAAAAATAAAATGAATCTGGTAAGTTGAGTCAAGTTCCTCCTCCGGTAATCATTACCAATGGTCCTTCTTCTAATACCCAAGTGGATGTTCCATCTGAATCCACAAAGAATTTGGTTTCATCTCATGAAATGAAAAGTGATCATCAATCAATTGATTCAAAGTCTGATAAAACTTCAATAGGAAAACTTGTTTTGGATTCTACAGTTGATGAATTGTTTTATAATGTGTTAGACTTTGATAAAATTGATGATCTACTGTCTGAAACTGAAACTTTAAGTTTAAAACCCACTCGTCCAACTGTTTCTAAGCCAGATCATCACGATTTGATTTTAAAGCATGATTTTCCAACAACAATCAAATCTAAGCTTAATAAAGCATGATTTTCCAACAATCAAATCTAAGCAAATCTGTGGAGGGTAAAAAGGTTAAAAATGGTGGAGTTGGGTTTGTGCCTGCGTCTAAACCAAAACCTTTTGAACAAGGTTCATCGTCTAATGTCACAAAATCTGAAAAGGCTAAGGCTGGCAAACCAATTCAGAACACCAAGAATGATAAGTCTGAAAAATGGGTAACCTATCACTTGAAAGGTTCTGATGTGATGTATAGCGATAAGGATTTTCCATTAGATATGGTCAATCCAAATTTGATTGATAAAATCTTTGCGGGAGGTTATGATCCCAAGTATGATCCAAATACAAGGAGTGTGCCCATTAGGATGGGAATGGTAAAGTCATAATACCAATGGACACACTTGACTTGGAGCATTCATATCATAATTCTGAGTCTGGGTTGGTTAAAAGGATTCAAAAATCTATTAACAAGAAACCAACTACTTTTCAGCCACTAAGGGTTTTTCAAAACCAACACTTTCATGGATTTGTTAAACCAAATTTCAGAAAACCAAATCCATATGCTAAAAGATCACAATTTTATAACGATGATGGTTTTTATGATGAGTTTGGTAATGGACCAAATCAACCTAGTCTTTGAAGGGGTCCAAGGTGGGTTGAACATGGATAGAAAGGATTTTGGTCCAAGGCATGATGGTAGGAGGGGCAGATATCAGGATTATGATGATCATTACTATTCTGGACATCCACATTTTAGGAGTCAACTTGTTTTTCATGGTGATGTTCCAGATAGTGTTTCAGGTTATGATTCTGGATGTTATGATGATGTTAGTAATCATCGAGTTTCTAACCGTAAGGGTTTGAAAACAAAGAAACAAAAACCTGTTTGTGAGTCTGATATGGATGATGACACGGTTAAAGATGTTATGATTGATAAAAGAAAATGTTTTAAATGTAAAAATCGTGGTCATACAAATCGGCAATGTTCGTTGAAGAAGCAAAAATCTGATAAATCAGATACTGAAAATTCTGATGGAGTTTCTGAGGGCTATCAGACCGAAACACCTATTTCTGGTAGTTCTAAAAAGAAAGTCAGATTTGTGGACTATAAGGGGAGAGTTCACTTTTATGATGAATCATCGGATTTCCAAAAACATAAACATGATAAGAAATCAGAAAGTGACTTTGAAAATGTTAAATCAATTCTGAAAAACTCTGCTTCTGGGTCCACAAGTTCTTCAAACGATAAGCGGAAACCTGTGGGTTCTTCCACCGCTGGCATTGATTTTGTTGAAGATGTCGGTCGACCCAAAGCTTCAAGCTTGGGTTCGTCCCGATACTAATCATCTTTGTTAATTTATACATGGATCTTCGCGATAACTCATTAACAACATTTGGGTTGTTGATAGCGAAGCATCCAGGTACATGACTGGTGATATCTCCCTATTGCATGATGTGAAACCCTTTGATGGAGGAAAAGTCACATTTGCTGGTAACAAAAGAGGTCAAGTCACTGGTATTGGTAAATTGTCAAATGGTGCAGTGACATTCGATAATGTGGAATACATCAAGGAGTTGGAGTAAAATCTTCTCAGCGTCTCCCAGATATGTGATAAGCAATACACAACTGCTTTCACAGGGAGTGAATGTTTGATTCTGAAGCCTGGTTACAAGATTCCGGATGATTTTGTTATGATGCGAGCACCGCGTTTCTCGAATTTGTACATGCTTGATATGAATTTTGCCAAAGCAACTGTTGTGGGTCAATGTTTTCTATCAAAAGCTTCGGATAAAGAATCTGTTCTATGGCATCGTCGCATGGGTCACATCCATTATAAAAAAATGAACGAATTAGTGCATAGGGATCTTGTAGAAGGGGTTCCGAAACATTAGTTTGTTTTTAATGATGTGTGTGTGAGATGCAAGAAAGGGAAACAAAAGAGAAAATCACATCCACTAAAGAAGTACCACTCCATTGATGTTCTGTTGGAATTGCTTCACATGGATCTATTCGGTCCTATGAATCGTAAAAGCATTTCTGGGAACTGGTACTGTCTTGTGGTGACCGACGAATTCTCAAGATTTTCATGGGTTGATTTTCTGGTCTCAAAATATGAAACTTCGAGGATCCTTATCAACCTAATCACGACACTTGAGTCAATATATAAGTTGAAGGTAAGAAGGATTCGTAGCGACAATGACACGGAGTTTAAAAACACCGCCGTGAGGACGTTTTGTTTAGACAAAGGGATCGTACATGAATTCAGTACGCCATATACTCCTCAGCAAAACGACATTGCAGAGCGGAAAATCGTACAATTATTGAGACAGCACGAACAATGTTGGCCGATGCTCAACTGCCGGTTTCTGGATAGAAGCGGTCAACACAGCATGTTATGTGCTAAACCGAGTGCTTACGGTTAAGCGACTTGGGAAGACTTGTTATGAACTTCTCAAGAACCGTAAGCCAAATCTCAAATATTTGGAGCCTTTTGGGTGCCCTTGTACCGTGTTGATGTCTGCGGGCAAGTTTGACGACAAGGTCTTTGAAGACTTGTCTGTCGGTTACTCGAATCAGAAGAAACGGGTATTTAACAAGCAGACTGGTACTGTGGCAGAGTATTTACATGCTGACTTTTAATCCTACACTCTACCACCCAAAGGTGTCGGACCGGACTGGATGTTCGATTACAAGTCACTGTTTGATCAACTTGAATCAACACCAGAAGTATCTGATGATGTTCTTACTCGTGTTTATATTAGTCTACAAGATGATACTCCGGTTCTGAATATTGAAACTCTGTCTACTCCCGATGTCCTGTTGCTGATGATTATTTGACCGAAACAACAAATGATTCTACAATCATGGCTGATGATATGTCTTCTGATGATGATAATGAATTTCATGAAGCCGTGTTAGATCAGGTTGAGATTCCTGTATAACAAGTCGATTCACAAGTTGAAGCTACTTCAAGTGATGTTGCGGTTAATTCAAATGAGAATGTGGTGGTTGAGGAAGATCATGTTCCTGATATGGCTGAAACGGTTGTTGTTCCGATTCATCAGACGCTCTGGATAAACACCATTCATCCACAAGAAAACATCATTGGTGATTTAAATGAAGGAGTGTGTACAAGAAATCAAGTTGAGAGCGGTGCTTTGTTGACAATTCTGGAATATGGTATTCAGGAAGAAGCTTTTCTTTCATGCTTTCTATCCCAGATCGAGCCAAAGAATGTTGATGATGCTTTATAAGATGGCTCGTGGGTGGAAGCGATGCAAGAAGAGTTGTTGCAATTCCAAAAGCTTGGCGTGTGGCATCTAGTTGACTTACCAGTTGGTAGTAAAGAACCGTGCGGCACAAAGTGGGTTTACAAGTGTAAAAGAGATGATCGTGGAGTGATAGTCCATAACAAAGTCTGTTTGGTTGTGCAAGGGTTTTCTTAGGAAGAAGGAATTGATTTTAATGAAGTGTACGCACCGGTTGTCAGAATTGAAACGATACATATCATTTTGGCATTTGCGGCACATCGTGGATTCAAGTTCTTCCAAATGGATGTCAAGAGTGCGTTTTTATACGGCAAAGTTAAAGAATAAGTGTATGTCAAACAACCTCCGGGATTCTACGATCTTGATTATCTGGAGAAGGTATTTTAGTTGGACAAGGCACTTTATGGTCTCTATCAGGCTCCTCGAGCTTGGTATGAGACTTTGTCCACTTATCTACTTGACAGTGGACTCAAGCGTGGATTGGTTGATTCTACTTTGTTTTGTCGAAAAACGGGGGAGGATTTGCTATTGGTATAGATCTATGTTGATGATATCATTTTTGGCAGCTCAAATGAAAATTTATAGAAAGATTTTGAAAAGTTGATGCAAACCAGGTTTGAAATGAGTTCATGGGGAAATGTCATTCTTCTTGGGGTTACAAGTTCAGCAATTTGACAAAGGAATCTTCATACATCGGACGAAGTATGTGAAAGATGTTTTGTGTCGATTCAAAGTTGAATATATTCGTATCCCCAGAACTCCGATACAGCTGTCGCATGGCCTTTGTCCTGACGAAGAGGGTGAAACAATTGACGCCACTTGGTATAGGGCAATGATAGGTTCATTGATGTATCTTACAGTTAGTAGACCTGATATTATGTTTGCAGTATGTTTGTGTGCCAGGTACCAAGCAGCACCTCGGGTTTCTCACTTTAATGCAGTCAAGAGAATTCTAGGTTATCTGAAGGGTAACACAGATCTCGGGATCTGGTATCCTCGTGATGATAAGTTCAACCTATTAGCCGATTCAGATTCGGACTATGGCGGTTGCAAGATCAACTTTAAGTCAACCACGGCCGGATGTCAATTTCTAGGCGATCCATGGCAGAAGCTGAATTCCTAGGTTTTATGAATACAACAGCAGATGCGGGATTACGGTTTGCAGTTTCTTACTACTCCCATATATATAGATAACTCTGCTGCCATTTGCATTACCAGAAACCCCGTTCACCACTCTAAATTAAACACATCGACATCCGTTATCACTTCATACGTGATTGTTTTGAGAAACACTTGATTGATCTGCAAAAGATCCATACTGATTTTTAAAAGGCGGATCTTTTTACAAAAGCGTTTGACAAAACCCGCTTTTGTTATCTTTTGCAGATCAACAGCATACAGAAACTTCCAGCTTAGTAGCTATCGGTTGATCACTTTTTGCTTTTGGTATATTTTTAGAGTGTTTCCTTTCTTATTACAAAATCCAAAAATAGAGTTTTGTATTTTAGGGGGAGATTATAATAAAAAAATAAAAAAAATTGAAAAATGCAAAAAGTATAAAAAATGGAAAAATCAAAAATTGAGAAATTGATCCGACCAAGCAAGAAATGATATAACATCAGCGTGTGTTATCAACCATGGATAAAGTAAAAATAAAGGTTGTAGGTACTTGTTTGGTTAGTTAAATGCGTAAAGGAAAATCTGATATATGCTAGTATGATATAAACTTAAAATCTCTACTTGATTAATTGTGAGGCACATCATGATGATTGCTGTGTAATTTTGGCAAATAAAAAAAAATGAAAATAGAAAAAACAGAATAAGAGATGTTCTGGTGTATGCATGCTTTCATTTTGCAAAAATTTCAACTTGTTTGATTTTCTTTATTTTGTCAAACGATCGGCCTTTCTCTGCTTATCGAAAGATCAGCCTGATTGGTGTTCGTTTGACGTTCTGCTTTATTTTCTTTGGTGTTTCGTATAACTCATCGGACTTTCTTTGCACGTGCGGAAGCACCAACTGATTTTTGTTGGGTTATACAACTTCTGCTTTATTTTCTATTTCTTATTTTCCTAAACAATTGGACTTTATCTGCGTGCCTATCGGCCGACCGGATTGTTGTTTGTTTAGGGTTCTGCTTTGTTTTTGCATGAAACACCATGGACGATAAATCTCGGTGGAAATCAAAATTCTAAGAAAAATACAAAAATAGAATAAGCCAGATTACCAGTATTTCAGATTGTGTGGGCTATCATATTATCAATGCATGTTAAATCATATCTTAACATATCAGAAAGCTATAAAAATTGATCTGCCTGAGCTGAAATAAATTGAAAAATTGTATTTGCTGCCAACTTGACTTGCATGCTGATTAAAATTGAAATTGAAATGTGTCTGATGCATATTAGCTGATATGATCTCGCGTCTGGATCTTTCTCGCAAAAATGTAAGTTATATTAGTTTTAATTTTCAAATTTCATTTCTGTTTGGTTAATTGTTTTGATTATCTGAAAAAATCTCAAAAAGATTTTAGGCATGTTTTAGCATAATCTTGTAAAAATTCAAAAATATTTTCGGTGTGTTTGAAAATTTTATAAAAATCAAAAAGATTTTGTTTCTGTTTTATTTTCGATCAACCGATAGTGAAAATCAAAATTATGCCGGATACAACCAAACGGATTTGAATTCCCAAAGTTAGTTATCGAATTCAACGAAGTTTGATGCAAATTGTCAAAAACTTAAAACTTTTGGGGTTCAATTTGGAGATTCATCAAATTCAAGGGTAAAATTGAAATATCTTGAAAATGTCAAAACCTGAACTTTGGACATCCGAACCAGGAGTTCAGAGGGTCCGAAGTCGAAGATCGGATAAGTTTTGGATGTGCCGAAGGTAGAGTTCGGACAAAAGGTTGAGACCGAACGTGGAGTTCGGACGGAGTTCGGACCTCCGAACATCACAGGCTATAAATAGCCAAACTCAGAGTTCGGAGAGTCACTATTCTCTTTTACTCCGAACTCTTACCGAACTGCTGCCCAATTTTTCAACTTTCGATTAACGACTTGTTTGAACGTTTTGAGACCAAATCTAGGTAGGGTTCTTGATTCCAAGTACACTGGTAGTTTTGTATCAGATTTTTGGTCACGACTAATGGGTTTCCTGTTCGAAAAACAATCCGAGGGTTTTTTAACTCTAAGATCCAAAAATTAACTGTTGAATACATAATTTCAGAAGATAAAACTTGGTTCTATGGGTTTGTCATCAAAAACCGCTTCATGGGTTCATTTTTTAAGATCTGATTTGGACTGAATTGATTGGTTTGAGATTCAAATCTTTCGGAGTTCGTCAGGCTCCGAACCTGAAGTTCAGAGAACTCCGAACTCGCAGTTCGGACACAGATCGGACCTTGCTCGGCCATTGACCATAGGGTTCGAACGTTGACAAAAGTCAACGTTGACCACAAGGTTCAGACAAGGTTCGGCGCTCAGTTCAAGTTCGCACCAAGTTCGGCCATGATATATTTTTTGATTAAAAGTTATTTGTTTACGCGAACGACAACAAATTGACGAAATTGGTAAACATATCTGTTAATAACATGGAATTTAATGAACTTTTCGTTTTATGTGTTTTCAGATATGGCTGACAATTTGAAAGTTGGTGATAAACATAACGTAATGTGCTCATCTTGGAGTTGCCCGATCAAAGCTTGCCAAATTTGGAGGTTCTGGAATTTTTTATTTTCTTCGTCGATCGAGGATTCACTTTGCAATCACTCAATCATGTGATGTGTATCATGATATTGTGCTGGAGTTTTGGAGTACTGCCAGAACAATCACTGATGATCCAATCATAAGTTCAGCAACTGTTCAGAATCGAACGGTGGAATTTACAGAAGTTGATATTAGAAGGGTATTAAAGTTGACTGCTGATTCAACAATAGCACCATTGGAGTTTCTACAAGCTGATAACGTGGCACTATTAAAGCGGATTTGGTACACTGAAGATCCAAGTAAAGAGTGGATTTACAAATAGTCGCTGAGTGTTCCATACAAGTATTTGGTGCATGTATAGTTGGTGTGTCTGGGACACAGAATCTCAGGGCATGATGAGGTCAACCAACTGATGCTTTCATTGCTGAATGCTCTGGTGATGAACCGTCCTTACAATGTAGCTGGATTAATCTTTCATTACATGAGAGATAATCTTACTCAAAGGCAAAAGAAAGAAACAATATATTCAAGATTTCTAATGATGATTCTGAATGATTTATATCCAGATTTGGTAAAGAATGATGATCACAAGATGGAGCTGAAACACATGCAATGAAGCTAGTGTGGGTGCTTTGGCATCTTATCAAAAGAAGACACCAGAAGAGCAGCCGAAACTGAAACGTCTGATTGGTCATTTGGCTAATCCCGATTATGTGGCACCAGCTCAGGGTGCAACTCGTCATTCATCGGGGAGTGATTCATAAGAACTCGATTATAGTTGAATTGTGGAACAGAATCAGTTACCTCAACAGGGAAGAGTGAAAAGACCAAAAAGAAGATTACCAGTTATACAATAATATGTGAATCCAGAACCGATAGTCTCACAACCATCTGTCTCTGAACCGGTGGTCTCAGCACAAGAAGTTCCTGTAACTGTCACCGTGACTGAGACACCAGCAGTTAATACCTTGTTGGATGAAGATGAATCAGATGATGATGAAGATTTTTTGAACGTTGGGGCTGACTCTGAATATGTGTCTGATACAAACAATCCGTTTGTGCGCATCAAGATCAACTCTAAGTATGTGAAGGTGCGAAAGGGCAGCGACGAACATTTCGCATACCGAAATAGCCTAAACAAAAGCAACAATCGTTACAAAGATCGTGTGTATGCTGATGTTGCCTCATCTAAGACAGACGAAGATTACAATCTTGAAGCTGATGTTGTACATGGAAAAGGAAAACAGCATGTTACTGGTACTGCTTCGACTCCGTCAAAGAAAGTGGAAGAAAGCAGTTACTGCTGGTGGCCGAGGGAAGAAACAGAAGGGTCACAAGTATATTTTGAAGCCTCGGGCCGGTGTATCTTCTTCTACTAGTCCTACAATGTCTTTGCGTGAAACGACTACAACACTTCAGACTTCAGTGTCTGATGTTCAGTCTGAGTTTCTGCAAAACTTGATGAATGCAGATAGGTCTACAACTGTTGGCACAGCACCTTCAGCAAGTGCTGGTGCATAGTTTGTGAATCGGCCAATGGGTTCTACACCCACGACTACTGTTTTCTCAACAACAAAAACAGCCACAGCTTCTACTCATTCAACGCCAAATATCAATTTCAGCTTCGATCAAGGTTCTGTGTCATTCTCTCAAGCTAGTATTCTTCAAAGTGCTCTAACCGATCAGCAAGCGCAGAATGATGTTTTGAAAGCTACAACTGAAGAGCATTTGAAGATGATTGTAGGTCCGAAAATCTCCCCTAACACACGATATACTAATCAAACACGAGTGCGAAATCCTCGTGAAAGATTGATTCAAGAAGAATAGTAGAATAGAAGACTAGATCTAGAGAAAAGATGAAGTCTTGAATGAGAATCGTCTACTATGAAGCTTAGAACACCAATCGGAATCACACACAAACAAGAAATCGTAAATGGGTTCTCCCAAAGCTTACTTGATCATAAACATGAGGTGGTATATATACCACCTCTTACAAGGCCTTGGGCCAATCATAAACTCTAACTAGCCCAATCATAAACCCAAGCCCATGCCCAATCTAATAGTAAACTAGCCTAAACATAATAAAACTAGCCTACTAATCTAATTAAACCCTCTAAGCCCAACCCAACTTATTTAATATTACAAGCCTCATAATCTAGCCTCTACAATCTTCCCCTAGGCTTGTGATATTAAATGTCTTCGATCTTTGAAAATCTTCTTCTTGACTGGCTGGCAAAGACGTTGATGAAGATTCTTTCCGCAGAAATCTTCAATAGGTTTCATGACGGGCACTTGGGACTTCCTCTTGATCAGCATCAGCTCGAACTTCTTGAATTTGAACAAGCAATGAGATGGAGGATTCTCAATGACTTGCTTCTTTTGAAAGAACTGGTTCTTGCTGAATCTTCGGTAATTGTCTTGAATCTCCAAAAATTAGAGGGTAAATTTTGAAAACCTCCTAACTTTGGAGAACTTGATTGTTGATTTTCAAACTTCATGATCTCTGACTGCTCTCTGTATCATTTTCTTTTTCAAAGAATTGAATTGAGATCTTCAGCTTCCCCTAAACTTGTGGGCATTTTCTTTGAAAAACTTTTGACATTTTTGGATACTTGTAAAGACACCAACAACTTCCCCTGAACAGTTGCTTTTCAGATGGAAGTCTTGACCGGCTGGTTCTTTAACTTTGAGCAGCAGCAACTTCTTTCTATCATCAACCTGTCTGACACACATTTGAAAAAAAAATATACTCCACCAGACATTTGATGACTGGTCTTTGGGTTAGAAGGTAATTATCATCAGTTCAGATGATTCAAATTAATATTATTTTAACCAAAAACCCTAATATAGATTACGGGTTTTCTTATAAAACTTCCCCTGAACCCAAGACCTTTAAAGACTTCCCCTTAGCTGATAACTTCCCCTCAGCTAAGGACTTCTCCTGAGATAATACATATTATCTTCGAGTTCCCTTCAGATACTATGTATTATGGAAGTCTTTTCATTAGATAATAAGTATCATCCTCGAGTTCCCTTCGGATAATACTTATTATCCTCCCTCCTTCCCCTAAAAATTTGTCAAGATCTGACGGAGGAAATCTTTTTCATTAGATAATAAGTATCATCCTCGAGTTCCCTTCGGATAATACTTATTATCCCATACTCCTTCCCCTAAAAATTTGGCAAGATCTGCCGGGGGCATATGGTCATGCATTAAAACCCATGAAAAACACATTTTGACTTCTCAAATCAACCTGGCCAAGACGAAAGACAAACACAAAGAACTTAAAACTCACACAAGAAAGATAAAAATAGACAAATACTTACCAATATTAAACATGAGAAAGTTTACAAGGGATCAAACCATATGAATCTGACTGAGGAACCCTTTTCAGCTTCAGTTACTTGACTAGTCCAGGTGATTGCCGGTATATTTGTCCGCTTTAAACTCAGACCCGATTAAACCCAACCAAATGTGTTATGCTTAATATAGTACAATATTACCGTCATGTTTAATTGTCCCCACACCCAAGCGTACACAGCAAAACCTACCCAACCTCAGAGTTTATTGAGGATTCACAAACCCCCAACTTAAGGAACCATGCACCACGGCTATGACTACCACTTATTTTCATTAACCATCAGTTGGTGATCAGGTCGGCCGCTAAGCACGCAAAGAAGACTAACTGAGTGATTATTTTTCATTTTTTTTATATCTTTTTCATTTCTTTTTCTTTTCTTTTTCTTTTCTTTTTATTATGTGGTGTAGTCATGACAGCAGAGACATGGCGTGTGAGAGAGTGAATACTAGGTATAATTACCACTCTCAACCCGTTTTTGCTGGGACTCAGTCTTTTAAACCATGCAACCTGGGATGAGAAACTAAACATATATATCTTTTAAGTTTACTGCACTTTCATTGGTGGTCATACGATTAGGTCGAGCCTACCGAGCATATCACCGTGGAGCTTGCCTTTCACTTCCGCCTTACGCGTGTCAGCCATCTCCAACCCGGTCATTCATTTTACTTCCCCTAAACTTCTCAAAAACAAGACACAAACAATTAAAAATTGAAAAGCACACTATTTTTAAGGGGTCAACTTTTTCTTCATCTTTACATTTCTTCCCCTTGCTTTTTGATTTTTAATGTCACAATCTTGTGAACATCATTTTTTTTTTTTAAATAAAACACACAAACACACTTAAAAGAACAAAACACAAAATTTTGAAGATATCTGGCCAAGCTAACTTTCAAAGTATTGATTTGAAAATTTTAGAAAATTGGGTTTCATGACATGCACACTTCATTGCATTTGAATTCAAACACTTCAACAATCAATCACCAAGTGAAAATTTTAGGAAATTTGGTTTGACTCAAAACATCCTTTGCCGCTTCATCAAACAGACAACCAAGTTAAGAACAGTACCTTTCATGCTGATTTTGAACTTTTACCTCTCAATGAGACATACCTTCCATTGTATAGATTGCTTGACATGTCATGAAGATACGTCTCCTAAACTGTGCCTGGAACAATCACTTATCAACAAACAAATTAGTAATAAAACCGTTAGTGATAATCCTCCTTGACTGTTCCTGCACAGAGTGAGAGATTAGTTAGCCATTGGTACCCAGGCCATTGTTTTTCTGGGTACACCTGAGGAATCAATAAAGGATACTTCTTGTAAGAACATCCCCTTTGAAAAATCAGGAAGTTGGGATGAAGCTGCCTTGATTTTTGGTTTCCAAATTCCAGGTAATTTAACATTTGTTTTAGTCACTTTTGGAGTTGTGACTTTAGGTATTTCAACCTTCCTCATTTTAGATTCATTTTTCAACACAGTTTTTGTTTTAGTCACCTTTGGAGTTGTGACTTTAGGCATTTCAACCTTCTTCATTTTAAAATCATTTTTCAAAACAATTTTTGTTATAGTCACCTTTGGAGTTGTGACTTTAGGTATTTCAACCTTCCTCATTTTAGATTCATTTTTCAACACAGTTTTTGTTTTAGTCACCTTTGGAGTTGTGACTTTAGGCATTTCAACCTTCTTCATTTTAAAATCATTTTTCAAAACAATTTTAGTTACCTTGGGAGGGGTAACTTTGGGTTTTTCAAGTTTTGATTGCTTTGAAAATGGTTTCATCACCTTTTTCTGAAAATTTTGGTAACTTGGAAAGCTGTTGTTTTGATTTAAAGATTTTCTTTCAGCTTTGGCAGCACCCCAATGTTGATCAGAGGGTTTAACTTTAGGAGTAACAGTCTTCATTGCCTTAGGTTTTTGCACCATCATCGGCTTAGACTTCACAGACTCCTGAGATGAAACCCTTTGACTTTTTGGAAAATAGGGTTCATAGGGGCGATAAAGACAGTTTCTAGCAATATGACCAGCAATGCCACAATTAAAGCAAGTCTGTTTCTTTAGATAGAAGTCAGACGTGTACCCATTCGTCTTTGGTGGCTGATATGGAGCTGGTTTGCCTTGTGTCTGCTTCTTTGCTTTGACTACAGCTTCAGATTTGACCTTCTGCTGGTTTGTCGAACCATGTCCTCATCGTCTCTGTGCTCTCTGGATTTCCTGATGAAGAAGCACCATTCTTGCAACTGCACTTACAACTGCATGAAGCAACTGAAGAAATGGGAGACACAGCTACTCCCTTTAGTTTTTCATTCTTCACTCCAGCTGTTTGCTTCATACTCGGATGCTTAATGGTGATCTTTGGCTTCTCAACTTTAGCTTCACTGATCACTCCATCAGTTAGTCCCTTGAACTTGGAGGAGAAGGATGGTAAGTCATACCCAACATCTGGTTCTTGGTCAAACATAGATTCAGATGTCATAAAGATCTTCCCCTCAGGCCGTGTTGTCAAGATCACCTTTTCCCTTTTGACTTCGTCAACAACCTTGAAGCATGGGGTTTCAATTTTAGGGTATGGTTTCAACTCTACCCCAACATCATCAGACTTGGAATTATGACATCTGTTATACTCCTGGCACTCAGCATCATCTCTTGATACGTCCTCTATTCTCCCTTCACCATATGTCATGTTTGCCTCGTTGTCTATTTCCTCTTGAGTCAATGGTGTAGTTCCAACCAAGACACTATCAATAGGAGGAGCAGCTTCTTTATAATCTGACTTGGTTCGTTCAACTTGATCCTCACTAAGAAGTATTCCTATAATGTCTCTGGGAACTGGTGGAGGAATAATGTTGTTTGCAGCCAAGGCCTTATCAGTCTTTTCTGACCCAAATCCAGGTGTGTGTTTCCCAACTTGACCAGTCACAACAGCATGTGACAATTCTTTTCCAGCATCGAGCATTCGCTGATTTCTTTCCTGATTGCAATCAAACTTGACTTGCAGCTCATCAAATTTTTGTTGCAGTTCATTTAGTTTCTGTGTAAGCTCAGATATCTCAATCCTAGCCCGATCATGTAAGATAGTCTTCTCCGTTGCTAGCTTCCGATATTTCTCAATGTCTAGTTTCTGAGCTTTTACCTTCTCCTCATTCTTTTGCCATCTACCCTTAAACGAACTCCTCTCACACTTGACCTCAAACAATTCTATTTGATAATTCTTACAGATTTGTCTAAGACCAGGAATAATACGAGCACAAGTAGGATTGGGGCATATCTCAGTATCGTCAATTTCAGCTTCAAAATCATCCTTGTTCTCAACCGAACTCATTTTCTTTCTTTAGATATGCAGCTCCTGAAAAATTAGAAAAATCAGCAAAAACGGCAAAATCACTATTCAAAGAATAGTGTCAAAAACTTAAAACTGAAAAACGGAGGCCTTCGGAGTGGAATTTGGGTGTCCAAACGAGCTCCCCTGGACGTTAGTCTGGGGTAATTCTGGGGCTTGATGTCACGAACGTCGTGTAAAAATTTGAGCTTCTAACTCCAAACGAGTCAAAAGTTACGCCCGTTTCCGTGAAAATGTGAAATAGTGACTTTTTGCCGCAAATCCTGTTTCCGATCGTAAACCCTGTTTCCGATCGTAAACCCTGTTTACGATCGTAATCACCTGTGAATCGTAAACACCTTCAGTCGTAAACACCTTAACCGCCTTAAAATAATCGTAAACTGTGATTCCGATTCCTGATTACGACCACCGGATCGTAAACACCTATTTCCGATCCAAAAATGTCGTAAACACCCTTTACGACTCTGCAAAATCGTAAACACAAGTACAAGCAACAAGTACAATCGTAAACACTTTTTGCCGGGTCGTAAACAGGCAATCTTCAACAGCAAACCCAGAAATCTCAGTCGTGAACACCAAAAACACGAAGAACACAGCAGCAGCACCGATCGGAAACACCCAAAAACTTCAAATCTTCAACAAAAACTCGAACACAAACCCAGACAACACTCGAATCTATATCGTGAGAGCCTCGAATCTAAGATTCTTGGCTCTGATACCAATTGTAGGTCCGAAAATCTCCCCTAACACACGATATACTAATCAAACACGAGTGCGGAATCCTCGTGAAAGATTGATTCAAGAAGAATAGTAGAATAGAAGACTAGATCTAGAGAAAAGATGAAGTCTTGAATGAGAATCGTCTACTATGAAGCTTAGAACACCAATCGGAATCACACACAAACAAGAAATCGTAAATGGGTTCTCCCAAAGCTTACTTGATCATAAACATGAGGTGGTATATATACCACCTCTTACAAGGCCTTGGGCCAATCATAAACTCTAACTAGCCCAATCATAAACCCAAGCCCATGCCCAATCTAATAGTAAACTAGCCTAAACATAATAAAACTAGCCTACTAATCTAATTAAACCCTCTAAGCCCAACCCAACTTATTTAATATTACAAGCCTCATAATCTAGCCTCTACAATGATTACTGAGCTAAAGTCAAGTCATGACGAATTGAGGGCACATAATCAATCTCAAGGTCAATTAATCACTACATTGCAGAGTCATTATTTGGTTAAAGATCAGGAAATTCTTCGTTTGAGTAGATCTAGTCAGACCTAGAGTAAATTGATTCTTGAAATACATGAGCAAATAAAGTTCTTAATGGATAAATTTAAAGCTCAGGGGGAGATTGGTGATAACTCTGGTTTTCAGGAAGACTACATGAATTTTTTGAATGACGATCCTCATCAGAATGATCCTCAAGGGAATGTAGGTGGAGGATCAGGCCCGACTGGAATCACTGGTTCGGGTACTGGGACATCTACATCCCAGGGGGGAGAAAGACTCGAGAGAAGCAATGCCGATTACTTCTATCCCGTCAAATCAGGTTGCGGTTAGTTTGGGCGAATTCAGAGAGATGCTACTAACACTTGAAGAAGAAGAGTTTGTTGGTGATCTTACTGCTGAACAACTATAAGCGGTGTTTGATTTGAATGATGAGGATTTGAAGAAGGCTTCTGAAACTGAACCGAGGAAATATGAATCGTCTGATCCAGAGTCTGATGAAGATGAGGAAGATATCTTTGATGAAGAAATTGAGATCGAAGACATTACCGAGGAAGAATATCCTGGTATGTACTCAAATTTCAATGATCAGGCTGGTGACGATTTTGATTTCTTTCCTAAGGAAAAGAGTGATGAAGATGAGGAAAGATTGACGAAGAAAGAGGCTGAGAAACCTGAAGACCCGGTTGCTAAGGAGGCTAAGGAACAAGAACAACATTGGGCATTTTATGAATATATGAAGACATTTCATGCCAACTACGTTCCTCCTCGAAGCCAATCAAGTAAAGGTCATATGTCAAATTCAAGGGTCAAGATTCGGGTGATATTATCAGTTGGATGTATGCTGATAATTTGAAGTGCTACAGGATTAAACGTCAATATGGTATCTATTACTACAAATGTGCAAGAGATTTCAGCAGTTTACCGGTTTGGGATGTTCGAGAGCTGACGTGAAAGCCCTTGTGCAACTATGGCACTGATTGGAAGGGTTTTCACTTCAAGAAGCTTATTGAGAAGGAATGTCGAGAAGCATTTCAATTTTTGGATCCTCAAAAACCAAAAAGGCGTAGACATCCAACCAAGGTTCATAAGAAGACTAGGAAGAAGCTGATAATATTGATTTTTAAGAAGAAGCCTGTTGTGATGAAAAAGATTCCACTAATGAAGATGGAGTTAGATTCCATTAAAGAATTGAGGTGGTGGTATTACAATGAAAAGACTGGTGAAGCTGTGATTGTTCTGAAAGAAGAAAACAGGGTTGTGAAAGTGTATGATCCGATGTGGCTGATCAATATGTCCAAGGCTGATATAGATGTGTTGTATCACAACAAGATCTTGTATCATCCTGACTATATGGAGCAGGCATTGCAGTTTCAAAGGGTGATACGGATTTGTTTTGATTTCAATATCTATACCGGGCATAATCACGAGCTGATATGGACTGGGAATGAGGTTGTTGATGTTCAAGGCTGATGAAGATCGGTCCAACATTTGCCAAGGGGGAGTTTGTTGATACCTCGTATGGCAACATGCTGGATCAGATAAAATGTTAGAAGACTTGAAGATTTCAACCAAGGCCTGTTGGCCAAACTCTGGCCGAACCCAGGCCGAACTTGGGGTTCGGACCAGCTAGGAGTTCGGACAGTAGGTTGTCCTATATATAGGTTGACTTTTTAGTCTTTGGAAATGAGTTTTTGTAACTTTGTGTGTTCAAATGTGTAATTGTTCTGATTCTCTCTGTAACTGTTCTTTGTTATTGAATGAGAGATTGAATTGATATTTACACGTTTTGTCATTGCTATAATTACACGTTGATGTCGAACTGAGCCGATCCGTACGCTCCAACGTTTTCAAGTCAAATGTGGTACCAAAAATGCTAAAATCATCCATAAAAATTTCCAATGAATCTCCTATCAAGTCAGAAAAAATACTCATCATGCAACGTTGAAACGTTGCAGATGCATTGCATAAGCCAAAGGGCATACGCGAAATGTAAATGTGCCGTAAGGACAAGTAAATGTTTTTTTTTGTTGGTCTTCGGGGTGAATAGCAATGTGGTTGTACCCTGAATAACCATCTAAAAAGCATTGAGTTTTCTATAATCAATACACACCCACCACCCGGTGATGGGACGAGTGGCGACTTCCTCACCATTTTCTCCACGGACTACTTGGATTCCTGCTTTTTTTGGAACTGTTTGGGTCGGGCTTACCAAAGTGCTATCGGAAATGGGGTAAATAATACCCGCGTCAAGCCACTTTAGAACCTCCTTCTAGACCACTTCTCGCATATTCAGATTCAACCTTCTTTGAGCATCTTTTGAAGGTTTACATTCTCCTCCGTGATGATTTCATGCATTACTATTGATGGACTTACTCCTTTCAAATCCGCAATTGTCCACCCAATTGCCACCTTATTCCTCTTTAACACTTCCATCAATTCTTCTTCTTGTTCCGGTTGCAAGTTAGATGAAATGATGAACGGTAACGTCACCTCCTCCCTCAAAAATGCATACTTGAGATGCTTGGGCAATTCTTTCAACTCCACCATGGGTGGCTCTTCTAGAGATCGCTTCAACTTTGAATTAATATGATCTGGTAAGCTTTCCACTTGATAGGTCCACGGTGGCCTTCCACTCACAATTGCCATTGACTCCTTGACATTGCCACCCATTGTCTTTCAAATGTCTTCCATCTCTAACCTGTCATACGCAAAAACATTCTCTATGGTGTTTTCTTCACTTACACATGAAGTGTAAGGGTTGATACACCTGTCGACTATGTCCGCCATAAAGCAATCACGATCGACTAGAGAGTTAGAATTACTTGAAAACACATTCAATCACATCTTACGATTTCCCAACGTAACATCAACCGACCCATCCCTACAACCGATTTCAGCATTAATTGTTGCTAGAACTGGTCTACCCAAAATTACATTTGGTTGTTTTTCTTTGTAACTTGATTCAGAATCAAGCACTAGGAAATCAACCGGGTAATAAAACTCTTCTATTTTAACAATCACATCGGTTAACACCCCCCCTCGGAAGTTTAAGTGATAAATCTGCCAACACCACGGTGCTGTCGGTTTTTTTTAAAGGACCGAAATCATGTTGATCATATAAACTTCCGGGGAGAATGTTAACACTCGCCCCAAGATCCAAAAGTGCATGATTTATTTTAAAATCACCAATTTGAATAGAAATCAATGGTGCACCGGGGTCCTTAAGCTTTGGTGGGAGAGTACTTGACAACACGACACTCACGTGAGTAGTAAGATCAAGCTTTTTAGGAAGCTTTTGTTGTCGCTATTACTTACAAAGATCTTTGAGACCACCTGAAGTGTAAGTGCAGTCGTGACCACCTGAAACGTTATTCCAACATTTGAGGACAATTTTTCACAATTGTAATCAGCGGTCCGTTAACACTAAAGAAATCTCCAGCTTACCATTAGGGGAACGGTTTCGGCCATTAGAGGCGATGGAACGGTCTGCTTCCGTGGCAGCTAGGGCATCCGCAACACGCTGAGTAACAAGGGCTTCAATAGCAGCAGCATCCATGACAGAGGGGGTGTCCCGGTTGACGCAGACACGTGGTTGTCTTCTAGGCGGCATGTTTCTTAATTTTCACAGTGGCAAACGAAAGAATAAGACATGATAAAAGTAAGTCAACACATAGATATGACATACATAAATCAAACCACAACATACACAAAAATCAATACATCACAACATTATAAGTAGAGAAACATAACCATCATCAACATAAATTACTTGTTTACAAGATTCATAATGATTACAAATATTGTCTTGTGGAAACGCAGTTCCACATCAAAATACAAGTCGTTCATACATTAATAAGTTGGGGTTAACAGATACCCTTAAGTTACAACATCTCAAACTATGGTAAAGCATGATCAAGCAGAGCCAAAACGTCTGCAATCTGTGTGATGATCGTCAACAGTAACTGAAGTATCTGGGTAAACTCCTCAGCAGTTGGAACACAGGCAGCAAACTCCTTAACAGCAATACGAGTATCAGCAACAATGCCACACACACCAGACATGTGTGCATGAAGAGAGTCAAGAGAGCGTCTGAAAGGGGTAAGGTGCTCCTCGAGGGCAGACACTCGGGTCGCAAGAGGTGCAAACAAGGAGGAGGGCGCAAGAGTCTGAAAGATCGACTGCATGCGCTAGATGTCGTCATCACGACGAGCCACAACAGCAAGAAGTGAAGACAAGATAGTCTCCATGGGAGTCTTAGACGGACCAGGTGGAGGAATACCAGTTCCAGGAAGAGTCGAAGGGGGTGCAGAGGACTCAACAGAGGCTGCAACAGTAGATGACTCACCCACCTCGAAAGTGCTAACAGGAATCCTCATACGCTTCTTTGGAGGAAGCGGATCAGACACAGGAGGAATGGGATAGGAATCGGATGATCTAGAACGCTTGAGGGGAGATCCCTCAGGGACAACAGGCTCAGAAATGCGAACATGAAGACGGATAACAGATTTGCGTGGAGTGTACATCCGCAAGGGTCCACCAGGAGTGCTACGATAAGGTCAGAAAGAGGGAACACGTTCGGGAGAAGAAGGGAGTCCAGGTCTCAGAGTAACCACAAGAGTATCTCCATCCGTAGGCGGATCAGCAGGAGTGATGGCTATATCAAACGGGGCAGTCTCGTCAGGCTCCTCACCAGGCTCCTCGTCGTAGTCTGAATCATCTGAAACAATGAAGTCTAGGACACTCGTAGGGGAACGAGGCTGGTCAACAACTGGTGCAAGAACAACAGAGGATGGCTCGTATGTAGGAGACTCAGGTACATACTCCGAAGACGGCGACATGGGCTCCAACGGGTCGGGGATGATCGCCAACTTGTCATCGGAATCGGATGATATCTCCATAGGCTCAGAGGAAGACATGATGTGACAAAAGTTTCCAAGTCATAATAATAGTTATAGGTTAGTTATAAACAAGTATAACAATCGGGCAGATGTATCACGTATGGCACATGCGATGCGATACTAATAAAGCTTAGGCTATAGTCTCGGTCCTACTAATGTAACCTAGTTCCCTATAACCTTGGCTCTGATACCAATCTATCACACCCTGTAATTTACTGTGTCGGGCGTGAACGAGATCAAATCACACTCAAGGTTACACGAAACAATCTCTAGATGGTAAAACAACTAGAGCCATTTTAAGGAGTCGAAAACATTTCATTTCAGATTTAACAACGGAAAATAATAATAATATGTTTCATTTGTTTCATAGTTTACAAAACAAGTATTAAAAGATTTAAATACATGACACCGTTAGGTGTTATGTAGTGAAATTCCAAAAGGTTAGTGTGACCATGACTCCAGATAGTATGATAGATCCTAATGATAATGCACAAAAGAGGTATTCCATACAAGCAAGCGGCCGATCAAGTACCTAAGAATTCATATACTAAAACGGTCAACATAAAGTTATTGAGTTCACATGTTTAAGTAAACATAGAACTGTGATTGACAACAAAGTTTAATATCAGTTTTATCACCCATTTGATAATATGTTAAGATGTTGTAAATTATTATTAGCACGAATCTTAAATTCCGAAACTAACTGATTACCCACTCATGGTATACTGTCCAGGATTACCGAACAGTGATTATAACATTATGTACCCTATTGACTGAAAACGGGAGTTAGGATTGGAGCTACCAATCAGGACACGGGCGTTAACCCAATAGATCTATTCATGTGTCATCGTTTAATTGAAATTAATCGGATTCAATTAATAGTGTGGCTTTTGATCATAACATGAATCAAAATGAATACGACAAAGTGGACGAATAGTTTATGTAATCAATAATGGTAACAGATTATCTCATTATCAGGCATGATATGAGTTATAAGAATTCCCCCCAAAAAGCATTTACAATAGTTTAAAAGAGGGGCCGTGAAGACCCACAAAAATCAGGCAGTGTCTGAATGATGTAACGACAGATAACAGGCAACCTAGCAGTCCTAAATTAATATAAGACAGCTTAAGGTCTAGAGTTTGGATTGACAATTAAGTCACTCCCAAATAATGGTCAAGTCTTGACGTCATGATGACACGGGTGATTGTTGATAACAGACAGGCTTTTGGAATTTTTTATTCCCTATGCTATAAAATGATTTAGGCCAATATTTATTTTAATAAATATTAGTTTCAAACATGGGCTCAATTTTGTTTACAAAAGTTGCTTGCAGTAAAAAGCCCGAAATACCCGGGTTTCCACCGGTATTTATCATTTCGCGTTATTTCCCAATATTATTAGAAAGTAAAGTTATAATAATAAAAATATACTTATTTGTATTAATGAATTTCCAGAAAATATAGTTTTAGGATTTAAAACCCTAAAGTGTCGGTTTTGCCTGTACGCGCCTGGTTTTACAGTTTTGTCTCTGCGACTAGTTTTAAGGCCCGATAAATTATCCAAACACATTGTAAATATAACCTAAGTCATGATAGGTCCTAATAAGTGTTCCAAATCAGTCCAAACAATATTTGGCATAACTTTACAAAAACGAGGCTTCCGGGTCCGTTAAAATTCCGTTTTAAAGGGCCGGTTTTGACCTAGTTTTAGCTCAAATCAAAAGGGATATTGTAAGGAATATTGCGCTTGGAAGATTTCCGACTGAAAGCCAATTTTGTTATGTTCCGGCTGAAGTTGAAGTTGAAGCGGAATTTTCACTTCAAGCGGAACTGGTTGTTCAAGCGGAAAAAAGCAGTTTTGTCCTTTAGCGAATATTCCGGGTGAACTCGATTATCCACCAGATAATGAGTTCAACTGCACTTTTCCTGAGATGTCTTTTCAATCCGCTCTCCTAAAGTAGTATGTTACTGCAAACACGCAAGATATTCCAATTTCCGATGTTTATTCTTTTGGTAGCTTGTATTTGACTTTATTGTTTACGGTCTAGATTAGATCGCATGAGATCAATGGCTGTCATTGATCTCATCGGCACTATATATAGCTTAGTTAGCTCATAGTTTACACAATCATCTGTTCTTGAACAACTTGTAATAGTGTAGCTTTGAGTTAATGCAAATAGTGCCAAGTATTTGTTACTTTGTTGTTACTATCTTTCTGCAAATCAAGCTTTTACATTATACACAAGAACTAAATCTCGCTTAAGTAAAGTGAAATATAACTTTAATTCTGCAGGGTTATATTTGCAAGTAAAGGGCTTTTGTTTTAGTTTAACTCTAACTATAACGATCCTACAAGTGGTATCAGAGCTTTGGCTCTCACTTTGAAGACTTTCAGTGCTTCAAAGTCGATACTTTACTTGCTTACTTTACAAGCCTTGCTGTTTCTTCTTTCATAAGGTTTTTAAAATGAGTGATTTTAGTCTAAGTTGTCCAAATGGTTCTTCCAACAAACCGCCAATGTTCAATCCAGATGACTTTGGTACCTGGAAACTCAGGATGGAAGGTTTTGTTAGGATTTTGGACCGCCGTATTTGGAAATCTTTTACTGAAGGACCTTACTCACCCATGGTTTCATCTGCTGATGATGCAGAGTCAAGATACCAAAACCACTAGACAAATATGTTGAATCTAACTATACTGCTCTCGAATTTGACCATAAGGCATATTAAACTCTACAGGCTGCACTTCCTAACTCCATCTTAAGTGGGTTCAAAGGATATAAAACTGCATTTGACCCGTGGAATGCCTTAAGTGAAATGTATGAAGGAACCAGTGAAGTAAGGAAAACAAGAAAGATGTTTTAAATCAGAAGCATGAAAACTTTACTTTCAAATCTGGTGAAACAATGACAAACCAGTACTTAAGATTTGTTTCTTTGCTTGATGAACTCCGAAAGGTAGATGTAAAACTAGACCGGGTAGATGTAAACAGAAAGTTTCTACGTTCCCTGCCTTCTGTGTGGACAGTTTACACAGTGAGCATCAAGGAATGCAGAAACTTGAAAAAGATGAGACTCAGTGAACTTCATGGCATACTCAGTGCCTATGAAATGGAACTAGATCTTAAACAAAACTAATCTTATGAGTCAACTCAGCTGTTTTCATCTGCACTAGTAACCACTGATTTTAACAGTCAAAGGTCTTCAAATTCATCATCATATCAGTCACCTATTGTCAGTTTCCCTGAGACACCAAGGTGTCAAGAAAGTTTTTCAAACACGTTTGAAAACTCTCACAATGCTCATGTAGCAACTGACTCTTACCAAGGCTTCATACCTGAAGATCTTGAGTGTATAGGTGCCGATGACTTGGAGGAAATGGACATAATGACTCAACATGCTATGGTGTCTGTCAAAGCTCAAAGGTTTTACAAAAGAACTGGTAGAACCTACAAGGGAGAAAAAGGTGCTCACATAGGCCTTGACAAAAGCAAAGTGAAGTGCTATAACTGTCACCAACTTGGTCACTTTGCAAGGCAGTGCTCTCAACCAAGAAGAGAAGGACAGAACCAGGGTCATGTCCAAGTGAAAAATCTAGGAGGAAGCAACTCTAACAACAACAATTCTGGAAATAACTCAGGTTCTCACCCTACTCCACCAAAGCGAATAACCGGAAGTCAAAACCACCAGAATGTGGTTGCTACTGTTGCCAATCAAACCTCATGAGTTGAATGGAGAGATTTCGTTGCTGAGTTTGAGCCTATCAACCATGATTTGATGGCCAAACAAGACTCCACCTCAGATCAGGTAAACTCTATCCCTAAGAAAGTTTTAGAAAACCTATGCATCCCTGCTTGCGTAAAACAAGTGGCAAAGTACCGAAATCACAACACTGATTTGATTGATGAAGTTTCAAACCTAAATGAGTTAAAGGAATGTTTTAAGAAAACTGAATCATCATACATTTCAAAAATTGAAAATTTAACCAAAGAGTATGAACAGTTAAAACAAACCAACTCAGTGCTTGAAACACAGCTTGATGACTTGCTGTCAAAGCTCGAGAAATCAAGAAATGAAACCAAAGATGCTAAGGCTGAGGTTGATGTTCTTGAGATCAAGCTAAAAGATGCTTTGTTTACTTGTGACAAATTCCAAGCTGCAAATAGAAAGGCTGAGAAGCTGTGGATGGGAGGGATGTATGGCAAAGCAGGTGTTGGGTATAACAATGTTGAACCACCAGTTGAATACTCACCTGTAATCAAACCAATTGAAGCTTTAAAATCAGAATGTAAAGTCAGTCTCACAATTGATGACATCTCATCATAGTCAATTTTTGAAAACACTGTTGAGACTAAGAAAACTGAAGTCACTGTTGCAAGCACCTCTGCATCAGCTGACCAATCAAACATTTTGAAACCATCAATTGCTATTCAACCACCAACTGTTTATGAACCCAAGGATTCAAAAGTTGGAGGGAAACAACCTGAGAAACCAAAGGGAAGTCAAACTCAAAGGCTTGGTAAACTCACTTTCAACCAAGTAACCAAGCATGAGTCTCCCAGAACATTTGAGACAAAAACGGTTGAATGCATGTGCTGTGGTGAACAGGGTCACCTAGCTGCTGTATCTCAGTTCAATCCAATGAGTAAAGTTAAACCATTTTTGAAACCAAAACCTGTTCTGCAACCAAAAGCTAATTTTCAAAAGAAACTCACAGGAAGAATCTCACCTGTGAAAAGCCACACAACGAAGCATTTTGGATCTGAATCCAACAGGGTTTTAATTGGGAATGATTAAAATGGAAGTTTTTCTGTTTTAAGGCAAACTCGTTTTCTGGCTGAAGTTCAAGCGGAACATTCTTCCGCTCGAACACAAGTTCAACCGGAAAACAAAATTCAACCCAGATCAGCTACTGCTCCAAAGCAGAGACCACACGTACACTTTGCTGATGGGTTTGAGCATTTTGAAGCTCAAGGAAGAAGAAATCCCTCTAGAGGAAAGATCATCTCTAGAGAAATATTTTCAAGAAGCAAAAAGTCTAACCAACCTGAAATTGTTTTTGCTACCAGTTCAAGTGGAAGTTACTGTGTTCCACCTCAGGGGGAGAGTTCAAATCAAAACAAAAACTTTCCTCAAAGATTTTCCAAATCCCCTGAAAGAACTAAGTTGGTTAACCAACGAAATGAAAAATCAAAGAAAATAACCAACAAGAAAAGAAAATTTAAGGAGTACAGGGAAAGAAAAATTGCTGAAAGGAAAAACAGCAAAGGTGAAGGATTTAGTCAAACAAGTACTCAATATGAGAACTTCGGTTTTGACAATGATGATCTGCTTAATGAAGCTCCAGTTTTAAATACTTTAGTACTCAAGGAGTATAAGTATAATGATGCTTATGGCAGACCCAAGACCACTCAGGCTTGGTTCCCTTATAGAAATTAATCATTTCTGATGTGTGCAGGTGCAAAATAAAGGCCAAAATAGCCTATGGGTAGTTGACAGTGGATGCAGTTGCCACATGACAGGGAATAAGCAAATTCTGGAAAATACAAAAAGAATCAATGGAGGGTGAATCTTGGCTTGGTTAAGGGTATTCCTAACAAGCACTTTGCATGTTCTGAAAACTGTGTGCCATGTCTCAAGGTCAAGCAACACAGAACCTCCTTTAAGCCAAAAGTTGAGTCTTCTATTTCAAAACCTCTAGAGCTGTTGCACATGAATCTTTTTGGTCCAACAAGAGTAATGAGTTTAGGGAAAAGGTCATACTGTATTGTAATAATTGATGATTTCTCTAGATACACTTGGGTTTTCTTTCTTAAAACAAAAGATGAAACTGCTGAATTGTTGAAAACACTTGTGATAAATTTAGAAAATTAATCCAATCTTAAAGTCAAAACAATTAGGTGTGACAATGGCACAGAGTTCAAAAATCATGTTTTGAATACATTTTGTGAGGAAAATAGAATTGTGAGACAATTCAGTGCTCCTAGAACTCCACAGCAAAACGGTGTTGCTGAAAGGAGAAATAGGACATTGATTGAAGCTGCTAGATCTATGTTAGCAGACTCCAAGCTCCTTGTGATATTTTGGGCAGAAGCAGTGAACACTGCCTGCTATGTCCAAAACAGGATTTTAATTGTCAAGGGCAAAAACAAGACACCTTATGAGCTTTGGAGAAAAAGAAAGCCAAACATTTATTTCTTTAAGCCATTTGGTTTTCCTGTTACAATATTAATAACCAATGAGTTATTGCCCAAATTTACAGAAAAGGCAGATGAGGGATATTGTGTTGGGTACTCAGGTTTGTCAAAAGCATACAGAGTGTACAACAAGAGAACCAAAATTGTTGAGGAAACTATAAATGTATCTTTCAATGAAAAATCTACCAACAATTTTGAATCTCAACCCACTTGGTTATTTGATATTGACGCACTAACCACTACTTTTAACATAACTGTTGATAATCCTGTGAGATCTCTAGTGCAGGAACATAACTTATATAGGTCTGCTGATGAACATTGGAAGAGCAACTCTGCTGGAACTGAGAAGCCTTACTTCTTCTCTTCAATGAGCATCAAACCTATCTTGCCAGGCAGTGGAAAGAAAGCTTCTGAAATAATTCAAAT
This sequence comes from Deinandra increscens subsp. villosa, assembly GCA_039602395.1. Taxonomy (NCBI): domain Eukaryota; kingdom Viridiplantae; phylum Streptophyta; class Magnoliopsida; order Asterales; family Asteraceae; genus Deinandra; species Deinandra increscens. Next base: position 61,475,482 of record JBCNJP010000007.1, on the reverse strand, counting down.
TGAAGAAGAAATTGTTCCTGTCGAAGTTCAAATGGAAATTTCTCTGGCTGAAGTTCAAACGGAAATTTCTCCGGCTCAGGTTCAACCGAAAAACTTAATTTCAGAAACTGTTGAGAACGATATTTCCGGGTCAACTGAACCTGAAAATTCAAATGATGAATTCAGTTTTGAGCATCTGACCAACATTTCAGAGGATAGTTCTCACAATACAGTTGAAAGTTCAAATCCTGTATCACAAATTGGTGATATCGAGTTTGATCACAAACTTCCTCAGCTCAATATACCCTCAAATGTAAGAAGCCATGAGTTTCCTATGTTTCTTGATAGAAGAATCAACAGAGATCATCCAGTGAGAAACATTATTGGAGAAGTGTCAGCACTTGTGTTGACAAGGAATAGATCTGCTAATGCAAACATCTGTTTGCATGCTGCATTTTTGTCTCAAGAAGTACCCAAGAAGGTAACAGATGCCTTGGAAGACAACAGTTGGGTAGAGGCAATGCAGGAAGAGTTATTTCAAATTAACAAGCAGAAAGTTTGGGAATTGGTAGATCTGCCTGATGGAGCAGAACCAATTGGCACTAAGTAGGTCTTCAGAAATAAGAAAGATGACAGGGGAATTGTTATAAAAAACACAGCAAGACTGGTAGTGCAAGGGTATGTACAGGAAGAAGGCATTGATTATAATGAAGTGTTTGCACCAGTGGCTAGATTGGAAGCAATCAGAATCTTCTTAGCCTATGCTGCCTTCAAATACTTCCAAGTATCTCAGATGGATGTCAAAAGTGCCTTCCTGTATGGCCTACTGGAACAAGAAGTATATGTCAACCAACCTCCTCGCTTTGAGGACCCTCACCATCCCAACAAGGTGTGCAAGCTAATCAAAGCTTTGTATGGTCTCAAACAAGCACCTAGAACCTGGTATGAAACTCTTTCTAACTATCTTCTAGAGAATGGCTACAGGAGAGGGGCAATTGACAAAACACTTTTTGTTAGAACTGTTGGTAAGGATATGTTGATGGTACAAATTTATGTAGATGATATTATTTTTGGTTCATCTAATACTGTTTTGTGCAAGGAGTTTGAAACTTTGATGCAGTCCAAATTTGAAATGAGCTCTATGGGAGAATTAACATTCTTCTTAGGGCTACAAGTGAAGCAAACTGCAGATGGAATCTTTCTGAACCAATCAAAGTACATTCAAGACATGTTGAAGAGATTTGATATGCAAGCTTGCTCAAGTGCAAAAACTCCTATATCCACTTCCCACAAGTTAACAAGTGACTTAAGTGGCAAGCCAGTGGATGTGTACATGTACAGGGCAATGATAGGCTCACTGATGTATCTTACTGCTAGCAGACCTGACATTATGTTCAGTGTTTGCTTATGTGTTAGATATCAGTCCTCACCAAAGGAGTCACATATGCTAGCTGTTAAGAAAATCTTCAAGTATCTGAAGGGACAACCAAAACTGAGTTTGTGGTATCCTAAGAACTTTGACTTCTCTTTCAGAGCATTCACAGACAGTGACTATGGTGGTTGTGACATTGATAAGAAATCAACATCAGGTGGGTGTCAATTTTTGGGTGAAAGACTTGTCTCTTGGCAATGCAAGAAACAAACTTGTGTTTCCACTTCAACTGCAGAGGCTGAGTATATTGCTGCCTCAAGTTGTTGCAGTCAAGCTCTTTGGATCCAAAATCAAATGCTTGACTATGGGATCAAATTCATGGAAACTCCTATTCTTGCTGACAACAACAGTGCCATCTCCATCATCAACAATCCAGTAAAGCACTCCAAAACCAAACACATCGACATAAGGTATCATTTTATTAGAGATTGTGCAGAAAAGAATTTGATTAAATTATTCAAAGTTCATACTGATCATCAATTGGCAGATTTGTTTACAAAAGCTTTTGATGAGGCAAGATTTTTCTATCTCATCACAGCCATTGGGATGATGAATTTTGAATAAAAGCTTTTCACAATTTTCAAATAAAAGAGAGGCATGTGCTTAAGAGCCCGTCTCTTGATACAAAAAGAAAAAAAAATTCTTGTGATAATTTCAGTTCATAGTCAGTAACCTCAGTTACACTATGAAAATTTATCACAAATTTTCAAAAATCTTGTGTTTTGGTGTTCAGTTTCAAGTTCCGGTTCAACCTGTGAGAAATTTTTTTTTTGAAACTCACCGGTTGAACTTCAACCGGAAAAATGCTTTGCAAATGACGTGGCAAATGTTTTTGAAAACAATTCTTCCAAGCGGAAAAATCATCCTAATGAAGTTCAAATGGAAGAAATATGTTTTTTAAAATAAAGGAGAAATGGGTTCCGCTTGAAGTTCCGGGTCAACAAAGTCAAAGTCTCATTTAATTACCCAGAAGGCATAACTTTCTAAGCGGATATACATTTATTTACCCATTAAGTTTTTAACTGTTTTAAATCCGAGGTTTCAGTAAATTTACTTTTGGATAAAGACATGCTTTACCCAATTGTACCGTATGACCCATAAAGCACCTGTCCCATCAGTTACTGAACCGTCTATTTAAAACCTCTCTCCTCCACGTCATCACCGAAAAGGTAAAAAGCCTTAATTTACCGTCACTTTCCCCATTTCTCTCAACCCCACTCAGAAATTACTCCCAAATTTCTCTCAAACCCTTTCCGTTCAACCTCCGATAACTGTCAAGCTTTCTCAAATATTGTATCAACAATGGCTCCAAAAGCGAAGGCAAGTGGCAAGAAGCCCATCACTGACTCCAAGTTTTCCGTAGAACATAACTTAGTGGCGTACCTGGAACCACCAAGCAAGACAGATATCTACAACGGCAAGATAGACTTCCTAAAACGATCTCATCTTCATCACGCGCTCACTGTTGAGGCGGAAATTTTTGAAGAAGTTCTGGAAGACTTCTGGTCTCATGCTAGGGTTACTGAAGGCGTCAACGGTAGTGACAAGATTGTGTCAAACGTTCAGGGCACAAAAGTGAAAATTGATGAAGCCAAAGTGCGAAAAGTGTTGAAACTAAGGGACGACAATGGATATGAAGTGGTCGATTCCAAGAAATATCTTCGACTATTCAGAGATATTGTATATGGTGGCTCCCTGCAAAGCAAAACTATCAAGAAAGGGCAATTACCATACAAATGGAGATTCCTGGCTCACACATTGTTGGTATGCCTAACTCCAAAGAAGGGTGGATTTGACGAGCTTGCCAGTGAACAAGCCTCTGCCTTCTATGTTGTGGTAAAGGGTGAAAACTATAATTTTTCTAACCTAATTTTTTAAGCCCTAAAATCAAATATCCAATCTGAATATGTTTTTGTGTACCCTAGGTTTTTGACACATATTCTCAAAGAAGAATACCCCCAAATTGTCTGGGTTGGTACAGTTTTGCAACCTAAACTTCTAAATAAGAAACCTTTTCAAACTTAGCTTTAAATAAGACTGCATTTCTTGGAAGGGACACTGACTATCCCCTACCAATCCCAAGGCAGTTTCCTGATGAACCTGCTCCTGGTGAGGTTCAAACGCAAACTGTAGCAGCAACTGAGCATCCTGCTCAAGATGACAGGACCACAAACCTAGTGGTCTCTGATCCCACATCTGTCCCAGCTTCCTCTACTCTAAAAACTTTTCAATCGAAAAAGAGGAAAGCTTCCACAAACACTACCACTGCCACTTCCTCAACCAAATCACTTCCTGTCATTTTTTAAAGACAGAGAAACGTGGTCACTAGGTCTCCTCCACCTAGTACTACCAGCCAACCTGAAGCTTTTAACCCTGTTCAAGGCAAAAAGCCTAAACGGAAACTAGTAAAAGTGGGATTTTCTCTTAGGGATGAACCTTCATTTGAGGGGGAGTCATTAGATGCAGATGTACCTTCCCCATCTGAACATTTTTCACCCCTACCACCCCTATTACCTAGGAGTGACAGTGCTCTCAATCTTGGCCTAAATGAAGGTGTTATTAACTCACCTACCTCATTACATGAGAACAAATTGATAGGCTAAGACACTGTAGCACTGAGCCCCCACTCCTCACCAGAGGTGAATCTCATGAGTTCTGAAGAGATTCATGCACAAAAGGGCTGCTGCTGCCCAAGGATCCCCACTGGATCTTGGTGCCAGCAGTAACATCAATAAGACCCAATCTGCGACAATCTTCTCTGAATCAGCACCTAGATGTCCTTTATTGGAACCAAGGGTTGCTGAAACAGATGAAGAGAATCCAGGTGCCAAGAAGCCGTGGGTACCACTGTTGATCAATCTCGGATTGATAGCTTGGTTTTGTCCAGGGATACTAGTAAAAAGCCAGTGAGGACAGTTTTACACTACCTGAATTGACGAAACTGTACCTGAACCTTCAAGCACAGGTTGATCAATTAAACTCAACTGTTGCTACTTTGGTCATAGCTGCTCCAACTGAAGCCGAGGCAGGTCCTTCAAACCCTAACATAGAAGCTGTTGAAGCTTATACTGTCAAATTGGGGGAGAAGTTGACTTCTACACCTGCTATCATTGAAATAGAAGAAACTTAAAGAATTTCAGCTGAAGTCAGAGCTACAGCCTGCAAAAGAGTTGGTGTCAAACCCTTCACAGTTGAAGAGAGTTGGGTAAATATGAAGAGGAGTCAATTGATTGCAATTTCTCCATTTGAAGATCCCAATCTCACTGAACTGGTGCAATCTTCAATGCTAATTGCTGGTGCTCTGCCTGATCACATCAACATGATCACAAGTTTATTGACAAATGTCATATTTCCGGCTGAAAGAGCCAGTGATCATATGGAGAGGAATACTGCCTCCACCAGCAAGGTAGCAGAAGAAGTTGAAGGAAGCACTACAACTATTGCAGTGGCCACTGTTTCTGAAGGTGGTGATGAGACCTTAATTGGTGAAGATGAAGGGACGGAGGTACTGGAAATTGCTGATAAAGAACCTGAAGTCACCAATCCTCAAGTGGTGACTGAAGGCTCCAACATTGTCCAAGCGGACGTTCGAGCGGAAGTTCAGACGGAAGTTCAGACGAAAGCTCAACTGGTTGTTCAACCGGAAACTCAAACTGCAATGAAGCTGAAGATCAACCGGAAGAACAGGGAAGCAATGAAGCTGAAGAAATAGCTGCAACATTGATATCTTTGAGGAGTACCGAACCTGTTCAAACTGAAATTCCAAGAACTATTCAACAGGTGGTTCAAACTCCTGAAGCTGAAGCTATGTTGAAGATGGTGGAAGATGCAAAAAGGGTAACTAAGGATGAGAGGCTAGCCCAAGAACTTCAAGGGGAACTGGATCTGTATTCTCAGGATGGAGTCATTGAAAGGTTGTTGGAAGAAGCAAAGACTAGCTCCTTCAATTGGAGATTGAAGGACTATAACTTGGAAGAAATGACTGAGGTTGATAGGCAAAGACTGATCTCCATTGCCTCACAGATGCCTACCAAACTAATAAGGAATGATGAAAATTACTCACTGTTGAAAAAGATAAAGAGGGCTCTTGTGATCAAGAAACTGAAAACAGAAGAAGAGATAGCTTAGTTGAAAGTCAGAGAACTTTGCAACCTGATTGATACAATCTTTTATGAGCTCAAAGGAGACATAGTTGCAGTTAATCCAAAGCTTGTGATGCCTACACCTTCAGAATTTACTTCAGGTACATCATCAAACTTAAATGTTAAATCTGAATTCACTGATGATGTAGATATGCCACCTCCACCTTCTTTCACATATGATCCAAGTCCCATATCTACAACAGCTTCATCATTTTCACAGTCATTTGCACTTATTCCATACAAACCTCCTCCAATATCCAAGAAGGTAGCAACCAAACTTGCTAACCCAAGATACAGAACTGACAATTTTACCCCTATTGTTCCCCTTAAGAAGAAGCCTCCTCCTACCTTGGATTTTTCTGATATTTTCCCACCTTCTCCTCCTTCAAGCCCTACACCAGAAGCTATTAAACCACCAACACAAACTTCCCTACCTCCACTCACCATTAAAGAACCTTCTGCCACCATCACCAAACCTACTGAAGTTCAAACTGGCCCTTCTTCATCATCTGCCAAAGGCAAAAGACCTTTTGTGCAAGAATCATCAAATGATTCTGATGAAGAAAGGATGATGAAAAAAAGGAAGATGATGCATACCAAGAGCAAAAGAGATCAAAAGAAAAGAAGAAAAGCTCCACCCAAAAAGAACAAGATTGTGGGTTGGACAGTAGATGAAGTTACTTTTGATTTCACCTTCAATTTGGCAAATGGCACAACTCAGGTGGTAAATGCTCGCAAGGCCACTACATTCCTTTCTTTGCTGCAAATGACTGACATCATTCTAAAGCCTAGATAGATTCTGAGTCCTTCAAGAGCTGAGCATATGTTAAGGCTTATCATTGAGCCAACTGTGCTGGACTGTGGAATGCTCTACAGAAGCAATTTAGATGGTGACTCAGCAGAAGAAGAAGAAGAGCCTGCAAGTGAGATAAAATTTATCATTTAGGAAGAGGAAGAGAAGCTATTCTATGTTCACAGAGTTGATGGCACCTTCACAGTTCATGAGTCCATTTCAGTTCCAGAAGAATGGAGCGAAAAGGACTGGGAATCTTTCAAATATGTGAAGGTGACCAAAACAAATTCAAAAGAGCTCTCTCAAAACCTGGATGTCAACATCAAAACCATGGACAAGTAGGTTAAGAAGAAGAAGATTTTTGGGTACAAGTCAATTTTTGAAGATAAACATTGGAATTTGATAGCATCAGCTTAGGGGGAGATTGTAAGGAATATTGCGCTTGGAAGATTTCCGGCTAAAAGCCAATTTTTTTATGTTCCGGCTGAAGTTGAAGTTGAAGCGGAATTCTCACTTCAAGCAGAACTGGCTGTTCAAGCGGAAAGAAGCAGTTTTGTCCTTTAGCGAATATCCCGGGTGAACTCGATTATCCACCAGATAATGAGTTCAACTGGACTTTTCCTGAGATGTCTTTTTAGCAAGTCCAATCCTGCAAAAGCTTCTCGTATGCTTCTATATCTGATTCAAGTCGCTCTCCTAAAGTAGTATGTTACTGCAAACACACAAGATATTCCAATTGCCGATGTTTATTCTTTTGGTAGCTTATATTTGACTTTATTGTTTATGGTCTAGATTAGATCGCATGAGATCAATGGCTATCATTGATCTCACTGGCACTATATATAGCTTAGTTAGCTCATAGTTTACACAATCGTCTGTTCTTGAACAACTTGTAATAGTGTAGCTTTGAGTTAATGCAAATAGTGCCGAGTATTTGTTACTTCTTTGTTACTATCTTCCTGCAAATAAAGCTTTTACATTATACACAAGAACTAAATCTCGCTTAAGTAAAGTGAAATATAACTTTAATTCCGCAGGGTTATATTTGCAAGTAAAGGGCTTTTGTTTTAGTTTAACTCTAACTATAACGATCCTACAAATATTTTTAGCCAACTTTTACCACTCATTATTAGGTCTAAGTCTACAGTTAGAAAGTCTAAACATTCTGAAAAATTCAGAGTTGGCCCGAGGGGTCGTTTTTAGGGTTTTCCGGCTTATGTTTTGTAATTTTGGGGGTACTTAGGGTCATTTCCATGCAAAGTGTATTTACAAAAGTTGTTCCAAAAGTTTCAAAATGAGTACATAAGGTTTTGAATCTGTCCAAAACGGATCTTGAGTTTTTGATGAAAAATCTAGTGAAGTTATGTACTTTAAACATGGTTTAAGGAGTGTTTAGCATTTCTAAGGCCATGGATCTTAATGTTTAAGCATGTTAACATCTAAAAACATAATCTAAGGAATAGAACATCATAAAATCATGGGAATCAAGTTCTCATGTAAAACTAGTTAGTAAACTAACATCATTAACAAAGACTAACAAAGTTTAAGAGATTTCTATACTTTTATCAACCAAAGATCCACTTGTCATAGGAGTGGATGGATCATGGAAATGAGTAAGGATACATGATCTAGCAAGATGAACATCAAAGAAAAACTCATAAAAATTACTTGGTTCTTCGAGAAATCGAAAATAGAGGATGAGGATGTGATGAGAATGCTTGCTAGTGCCTTGGATATTTTCCTCTTGCTTGGTTCTTGGCCGAAAACTAGAGAGAGAGTATGGAGAGAGAGATCCGTGAGATAGAGAGAAGGAGAGGTGGTGGGAGCTTCTTGGATTAGGGTTTGTAAATGAGGTGAATGTGTGTTATGTTGTATATATATGAGGGAAAGAAAGGCTAAGAGGGGTGTTTGGGTGTGTGCTCGTAACCGGCAAGGGGAGGGGGAGGGGGGTTACGGGTTGGGTTCTAGACAAGAGAAAGTGTGAGATGTGTTTGTGGGTTTAGTGAACAAGTAATCAAGTGGGGTGTGTGTGTGTGTGTTTCATGAAATGCAAAGAGAGAGAGGGGAGGGACCGGTTTCGGTCAAAGGGGAGGGGAGTGGGAGGGATGGTGGTGAGGTCATGGGTTGGTGATGATGAGGCATGGTGAGGGTGGAGTGTGTAAGTGAGTGAAAGGGTGATTATGGTGTAAGAGGGTAAGGTGGTGTAAGATGGTGGTTGTCTTGCATAGGGGTGGGGCCAGCTTGCATGGTGGCGGCGGTGGTGAGGGTAGCCGGAGGTGGTGGTGCCGGTGGTGACGGGTGGTGGTGCTCGGTGGTTGGTCGGGTTAATTTCAATTCAAACATACAAAAGGTGACGGGTCGGTTTACTAGAAAAAGAAACGGTTCGGTTTGCTTTTTAATCGCGAACGAATGCGATTAACGAGTGAAAACTTTCGGTGAGTTTTGGTTTCGAAAATTGGACACGAGTGATGATCTATAGTAAAGTCTAGATAAAAATATTTTATTTTTATTAAAAACGTTATACGATACGTTAAATAATTATTTAACGAAAACGGTTGAGTTTTTAGACAAAATAGTTAATGTTTTCTACGCGCTGGTTTTTCACGTAAATATTAGACGTCCGAGTTTACGAGTTGATATGATTATTGATGTTCCACCGACAACAACTATATTAATTTACCGTTTTATGGTGGTTTGGTTATCGTTTTACCGTAGGGTCACGTCAAGACTATCCAAGGGTTGGCATAATACGTTATCTAAGTTACAAAACCTAGGTTATATGCACAATTAACAGATAAGCACGTAATTAAACGAGATTTTAGACATATGAAACTTACGGGTTGTCACACCTCCTCAAAACTATCATCTTCCACCACCCCTTCAATGAATGGTGGTGGAGAACCAACCTTGTTGTCATATGTTTTACCACTTCGAAGAAGACTTACAGCATTGATTGGCACATGTCTTGTGGATTTTGAACTAGACCCTTGATGTTGAGGGTTGATCTTTGTGTCACTTGGTAGTTTCCGGGATCTCGTGTGGATACCTCTTCGGCTAGTTGACCATTTGTTTAGTCAATGCACCCACAGTCTTGTCTGAGATCTCTTTCTTTTGAACTACCCCTTTCAAAATTCCCATGATTTCATCCAACTTCGTGTTCACTGTTGGATCACTAGACGATGAGCTTCCTTGTTGAGCATTTTAAAATTGACCTTGGTTTTGGGGGGCTCCTTGTTGAGGGTTTCTTTGTTGGTTCCCTTGAAAACGCCCTTGGTTTCCTTGAAAATTCCATTGATTGCTTTGATAATTGCCTTGGAATTGATTTCCTTATTTGTAAGGCATTTGGAAATTCCCTTGAAAATTTTGTTGACGGTTTTGGTATTGTTGTTGACCGCCTTGTTGACTTGACCCTTAGAAATTTGGATTCATCTGATTTAAAGCATTTCCATAGCTGAAAAGTGGGTGATTTCTGAGCCCCGAGTGATAGGTGTTCGAATTCATGTTAAATTGCTTCTTCTCACCATACACTTGATTCACCTCTTCACTTTTTCCCAAGTTCATAGGACATGTCAACGCCACATGTCCCATGTCGCCACAAGCCGCACATAACTCATATTCCTACGAAACAAAAGAAACATCCTTTCCCAAACTATGTCATATTAAATCCATTTTATGTTCTAAAGAGTTAAATCTATCATTTTGAGCATGATCATTTACCGACTTGACACCCCCTTTGTAAAGAGTCTTCATAAGTTCTTATGTCCTTCATATGAGCTTTTGTCAAGAGGAGCATTTACATAAGAGTTCTTGAAAGTTTACAGTAACCTTGTGGTAGGGGGTGATCTATAGAAGACCAGACGAGAACCGGGGGTAGATCTAGACAGATCTAACAACGGAAGGGGATAGATAGGTTTGACGACCACAAGGTTACTGTAAACTTTCAAGAACTCTTATGTAAATGCTCCTCTTGATCAAAGTTCATATGAAGAACATAAGAACTAATGAAGACTCTTTACAAATACTAGAGAGAAATATAGAAGTAATGTTTATTTCAAACGCCGGTTTTGCTCTCTGATTCGCGGATGCTTGAGTTTTTTAGCCTTTGCTTAAATTTTCTAGAAAATCCCAAGCATAATCTTCATGGTGGGTTAGAAAATTTCCACCACTACTTGAGAAAACCATTTGATTTGAATCGGTAAGCAAACCATCCTAAAAAGTTTTGACCAATTCCCATTTCTCAATCCCGTGATGTGGACATAATCAAAGCATTTTTTAAAACGGGTAAAAGCCTCATGAAAGGCTTCACTGGATAGTTGAAAAAAAAATTGATTGCAATCCGAGCATCACTAGTCTTTTCCATCGGGTAGTACTCATCAAAAAACCCTTGTTGCATCTCATCCCATGTACGAATACTACCCGGGGGAAGTGTCAAAAACCATTGTTTATCCTTATCTTTTAGTGAAAATTGAAAAAAGTTAAGCTCTACATCATCATGTGTGAATCCTTGGCTTCCAATGGTGCTACAAATAGCTACAAACTCGTAGTGATGAGAGTAAGGTTCATTAGATGCAAAACCTCTAAAAGTTGGAATGATGGAAAGGTATTGAGGACAGATCTCGAATTGCCTTCCATTTTGGTGAGGTGGTACTATCGGCGATGGATTCCGGTGAATAGCCGATCGAAAATGACTATCAACTCACATAACTCTTTGACCTTGTCCTCCTTAGACTCCTTGTTTACCTTGGAATCCTTGTCCACCTTGGACTCCTTGTTGACCTTCGAATCCTTGTCCACCTTGGACCCTATGATTGAAAACCCCAAATTGCTGGTTTTGTGCTTATGCTTGAAAGACGGGATTATAATTCCATTGTGGTTGACCTTGACCTTGTCCTCCACCTTGGTTGAGATGGTGATCCCAATTGTTTTATTGTCCTCCACCATATCTAGCACCACCATTGTCTCCTTCAAACCAACCCTCATTATGGTTTGTTTCATAAGGGCTACCTTGGCTACCATTAACTGAATTATCATCATGGTCATTCTCAAAATTCAGATACTCTTGATATCCATATTGACCTGCTCCTTGAAATTGACCTTGATTCCCCAGATTTGCCTTGCTTGATCTTGATGAAGTGCTACTAATTCTTTGATCTTGAACAACTGGTTGTGATGTAGATACTCATAAACTAGATCTATGGAGAACTCTGTTTTTCCTTCCTAATCTTTCAATTTCTGGCTCAAATGATAATGGTGAAGATCTTCCAGAAAACCTAGTGTGCAAGCAATAACCTATTACCTGCACAAGTAGCACACCTAGCGTAGCAGAGAAATAACAAGCAATAAACTTTATGAGTTTTTTTTTTTAATTTTTAAGTTAAGTAAAACAAAGAACAACTACAAACCAAATAAAACTACAAACCAAGCGCACCTACTCCCTGACAACGGCGCCAACATTTGATCGATGTCGAAGTGCCGATCCAAGATAGAGAGTTAGTGTGTTCCAAATCACCTTACTTGAATAACTAGCAAGGGTAAGTTGGTTGTCGAATCCATGGGGAGTTAGTGGTTGGTAACAAGTTCTAATTGATTTTAATTGTTAAACATAATGCAAAAACAAAGATTTGATTTTTGATTGATTGATAACATGAACAACTAAGAAATACAATTAAAATTTTCAATAAAAATAAAGATGATCACACCGGGGATTGATTCAATAGCAACACATGTAACTCAATGATTCTAACTTCGTTACTAAGTTACATAGACATAACCTAATTCTATGTTCACAATGATAGATACTACAAGACTAAGGAATCCAACACGAGTTACTTAACGATTCAAGACCGATGAAGGACACGTATTAGAATGAAATATAAGTAGAACCAACCAATTATACTAGAAACAACACAAAACTTAAAATTAATGATGAAAACCAATGAATGTTAAGTGTCAATTGCAACCATGGATAACAAGTCTTCTAATCATGAACAAACATAAAAAACATGAATCTGAACTCTAATTACCGATATATCTTGATAAGCAAAGCCAAAATTCATATGTGAGAAGTGTTTACATCAAGTTGAACACATTTGCAAATATGAACCAAGTACCCGGAAGTGATCACGAGTGATTTAACCTCTAATCATGATGATTATGGAAGGAATTTGATGTTTTTCGCTAGTGATTTTGATGAATTGGGATGAATTCCACTTGTTTCTCTTCAATTCCTTCGCCCATTTTCATCTCCAGCACTCCCTTGTATGTTAGAATCCAGTTTTTCTTGAAAAAAACCTAATTTAAGACGTGCAAACTTGCTGAAAACTGCCTAGATAGCAGGGACCATAGTCTACGGCGCCCCCTACGGCCCTTCTACGCCCCTTGAGTACTGGACTACGACGATCCTATTTTTGCCTCCTGACCACCATAGACTACGGAGAGGACCATAGTCTATGGCATGTTGCTTCTAAAATTCATTATTTTGCTTCTTTATAAGCTTCCAACACGTACGGGTCTCGGTCCAAGTACTCGGAAGTCCAGAAATGCATATATTCCTTCAACATTCACCTATAACCAAAAACATAAACAAGATAACACGTTCCACCCAAATATAACATGCTAAAAACTTCATTTTAACCATTTTTTACACAATCATCAAAGCCGTACATCAATACTCCATTCGGTTTGTAATCATTCGACATTAACTGAATTAAAAACTTCTGTCTCGATTCTTTCTATGATCTGGAACGATCCGATTATGCTTTTACTAGGGATCCTAAAACTTCCAAAGTTTCATAATTGAAAACGTGAATATTCAAAAGCAATCAATTCAGTGATGATGGTGATTTTTGATCTTCATGGAAAGGTGGTGTATTCTGATGTTCGTGCAAACTGATATGGCAAAGTTTTCGAAAATGGTTTGGAACTCTCTAATCAAATGCCCGATACATTTTTAAGTCATGAAGTTGACGTTATAGTCTTTGATTGTTGATATATTGGGATGGATTTCATTCTGAGGGGGAATTTCTATGATTGAAGATGTTGATCATGTCTGTTTTCATCAAGATCTGGATGTATTACAATTCGGTGAAGATTGAAGATTTCTGTCAAAATGTGGTGATGTTCAAGAGATCTTAAACAGTTGCTGGGAACGATTAATGAAGTGAACCATTATCATATTCCTGATGTGGATGTGCTTAAATCTAGGGGGAACTTTATTGGTTGTGGCGATTGTACAAGATTCTGAATTGTTTCCTGCATACCTGAAGTTTCAGTCAAGGGGAGTTTGCTAAAGATAGAGGCGTCTGCGGCAAGCTGACTGAAGATTGCTAGAAGTTAAAGATCTACATTCGACAGTAACATCCAAGGGGGAATTGTTAGGAGAAGTTTCTGTGTGTGGTCGTTACTGTGCGAATAGTTGGAAGATTGGGATGAAATGTATGTAATGATGTCAACATACCAACTAGCATACCAATTTGTATGGGCGTACAAATTGGTACGGCGGACCAAAATGGTACGCTGGCTGGTTCACCTATAAATAGGTTTGGTGTGTTGATCATCTTCAAGTTTGTTCATTTCATTCTGTGTGGTCTTAGTGAAAGAGGAGGTTCTGTCCAAACCTGCTCCAAAGCTTCACTGATTTATACTCCATTCGGTTTGTAATCATTCGACATTAATTAAATGACAAACTTCTGTCTCGATTCTTTCTATGATCTGGAAACGATATGATTATGCTTTTACACTCGATGAGGGTAACTGGTTAATGAACTATTTTGATAAATGTTACTTATCTACTTAAACTTATGAACTCACTAACCTAGCATTGACACTTTTTAGTATGTTCTTCTCAGGTCCTTAGGAGCAGCTAAGAGCACGTTAGATATCATTCAGGATTGTTGGGCTAGATATATTTAGAGGCATGAACATTAGTATTGGGTTTATTTTAGTTTGTTTTTAGGCCATGTGGGCCGATTACTAGTGTTTATGATTGGGCTATTTGTGTTTATGATTAGCCCAAGGTTTTGTAAGAGGTAGTATAAATACCTCTCTTGTTTATGATTTTGGTAAGCTTTTCAATAGAACTTCTTGTTTACGATTTCTGTGTTCTTTCATATTCACGATCAGCTTCACAAGTTAGAGATTCTCATTCAAGATTCAATCTTTCTCTTAGATTGAATCTATTTCTTCTACTTGTTTCTTGAATCAATCGCATTTGAGGATTCCGCACTCATTTGTGATCAAATATCGTGTTGTCGGTTTGATCTCGGACCTACAATTGGTATCAGAGCCAAGAAACAAGTGTTTCGAGGTTCTCACGATATTGATTCAAGCTGTTTTCTTGGTTATAAGTCTTGGTTTTTGAAGATTTGAGGGTGTTTTGGGGTTTACGATCGCTGCTGCTGCTGTTCATCGAGTTTTCGAGTGATTTTCTGGGTTTCTTTGGTGTTTACGACTGCCTGATTTGAAGATCTTCATCAGATTCAGGTTTACGAGTTCAAGATCCCATTTTTATCGTGTTTACGATCCGGAGATTTGAGTTTACGATTGTACTTGATCGTAATTGGTGTTTACGACATTTCGTTACCGGAAACTGTGATCGTAATCGGAGTTTACGAGTTTTTCTGATCGTAACTGGTGTTTACGATTCCTTTTGATCGGAATCAGGTGTTTACGACTTTTGGTGTCGTAATCGGTAATCGTAATCAGAGTTTACGATTTTCTCAGTCGGGATTGGTGTTTACGATTTTGCTTGGATCGTAATCAGTGTTTACGATCGGGAACAGTGTTTACGATCGGAATCAGGTTTTGCGGTAAATAGTCACTATTTCACACCTTCACGGAAACGGACGTAACTTTTGACTCGTTTGGAGTTAGAAGCTCAAATTTGAACACGACGTTCGTGACACTGAGCCCCATAATTACCCCCGACTAACGTCCAGGGGAGCTCGTTTAGACCCCCAAATTCCACTCCGAAGGCCTCCGTTTTTCTGTTTTAAGTTTTTGACACTATTCTTTGAATAGTACTTTTGCCGATTTTGCCGTTTTTGCCGATTTATCAAAATTTTCAGAAGCTGCATATCTAATTAAGAAATTGAGTTCAATGGTTGAAGAAAAGAATATGGTTGATGACATAGATGCTTTCGCAGATGAAGTTGATGAAACTAAGACATGCCCGAATCCTACATATGCTCGTTTAATTCCTGGACTTAGACAAATCTGTAAAAATTATCAGTCAGAATTGTTTGAGACAAAATGCGAGAGGAGTTCATTCAAGGGTAGATGGCAAAAGAATGAAGAGAAGGTAAAAGCTCAGAAACTAGACATTGTGAAATATCGGAAGCTAGCAACTGAGAACGCTTATCTGTATGACAACGCTAAGTTAGAAATAGCTGAGCTTAGTAAGCAGATAGATGACATTAAGCATAAAAACAATGAGTTGCAAGTGAAACTAGATATGAATCAAATGAGAAGCAAAAGAATGCTCGATGCTGGAAAGGAATTGTCACTTGCTGTTGTAACTGTCCAAGTTGGGAAAGATAAAACGGGGTTTGGGTCAGAAAAGTCTGATAAGTCTCTGTCTGCAAACAACATCATTCCTCCACCAGTTCCCAGAGACATTATAGGAATACTTCTTAGTGAGGATCAAGTTGAACGAACCAAATCTGATTATAAAGAAGCTGATCCTACTATTGATTGTGTCTTGGTTGGAACTACACCATTGACCCAAGAGGAAATAGACAACGAGGCAAACATGACATATGGTGAAGGGAGAATAGAGGATGTATCAAGAGATGATGCTGAGTGCCAGGAGTATAACAGATGTCATGGCTCCAAGTCTGATGATGCTGGGATAGAGTTGAAACCATACCCTAAAATTGAAACCCCATGCTTCAAAGTAATCGACGAAGTCAAAAGGGAAAAAGTGATCTTGACGACACGGCCTGAGGGGAAGATCTTTATGACATCTGGATCCATGTTTGACCAAGAACCAGATGTTGGGTATGACTTACCTTCCTTCTCCTCCAAGTTCAAGGGAATAACTGATGGAGTGATCGGTGAAGCTAAAGTTGAGAGGCCAAAGATCACCATCAAGCATCCGAGTGTGAAGCAAACAACTGTGGTGAAGAATGATAAGATGAAAAGTGTGGTTGTGTCTCCCATTTCTTCAGTTGGTTCATGCAGTTGTAAGTGTAGTTGCAAGAATGGTGCTTCTTCATCAGGAAATCCAGAGAGCACAAAGACGATGAGGACAGGTTCTACTCAAGCTTCAAGGAACCCGCAGAAAGTCAAATCTGGAGCTGCAGACAAGGCAAGGATGCAATCACAAGGCAAACCAGCTCCATATCAGCCACCAAAAACAAATGGGTACACGTCTGACTTCTATCTAAAGAAGCAGACTTGCTTTAATTTTGGCATCGCTGGTCATATTGCTAGAAACTGTCTTTATCGCCCCTATGAACCCTATTTTCCGAACACTCAAAGGGTTTCATCTCAGGAGTCTGTGAAGTCTAAGCCGATGATGGTGCAAAAACCTAAGGCAATGAAGACTGTTACTCCCAAGGTTAAACCCTTTGATCAACATTGGGGTGCTGCCAAAGCTGAAAGAAAATCTTTGAATCAAAACAACAGCTTTCCAAGTTACCAAAATTTCCAAAAACAGGTGAAGAAACCATTTTCAAAACAACCAAAGCTTGAGAAACCCAAAGTTACCCCTCCCAAGGTAACTAAAACTGTTTTAAAAAATGAAGCTAAAACGAAGAAGGTTGAAATACCTAAAGTCACAACTCAAAAGGTGACTAAAACAAAAACTGTTTTGAAAAGTGAATCTCAAACAAAGAAGGTTGAAATACCTAAGGTCACAACTCCAAAGGTGACTAAAACAAATGTTAAATCACCTGGAACTTGGAAACCAAAGGCTAATGCAACTACAACCGAATCATCCCAACTTCCTGATTTTTCAAAAGCAATGTTTTTAAAAGAAATTTCATTCACTGATTCCTCAGGAGTACCCAGAAAAACAATGGCCTGGGTACTATTAGCTAACTAATCTCTCACTCTGTGCAGGAACAATCAAGGAGGATTATCACTAACGTTTATATTACTAATTTGTTTGTTGATAAGTGATTGTTCCAGGCACAGTTTAGGAGACGTATCTTCATGTCATGTCAAGTAATCTATAAATGGAAGGTATGTCTCATTGAGAGGTAAAAGGTCTGAATCAGCATAAAAGGTACTGCTCTTAACTTGGTTGTTTGAATGATGAGGAAGCAAAGGGTGTTTTGGGTCAAATCTTTCTCTTAAAATTTTCACTTGATTGATTAAGTGTTTGACTTCAAATGCAATGAAGTGTGCATGTCATGAAACCCAATATTCTAAAATTTTCAAATCAATACTTTGAAAGTTAGATTGGCCAGATGTGTGTAAAGTCATTTAATTTGTTTGTGTGTTTGTGTGTTTTATTTAAAAAAAAATGATGTTCACAAGATTGTGACATTAAAAACAATAAGCAAGGGGAAGAAATGTAAAGATGAAGAAAAAGTTGACCCCTCAAAAATAGTGTGCTTTTCAATTTTTAATTGTTTGTGCCTTGTTTCTGAGAAGTTTAGGGGAAGTAAATTGAATGCACGGATTGGAGATGGCTGACACGCGTAAAGCGGAAGTGAAAAGCAAGCTCCACGGTGATATGCTCGGTAGGCTCGACCTAAACTTATGACCTCCAATGAAAGTACAGTGAACTTAAAAGACATATATGTTTAGTTTCCCATCCCAGGTTGCATGGTTTAAAAGACTGAGTCCCAGCAAAAATGGGTTGAGAGTGGTAATTACCTAGTATTCACTCTCTCACACGCCATGTCTCTGCTGTCATGACTACACCACAGAGTAAAAGAAAAGAAAAAAAATGAATGAAAAAGAAAAGAAAATGAAAAATAATCACTCAGTTGGTCTTCTTTGCGTGCTTAGTGGCCGACCTGATCACCAACTGATGGTTAATGAAAATAAGTGGTAGTCATAGCCGTGGTGCATGGTTCCTCAAGTTGGGGGTTTGTGAATCCTCAATAAACTCTGAGGTTGGGTAGGTTTTGCTGTGTACGCTTGGGTGTGGGGACAATTAAACATGACGGTAATAATGTACTATATTAAGCATGACGCATTCGGTTGGGATTAAACGGGTTTTGAGTTTAAAACAGACAAACATACCGGCAATCACCTGGACTAGTTGAGTAACTGAAGCTGAAAAGGGTTCCTCAGTCAGATTCATACGGTTTGATCCCTTGTAAACTTTCTCATGTTTGGTTTGGTAAGTATTTGTTTATTTTTATCTTTCGTGTGTGAGTCGTTAAGTTCTTTTTGGTGTGTTTTCGTCTTGGCCAGGTTGATTTGAGAAGTCAAAATGTGTTTTTCATGGGTTTTAATGCATGACAATATGCCCCCGACAGATCTTGCCTAATTTTTAAGGGAAGGAGTATGGGATAATAAGTATTATCCGAAGGGAACTCGAGGATGATACTTATTATCTAATGGAAAAGACTTCCTCCGTCAGATCTTGACAAATTTTAGGGGAAGGAGGGAGGATAATAAGTATTATCCGAAAAGACTTCCATAATACATAGTATCTGAAGGGAACTCGAAGATAATATGTATTATCTCAGGGGAAGTCCTTAGCTGAAGGGAAGTTATCAGCTAAGGGGAAGTCTTTAGAGGTCTTGGGTTCAGGGGAAGTTTTATAGAAAACCCGTAATCTATAATAGGGTTTTTGGTTAAAATTATGTTAATTTGAATCAACTGAACAGATGATAATTACTTTCTAACCCAAAGACCAGTCATCAAATGTCTGGTGGAGTATATTTTTTTTCAAATGTGTGTCAGACAGGTTGATGATAGAAAGATGCTGCTGATGCTGCTGCTGCTCAAAGTTAAAGAACCAGCCGGACAAGACTTCCATCTGGATAAGCAACTGTTTCGGGGAAGTTGTTGGTGTCTTTACAAGTTTTTTTTTAAAAAAAAAGCTTCAAAAATGATACAGAGAGCAGTCAGAGATCATGAAGTTTGAAGATCAACAATCAAGTTCTCCAAAGTTAGGAGGTTTTCAAAATTTACCCTCTAATTTTTGGAGATTCAAGACAGTTACCGGAGATTCAGCAAGAACCAGTTCTTTCAAGAAGCAAGTCAATGAGAGTCCTCCATTTCATTGCTTGTTCATTTCAATAAGTTCAAGCTGATACTAATCAAGAGGAAGTCCCAAGTGCCCGTCATGAAACCCATTGAAGATTTCTGCGGAAAGAATCTTCATCAACATCCATGCCAGCCAGTCAAGAAGAAGAAGTTCAAAGATCGAAGACTTTTAATATCACAAGCCTAGGGGAAGATTGTTGAGGCTAGATTATGAGGCTTGTAATATTAAATAGTTTGGGCTAGGCTTAGAGGGTTTCATTAGAAACATAGGCTAGTTTGCTATTGTAGTTAGGCTAGTTTATGATTGGGCTTGGGTTTACTATTGGGTTTATGATCAAAAGGGGCCCAATAGTAAACCCAATGGTGGTCTATATATAGACCACTTGACCTCCTTATTTGATGTTGCTGATTACGATTGAGTAGAGTGCCAAGGAGGTTTACGATTTGTGTTTTGTACCCGACAAGTTTACTTGTGTGCAAGATCAAACTTTTATCGTTCATTCATCGTTTTCTTGTGTTCTCTTCATCTTTATTCTTGAATCGGTCTTGTACAAGGATTCCGCACTTGTACTAGATTAAAATATCGTGATTAGGTGAAATTCTGGACCTACAGTGTCTATTGCATGGTTTGTAATATTTAAACATCATTCGTCACCATGGGCGAATAGACAACTTAAACTATTTTCATGATATCGCTTCTGAAAACTCTCTTTTCATGTTATTGCTTCCGCTACTTAATGCTTTATCGCTTCCGCTACTTAATGCTTTATCGCTTCCGCAATGATTTTTGAAACTTGATGAAAAATGCTTTTGCATCGTTTTGTTAATGACGTTTAACTTTGATAAACTATTTTAAAAACTTAAACTGGTTGTTGTGTCGAGCATATAGATCTTCGAAGTGTCTGACGACTCGGATCCTGGTCATTTCGCGTCCTCGCTTAGCAGGTCATACGTGGGCGGTTTAGCGGGGGTGTGATAAGGATCATTAAAAGTGTTTACTAAAAG
Source organism: Deinandra increscens subsp. villosa (assembly GCA_039602395.1). Taxonomy (NCBI): domain Eukaryota; kingdom Viridiplantae; phylum Streptophyta; class Magnoliopsida; order Asterales; family Asteraceae; genus Deinandra; species Deinandra increscens. The sequence continues at coordinate 61,454,961 of JBCNJP010000007.1, read as the reverse complement.
ATTTGGACACTCGGAGTGTTATAAAGATAAGTTGAGGAGACGTAACCTGATAAACATAATACCTACCAATAAAAACCAACAAGACAATAAGGAACATTATTTTTATTTTGAAAGTATTAAAATGATGTTTTTTCATTTAACACTAAATTATTTTCAAGAGGAAAACGGTTTGTACCAAGTCATCTAAAATATACAAATGTTCGAGCGCTTGAATAATAAAAAAAGCTTTATTAATATTCATTGTTCAAGACTTGATTCTAATATATATTTTCATGATCTTTACAATTATTTTTCATAATCCTTTGTATAAGTTGCACATAATTATTTACACGAATAATTTTCATGACTTATATACGTAATTATTTGCATATAATTACGAACACGAACCTAAATATAAAGTGAACATCAAATAATAAAACAAGTTATTTGTCATGATATTCAAAATTTGATTTGGATATATTTATTATTATAAACTTTGGGTAATTATTTGACTTATATTATTGCTACGAATTATATATTTAATTAACTATAAATATTATCACCAATCAAAATATTTATTTTGAACAATAAATATTTCAAACGGGTTTTCCAAAACATTGCAAACGGGAATAAGTTGTCAAGACTTGACCAGGATCATTTGGGTAACTGAACGTTACCCAACTGAAACGAGACCTTAAGACTATCTTATTATTTCATATTAGGACGTCGTTTACTTGCTACACGATTCAGCAGATACTATCATTCACCTTGCTCAGGTAAGTCTCACGACCCCTTTCTTTTAAATACTTTGGGGGAGAAATCTTGATACAAACAAACCTTTTACTTCATATTATGGCTTAACAATTTAGATGTATGATTACATGTTCTTTTCATATCCCACATTAGAGTATAATTCGTTACATAACGTATTGTCACAAATCTCACTATTAGTTGATTTCGATTAGTTCTTGTAGGAAACGATAGCTAGTGAATAGATCTATTTGGGTTGACAACCGTTAAAATTCAGGGGCAATTGTTAGGGCTGATAATCCGGGATCCTGGCCGGAAGCTCAAATGGTTCAATATCCTTACGCAAGTTCAGGATCCTGGCAGGTTCGAGCATCCTGAATTACAGTTATCAACTAACCCGTTTGTTTTTCCCATGTGTCTTATTAATTGCAGGGTCAAAGAAACGTGTAGACAAGCCTAAAGACTCAGACAAATGATATAGAACGTGGACTAAGTAGTCCACAACGTTCATATTGGCTTAGTTGGGAGAATCCCTAAAATATAGGACAGTTGATTATATTATTTCAGGATGCTCGCCAGAAGCTCAAAGGATCCTGAACTACAGTTATCGATTAACCGTTACAATTGTCCACGTGTCTTAATTTATTGCAGGTATTAAGGGACGTGTAAATGATGGCTAAAGACTCGGTCAAGGCTTTATGGGACGTGATGTAACTGACTCCAACGTTCACAAAGACTTGAAGACTCAATCCCTAGTTTTTAGCATAGTTAGTTAATGTATTTTTGACTATTTAAACGAGCTCTAGGTCATTCATTCAAGGACACACACAACACACGATACTCGCTATCAGAACTCTCTGTAACACTTAGAACACGAGCTCATTTCACTTGTATTGAAAACTTTCATCATATAAAAGTTTTAGGAGGCAGGTACTTTGAACCGGCCCCCGAGGTTTTTTGCTAGGCTCCTTGAGGATACTCAAGGATTCCTGGATTTTCCCTCGTTACATCCTCGTGTCAACACTCAAACTTGCATTTTTCTTATTAATTTCATCAAACACTCTACCTCACTTACAAAGTTTGATCAACTAATTGCTTAGGCAGTTTTTGACCAAAACAATTTGGCGCCCACCGTGGGGCAAACGGTGTTTGAATTCGATTAACAGCCTTGATCTTCTTCCCATAATCGATTCTTGAAAATGTCGAGCCAACAAAAAATTACTTCGAAATCTGTTTCGTCCACTAAACCGGCTGTCGACACTGGTCTCCACCCAATGCTGAAGAAAGTGACCGGCACCGACGCTAAAAGAGTTGAATATCCTACTTTTCAGGGATCTCAAGGTACGTCCACTGTCTCTTCTATTTCTAGTAACGATCTGTATGTTTTGATCAGGCAGATGAAGTCTCATGTGGATGAGCAAGCCAAAACCAACGAGAAAATGATGAAGGAGATCATGGAATTGAAGAAATCAAAGAAACCGGTAGAGGAAATTAGCCCTTTGATGCCAAAATCATTCGGGTTCCACTCTCCAGAAATATCGGAGCAGCCAAAACAGAAAGCAAATCCCTCTACTGCTCCAAAGTCAGGTACTGCAACAGCTACTACTGCAGGATTATCAGACTCTCAGCATCAGAAGGCTTCCAGGGTGAGAGATCTGGAATACTTTGGGTTCTACTCCGAGCAGCCCCCAGAATCTTACTACAGTGGATATGGAAGTCAGCAGCTTCCGAGACGCTCGAGTCAGCAACCAGCCGGGTTTTTAAGCCATCAAGTGCCGACAGTCTCGATACAACAACCTGTATCTCAACCACAACGGTTTGCTGCGACGAACCTTCATGAACCCTAGAGTCAGCGGTCAGCAGCGCCTACTCCTCAGATGCTACAGGGATCTTCATCTCAGCCATTCCAACAATATCGGAGCCGCTTCCGAGCTGCTCAGGATCCCCAAGGATCCTTATTTTCTAATCCCACTGTCTCTGCAGGCATATTCCCAGGTTCATCTCAGGAGATACATGAGGGAGACTTTATCCCCATGCAAGTGGGAACCACGACTGAGCCAACCATCCTTAGAGATGCTGAATATGGACCCCAGATCCATCTCCAAACTTCCAGGGCTGGTAACAACTTTGATAATTTTTATTCTAACCCTAACCAAGGAACTGTGCAGGATACAGGTATCAACCCGACTATTGCTAGGGAACTTCAGAGGTTAAAGGACATGATCTCAAGTGTTCCCGGTGTTATTCGTCCAATTCCTGAAGTGCCAGTAGGCAGCCATAGAGTTTCTAGATTTGCATGGCCCATCTGTGACGTGGAGATACCGAAAAGATTTCAAACCCCCAACATGAAACTCTACGATGGGACCACAGATCCTGAGGAGCACGTGGCACAATACAGGGAACGGATGGAAATCAACCCCATTCCTGTAAACATCAAAGAAGCTTGCCTATGCAAAGGATTCGGCTCAACATTGACAGGGCCAGCCTTAAAATGGCTGCTCAGTATCCCTCCTAATACCATTACTTCTTTTCCCCATTTAGTTAACTTGTTTAATAACCAGTTTTCTTGCAGCAGGAGCTTTGAGAAGCTCACAGGTGACTTGTACAGAATAGTTCAGAAGCATAACGGATCCCTGAGGGATTATGTGGCCAGATTCGGTCGAGAAGCTCTGGATATCCCCAACCTGGATATGGCTGCTGCTGTAGAAGCTTTCAAAATGGGGATTAGAGGAGATTCCCGCTTTTATGATGATTTGGTTATGACTCCTTGCAGGAACCTCGATGAAGTCAGAACGAGGGCATTAAGGTTCATCAGGTTGGAAGATGATAAGAAGATCCAGAAAAGAGGTGACGAACCGTCAGGCAGAAGGACAGATTCTCCCGGAAAACAACAACGAAACAAACCCTATTATCGAAATGATAACCCCAGGGTCAACGAAGTTGAAGAAGAAGACGATGAAGAAAACTTCCCAAAGGTATCTGATTATTGCTTTTCAGTTGACATGGGTGGTTTGTTATGTGCCTTGCAGGATCTGGGAGATAAAGCCAGGTGGCCAAGAAAATCAGAAAAACAAGGATCGTGGAAGGATAAATCTAAGTGGTGTGCTTACCACGAAGACTTCGGGCACTTAACAGATGACTGCATAGCCCTTCGAAAGGAAATCAGTTACCTGCTCAGCAAGGGGCATCTCAAGGAACTGTTTGGCAGAAAGAAGAGTAAAACTCAAGAAGCTGCTGAGTTGCCCAAAAGAGCACAGTCGCCGCCAGCAGATGCTAAAGTGATCAACTTCATCTCAGGAGGATCTGACATATGCGGAGCCTCTTTCTCGTCAGCAAAAAGACATGCCAAGGAGGCCAAGATGGATCAAGTCAGTCGGCCAAAGAAGAATGCGATATTGACTGAAGACAAAGTCATTTCTTTTGACGAAACCGATAAGCTGGATATCCAGGATCCCCATCACGACAGTCTGGTAATTACATTATGTATTGCTAACCATTATGTTCGCAGGATCCTGATAGACAATGGCAGTTCGGTCAACATTATTCAATTGGACGTGCTTAAAAAGATGAGCATTCCAGAAGAAGAGATAATTCCAAGATCCTCGGTGTTAGTAGGATTCAGCGGAGAAACCAAGCATACGGTTGGAGACATCAGACTTCCCGTCTACATTGAAGGAGTCAATTCCATGCTGAAATTCTGCGTCATTGACTCCCTTCCTTGTTGCAATGTGATCTTGGGAAGGCCATGGATCCATGATATGAAAGCAGTTCCATCTACCTATCATCAATGTGTGAAGCTTCCCACACCATGGGGAGTTGTAAGAATACTAAGCGATCAACAAGAAGCCAAAGACTGCTATACTTCCGCTATGTAGAACACCATCAAGCCAAAGCCAGCATAGCAATTAAAGAAACCAGCACGAAGAATTCAGATGACAAAGGAGTTGGAAATCAAAGAAGTTCAACTTAATCCTGAAGATCCTGAAATTAAAGTGCTGGTAGGAACAAATATTCCTGAGGATACTGAGGAGCAGCTCGTGAGCCTCTTAAAGTCCCGAGTCACAACGTTTGCATGGAAACATGAAGACATGACAGGTATATCTAAAGATATTATTACTCATAAACTTGGTATAGATGATTCTTTCAGGCCAATACATCAGAAAAGAAGGAAGTTCGCTCCTGAGAGAAACATCATAATCCAAGAAGAAGTTGACAGGCTGCTCAAGTCAAAAATGATCAGAGAAGTTAAATATCCTCGATGGCTGGCTAATGTGGTGGTAGTCCAGAAGAAAAACGGTAAGTGGAGGGTATGTGTAGACTACACAGACCTAAACAAGGCCTGTCCAAAAGATCCATTCCCTCTACCACACATCGATTCTATGGTGGACGCAACTGCTGGACACGAGATGCTAACTTTTATGGACGCATCTTCGGGCTTTCAACAAATTCAAATGGAACCATCAGATCAGGAAGACACAGCCTTCATGACTCCCATAGGTATTTATTGTTATATTGCAATGCCTTTTGGTTTACGAAGTGCAGGTGCTTTTGATATCTTGGACCAGTTCAACATGAAATTGAATCCTTCCAAGTGCCATTTTGGAGTAAGAGCCGGCAAGTTCTTGGGCTTCATGGTTACTGAAAGAGGAATTGAGGCCAGCCCTGAACAGATCCAGACAATCATAAATTTGAAGTCTCCAACAAATGTCAAAGAAGTTCAGAGACTAACTGGCAGAGTGGCAGCACTCAACAGGTTCATATCAAGATCGTCTGAAAAAAGCAAAGAATTCTATGACATATTGAAGAAGAACAAAAAGTTCGAATGGGGTGAAAAACATGAAGCAGCTCTGAGCTCCTTGAAAGAATATTTATCATCTGCTCCACTTCTAATGCAACCAGTCAAGGGCGAACCACTATCTCTCTATTTAGCAGTTTCAAGCAGCTTAGTAAGTGCCGTGCTTGTGAAAGATCATGAGGTACAACAGCATCCGGTATACTATGTAAGCAAAACGTTATTAGACGCCGAAACCAGGTATTCTTATTTAGAAAAATTAATCTTAGCCCTTGTCATGGCTTCCCAAAAATTAAGACATTACTTCGAAACTCATGTTATTTATGTGAAAACTAACTATCCTGTTAAGTGTGTATTGAGAAAACCTGAAATGTCACGAAGAATGGAGAAATGGGCAGTTAAATTAAGTGCCTATGACATCATATATGAGCCAATAATAGCAATCAAGTCACAAGCCCTTGCAGACTTTGTGGCTGATTTCAGCAGCGATATACTGTCAGAAGTTGAACTAGAGGTCAAGCAGCTCGAAGAAGCTTCAGGCAGCAGGGTCTTGTACACAGATGGAGCATCTAATGTTAGAGGAACAGGATTGGGTGCGCTACTGAAATCGCCACAGGGGGACATTATCCCTCTATCTACCCATTGTGAATTCAAGGCTACTAATAATGAAGCCGAATACGAAGCTTTAGTTGCAGGATTACAACTCGCTAAAGATATGGGTATCCAACACATTCAAGTTTTTATTGACTCATTGTTATTAACTAACCAATTTAATGGATCCTATGCAGTGTAAGGCGAAAGGCTAACCAAATATCTAGACCTTGTAAAACAGTTAGCATTATCCTTTGAAAATTGCAGCATATCACAGGTACCTAGAGAAGAAAACGCAGAAGCTGATGCTTTGGAAAATTTAGCATCATCCTTAAGGATCCCAGATGGTGTCAAGATTCCCATAACTCACATCCTGACACCGGCAATCGAAGAACAAGAAGTTAATGATGTCACAACAGATAAAGATCAAGAAATGGTAGACTCTCAGGATCCTCAGGAATCCTGGACTTACCCTATCAGGAGATTTATCCAAGAAGGAGAAATCCCCAAAAACGAGAACTCCAGACTCTTCCGAACAAAGGTAATCCCATATTCAATAATAAATGATATCTTATACAAGAAATCTCTTGCAGGACCATACTTGAGATGCCTCGAGCAGCCTGAAGCACTTGCGGTACTCTAGGATATTCATGAAGGTGATTGTGGCAATCACACTGGGGGCATATCACTATTTTCCAAAGTATTGAGAACAGGATACTACTGGCCTACTATGAAGAAGGATGCGATGGCTTTTGTTCAGAAGTGTGATGCATGCCAGCGGCACGGCAATATCCTCCATTGGCCTGCTGAGCCGCTCCATTCAATATCATCTCCGTGGCATGGATATAGTTGGTAAGTTGCCTGTAGCACCTGGAGGAAAAGTCTTCATGCTTGCTATGACGGACTATTTTTCTAAGTGGATTGAAGCCGAAGCTTTTGTTCAAGTTAAAGAAAAGGAAGTGATTTCCTTCATCAAAAGGAATATCTTGACAAGGTTTGGAATCCCATCGGAAATAGTTTGTGACAACGGGTCTCAATTTATTGGAAAGAGAATTACCAGTTTTTGTGAGGCATGGGGCATCAATATGGTAACTTCAACTCCGATACATCCACAAGCTAATGGCCAAGCGGAATCGAGCAATAAGATTATCATCAATAATCTTAAGAAGAAACTAGGAGAAAAAAAGGGGAGATGGGTTGAAGAGCTACCTTTCGTATTGTGGGCTGACAGAACGACCTCCAAGAATGCTACTGGTCGAACACCATTTTCCTTAGTATTTGGCTCAGAAGCTGTAATACCCACTGAAATGGTGATGCCGACTGCCAGAACAAGCTGCTAGGATTTTGAAGCAAATAAGCAAGAGCTCCTTGAAGATCTTGAAACGGTCGATGAAATCAGAGACCTCGCAAAGTTTAGAATGGCGGCGTACCAGCAAAGAATAGCCAAGTCTTACAACAGGAATCTCAGGATCAGAATATTTCAAGTAGGAGATCTGGTGCTCAGGAAAGCTTTTCAAAATACAACCAACCCAGCACATGGAAAACTTGCACCTAAATGGGAAGGTCCTTACCTAATAGACTTAGAAGCTGGAAAGGGAGCATACAGGCTAGCTACTATGGAAGGTGAGCTGCTCCCAAGAGCTTGGAATGCAATTCACTTGAAGTTATATCTTTTGTAAGTGCTTTCCGGATCCTCTGAGCATATCCAAGAATCCTTGTTTAACCTTCAAAAACCTCAGGTACGATTTTGACTCTTATTTCAATTTCATATTATTATCTTTGTGAAGTGATTACTGACTTAGGCATCGGAGGGGTGTTAGCCAAGCTAACACCCACCCCTCACCAAGCCTTTAGTTTTTTGTAGGTGTTCTAAGCACTTTGTCATACGTTAGAGGCTGATCACCTCTTCTAAGTAAAAAGCATTCTGAATGCGATCAAAGGTTTAGGAGGTTTTCACCTCCTCATTCACTAATGGGAATCGCCAGGAGCGCAAGACCCTCGCCAGGAGCGCACGATGGTGGCCTATGGTTCGAGGTGGTGCGACCAGTCCATCCACGGGTGGCTGATAATTTCATCAATGTTGGCCATAGAGTGCACTTCAAAATGGGTGTCAGACGTGTCATCTCGAAAAGATTCTAAGGTTTTTGCTATTTTCATGTCAACCAAGGTTTAGGCACATTCGTGTCTCTCAAGTTTATGGGCTTGACACCAGTTGGCTTAGTCCCAAGTATTTTTTGAGCTTGACCTCAGTTTAACAAAGGTTTTTAATGTTTTCACATTAACTAAGGTTTGGACATATTCATGTCTCGAAAGTTTTATGGGCTTGTCCCCAGTTTGGCTTAGTCCCAAGTTTATCGGGCTTGTCCCCAGAATTGGCTTAGTCCCAAGAATCCCGGGTCTATCCCCAGCACATTAACAAATTCTTTTTAGGATCCCTCCGCTTGGGAAGCTCAGAGGTCAAAAGTTAATTCAGGAATCGGGGTTTCGTCTTGTAAACTACAAGATCCCTCCACCCGGATCCCCAATCATTATCTGTTACACTAACATTGTTTGCAGGAAATACAAAAAGAGCAATCGACAGGGTTCCGAATGATGTATGGGGAAGACAGCAACTTGGAGTTATTTATGGGAAATCACATGAGAAGTTGTGTTGCTATCAAATCAGGAGCTAACGAGTCACCTTCGTAATTATTTCAAGAGATGATGTTGAGTTTGAATTTTTACAGCCGTCTTCTTGGTCGACAACTGTTAAAATTCAGGGGCAATTGTTAGGGCTGATAATCCGGGATCCTGGCCGGAAGCTCAAATGGTTCAATATCCTTACGCAAGTTCAGGATCCTGGCAGGTTCGAGCATCCTGAATTACAGTTATCAACAAACCCGTTTATTTTTCCCACGTGTCTTATTAATTGCAGGGTCAAAGAAACATGTAGACAAGCCTAAAGACTCGGACAAATGATATAGAACGTGGACTAAGTAGTCCACAACGTTCATATTGGCTTAGTTGGGAGAATCCCTAAAATATAGGACAGTTGGTTATATTATTTCAGGATGCTCGCCAGAAGCTCAAAGGATCCTGAACTACAGTTATCGATTAACCGTTACAATTGTCCACGTGTCTTAATTGATTGCATGTATTAAGGGACGTGTAAATGATGGCTAAAGACTCGGTCAAGGCTTTATGGGACGTGTTGTAACTGACTCCAACGTTCACAAAGACTTGAACACTCAATCCCTAGTTTTTAGCCTAGTTAGTTAATGTATTTTTGACTATTTAAACGAGCTCTAGGTCATTCATTCAAGGACACACACAACACACGATACTCGCTATCAGAACTCTCTGTAACACTTAGAACATGAGCTCATTTCACTTGTATTGAAAACTTTCATCATATAAAAGTTTTAGGAGGCAGGTACTTTGAACCAGCCCCCGAGGTTTTTTGCTAGGCTCCTTGAGGATACTTAAGGATTCCTGGATTTTCCCTCGTTACATCCTCGTGTCAACACTCAAACTTGCATTTTTCTTATTAATTTCATCAAACACTCTACCTCACTTACACAGTTTGATCAACTAATTGCTTAGGCAGTTTTTGACCAAAACACTTATGATTGGTCGCTCCAATCCTGACTCCATGGTTAAAGTCAATAAATACATGCCAGTTATTCTGCTCCATTTGGTACTCTTGGGGAATATGTCACGAGTGGGTAAATCTGTTAGTGTTTGAAATCAAGGTTCATGTGAGATCATTACAATCGCAGTAACCATTATCATATCTTGTATGCCATAAACTGTTTACAAATTTATTTGTTGAGTCTTAAACCTGTGAACTCACTAACATACGTTGACCCTTTTAAAATCATGTATTTCTCATGTAACTAAGTTCACGCACCGGTATGCAAATGGGACTATCAAACTTTAGGGCCTGCATAAGGATGGAGTCATGGTCACCCTTTTTGCTTCTATATAAAATCATGAACAATCATACTTTCTATCTTAATATTTTTGGAACATTTTCTATTTCAGTATTGTAAAATAACGCCTTGAATATATTTTCCACTGCAACTTGGATGACATACCTGGTTTTCAAATGTATATTAATCTGATAGAGGTCATTCCTTGTACCCACGACTATGACCCCATGACGTCACATACCTACATTCCCGAAAGTTTAGGGTGTGACACAAACGACCATCTAGGGTAAGACGAGGCCCATTTTGGTTTTTCTGCATTTTTATGAATTTTGTACTGTTTGCTTTCAGGTTAATTGAGCAAGTAGTACTGGTCCGTCTGGATTTGTTGGACCGGTCAAAAGTGATACCATCGAGGGATATTGAACAAAATCTTTATGTCTGGCATCCCTCATAGCTTTCACATTAGGCACAACAGCATGACATTAATCAAGAAATCATCACACATAATTCAATGTTTTTAAACCAGATGCAGGTTTACATAAACCATCAACCCGTTTCAGTCCCGACTCAAACTTGTTTAAATCAGATAAAGACTCGAAAACGAAAGTTTCAGACTTATTTTTTTTATCAGTATTCAACACCAAAATGGACTTATGACTACTAGCATAATTTAAGCATTCAACATCACTTTTAGATATATCCTCAACAATCACGACATCTGCACATGAAACAAACTTGTTAGTAGTGATAACATTTGAAGTTACAGTCACCTGAGATTCAGGGGCCTCATTTGAGACAATTGTTCAGGACTTTTTTACGTTCTTTCCATACACCATGTTAAGCTCATTTTAATTTCTTCATCTGTAAGTGGCATTCCTATCAGTTCGCTTGGAACTGGGGAGGAATTTTACAACGCCCAATTTCAGATGGTTCATTACCCAACCTAGTTTTATCCCTACCAAACTCACCCGTTACAATTTCACAGGACAGGGATTTGCTAGAAACCGTCATACGTTTATTTTATAACTTATTGGCGTCAAGCTTCACTTGAAGTTCATTATATTTACTCTGTAAATCGTTAAGTTCTGACTTTTGGTTATAAAGATATGCATTACTGGTTGTAGTTGTTGAATATTTTTGATATCTTGTTTTTGCGCATTAATTTTTTCTTTATATCTTTTTGTGGGATATGTAGCATTTTCCAGGTCTCTTTTCAATTCTTTAATTCTATGGCCATAAGCATCAACAAGTTTTATACAAGTTCGGTTAGAGCATACATGATGTAGTTAAAGTGTTTGGGGTACCATCCTGAATATTTTCCATGAGTGCGTGATGCACCTCCTTCCTCGTGTCTGTTGCATCATCTTCGTCCTCAATTCTGGCCATGTGAGCATGGCTTAAGCTGTGTTCGTTCAGGTGGTCTGACCAATCATAGCCTCGAATTTTGTGGACCACCAGTGGCTTGTTATTTGCCGACTTAGCCTTCTTTTCACTAGCACTTAAGTCTCCTTCAACTTTTTCCTTTACTGGCTTCTTGATTTCCCTGGAAAGATGTCCATATTTATCAAAATTGTAACACCTAATTTTGACTTGTCAAAAACCATCTTCATCCTATCAACATCATTCTAGTGATTGTTTCCAGTCTTAGCTACAAAATTTTGTGCACGGAAGACTTCCACAACCATTTTCCAGGATATATCTAGCGTGTCTACATCTTCAGGGATAATTTGATTTAATTCCCTTGAGATCATCTCAGTGGGCACTAAGTTTCCTACCATTAATGCATTTTAGATGTTCATAAAGCCAACTCCCAAGGCAAAATTTAGATCATTCAATATCTTGGATATGTAAATTTGCGCTGAAACTATAGGTTGAGACGTGGTGGGAGCCACAATGTTATTTGATCCGCTATTTGAAGCCCTACCATGAAAAGGTTGAGATATAAAGGCTTGATTCACATTTCCTGCCTTGCTCAAGCTACTTGTATGATTCATAGCTCTCTATTTATCATCCACGTCACAAGACCTAAGTGTTAACAAGTTATGCAAGTGTGATTGTCGATAAGTTGGTAGTTCTTTTTAGCAGAGAAATAGTCATGTCCCAATTTCTGAATAAACCATTCAACAACTTCTTATTGGTCTCAATAGTAGTGAGTTCAATCTTAGCAGATCTCATTTTCATCACAAGTGCCACAAACCTCTGAATCTGATCCTCCAATATTTCTCCCATGACATAGTTGAACATATTGAACTGTTGTTTGTGCATTTCTCTTCGACTCTCTTTCATGTCTTCATTTCCTTTAAATATTTTAATCAAAGCATCCCACAATGCTTTAGCATTAGTGTGCTCTTTGAAACCTTGTGCAATCTTGGGAGACAATGCTATGGTCAATGCAGCAAAGGCTTTCTCATCTCTTTCAACCCTTTTCCCATTCTTCATAAGAAAAAATAATAATAAAAAAATAAGATTATTTACCACTTTACAGACCGAGATTCGAATAAGAAGGCATATCAGGGATCATACCAAATATTCTGTGACTAAGGAACTCTTTTTAGCTTCTGCTACTTCACGTGTTCAGGTGATTGCCAGTATTTTGGTCCAATTTAAACTCTTGCTACTTTCACTTACTCAGGCAGATTGTCACAAAATTTATCTTTTAAGGTTTATTATTTATGAACATCATTCAAGGTCACACACATAATTCCTAGGAATATTTTGTACATTATATCAAATGTACCTGTTTTCCCGACCACATATTTTCACAACACCTTTCCTTAAGCCTAACATCATGCTCCAGACTAGGTTGACAAAGAGAAAGAATAGATCACTGATGCGGGACATCTTATACATAAAATAAATAAATAAAAATCTCTCATTTAAATTAGTTTTTAGTTAAAAATTATGAGAATGATGCCTAAATGATTTATATTTAAATATTAGATGATTTGGTGGATCATTTGTATTATTTGATAAATATTTAAAGTTCACATTCAATTTTGTTTCTAATTGAGAAAATTATGCAAATTAGACTTTTAGTTAAGAAATTATAAAAGATATGGTGCTTAGTTGTTTTTATGTGTGAATTTTAGATGGTTGGATGGTGCGCGGTGAATTTAGAAGAAAAACGCAATTTACGGAAGTTAATTTGGAGCTCGGTTGCTAAAGTTATGGAAGAAAAAGAAAAAAAAATCAATAATAATCAAATAATAGTTGCAGCAGATCCAGGCCCATTCCTGGCAGTCCACAGCAGCGGCCCAGTCCTTCTTTGTTTAGCAGCCTGGCCCAGCAAAGAAGAGGAAAGCCCACCTACCCAGGGAAAAAAATAAAGAGTTTTGGAGGCCTCTGGATTTGAACCACTGACCTTTACTTCTCCAGCAAAATGCCTTGCCACCAGGCCTACAGCTGAGTTTTTGTTTATATCCTGATTCAGATTCTTCTATGATCTTCTGCCAGACCCAGAATAAGGCCCAGCGACCTGGCCTTGTATCAGCTCATTTTTTCAGCATATTTAATGGTTTGAGGCGCCGTTTTTTGTATCACCACCCACGAAAAAACCCTAAAAAACGTCATACAAGTTCCGAAATCATTGAAGGAGAGATTGGGATCAAGATCTAAGCTTTTTGGGGCAAAATTAGAAGATTTTTTAAGCTTTCGGTTTGGATCTTCATCTTGTGCTTGTTTTTCATCTTTTTAAATCTTTTTCTTGATAATGAAAGTTGTCTAAGATTAGATCTTAATTGATTTTTAGCATGTATCTTGGCTGATTTCTTATTGCTTCACCTAGATTAGATAAATTTGGACCCGTTTAACCTATTTCGGGTGACTTTTTACCATGACTTTGTGTTAAATTGCTTTTGATGATGGTTTTGAATGTTTATGATGATAAAGATTGCTGATTTGGTTTTCATTATCAATGAATCATGTGGAGTAATTGTCATGCTTGGTAGAACTATCTAAGTTAGTTGTTTTTTCCATGATTGATTAGTTTGACTTTTACGGGTCAATGACTAATGCTTGTTAGGAGACTTCCTACTTCATGGTTCATTGATTTGGGGCTAATTTAGTAATTATCCTTGTGGATTAGGTTTGACCAAATCATTTCATAGGCTAGAAGCTTGTTTTACATCGTTTAATAGGATGGATTGCTTGTGAACATAAGATTCGATGCTTGTTAGGAGACTTCCTACTTCATGGTTCATTGATTTGGGGCTAATTTAGTAATTATCCTTGTGGATTAGGTTTGACCAAATCATTTCATAGGCTAGAAGCTTGTTTTACATCGTTTAATAGGATGGATTGCTTGTGAACATAAGATTCGATGCTATTTATTCATGTTTAGAGGTTTCTAGGTCATAAGTGTTTGAAACCATCATCATTGCATGGTATAGGTACTATATAGAGACATCTCTCTTGTAGTTTCCTATTTCATGTAGGATTAGTATACTTTGATCGAAGTAGCTAGTCGGTTAGGCAATTTTCACAGTTTTGCTATCCGTGCTTCATTTAGGATTTCCGGATTATTCGGGATGTGTCTATAGTCCTAGGTACTCCAGTTTTCCACATTAGACGATAGTGTTCATGGTATTAGTAATCCGAGGGTCTGAGCGAGTCTAGAGGAGTCGAGTCTAGGTGATGCAGTCCTTTTTTTTGCTGATTTTCCATCATTTTATCTGATTTTTAGCTGTTTTTGTCAGTTTCAGTTGTTTAGCTTAGATTTTAGTTTGGTTCACCATTTTCATTTCATCGGTTAGATATTAGCAAAGATCCAGTATCGGGAGCCTCTCATCGCGTCCACGGATTAATATCCGGTTCTTACCAAAATTATACTGCATATGACGGGTTCACTGCCCTGGTGTGTAGTTTGGTCACTTGTTATTTACCATTTAAAACTTGACCAAATTTTCATAGTATACAAACGACTCATCAATCACGGAGATTTTTGGGGATAATATACAAGTCAACTGAATTTTTGAAACATTTTTAATGCTCTCATCGTTGACAAAGGCTAAGGGTTTTGGACTCTTGAGGGTCTCTTTTAGTTGTGTTCTAAGGCATCTTTTAGGTTTTTAACTACTGTACGATGTGATCTAATAAGTATGTGGATCAGGGAGGCTCCAGGTCACTACAACCGCATAAAAGAGGAGGCCTGACTCATGTACAACATCTCCAGGTCATTGCTTTCATAACGCAGAGGGGATGGGATTTTTGAGCATGACATCAAAGAACTCAGCGGGCGTGTGTCTCAGGATCCCTAGTACACAGTCAAATAGAGATTGTACTAACCCAAGTGTGTGTTTCCTATCAAGCGTCATACTTGATCTTCAGGTGTTGTGACAAAACATACTATTTGATTGATCGACAACCGAGCCTACCAAGCATATCAACCGTGAATCACTTCTTTTCACATCCGCCTTACGCGTGTCAGTCAACAAAAACCTAGAAATTTATATCACTTCCCAACCTGCTCAAACAAAACCAGTAACAAAAATTTAAAAGCACACAAATTTAAGGGGAACATCAAGATGTTTATTTTATTCATTCCCCTTGCTTTTAGATTTTTTTCAAACACACACACACTGAAAATAAACACTATTTTTGTATTTTTTGAATTTTCTAATTTTTTTAATTTTCTTTTATTTTTACTTTTCTTAAATTAAGAATATATAGATAGAAGTTGTCAGATTACTCTTTAAAGGCAATCATTCTGAGACCTTTTCACACATTTCAAAATTGGCACTATTGAGGGGTTTGGTGAACATATCCATCACATTATCATCCGATTGCACCTGTTCTAAGTGAATGAGCTTGCGATCGAAAAAATCCCGAATGAAGTGCACTTTGATGTCTATGTGCTTAGTTTTTTTTAATGCTGCACATGATTTTTAACAATTTGCAAAGCAGCAGAATTATCATAATATATGGGAGTATCAAAGAAATTCAAACTGTAGTCTCCCAACTGGTGTTGTAGCCATACCACTTGTGAGCAACATGCTGATGCAGCCACGTATTCTGCTTCAGCTGTGGATTGTTACACCGTGTGCTGCTTCTTGCTCTACCACGCCACCAATTTTTCTCCCAAGAACTGTACTCCAGCCGATGTAGATTTCCTTTCAAGCTCACAACCTCCATAATCACTATCAGTAAAAGCATACAAATTAAATCCAGGCTCTTTAGGATACCACAACCCGCCTAGGCCTTCCCTTCAAATATTTAAAGATTCTTTTAACCGCAGATAAATAAAAGAGTTTAGGGTTAGCCTAATATCGTGAACATTGGCACACTGCAAACATGATGTCTGGTTTGCTCGCCGTCAGATACATTAGTGACCCGATCATTAAGCGGTACATGTGCTCGCTGACCGGTTGACCATCTGGATGTTTGGTGAGTAATGGCCTTGCTGGCATGGGTGTAGCAGCAGGCTTTGAATCTACCATTTTGTACTTCTCCAGAATTTTTGTCACATACTTTGCTTGATGTACCAAGATACCACTTTCACTCTGCTTCACCTGAAGAGCCAAGAAAAACTCCATTTCACCCATCTGGCTCATCTCAAATTTTGTCCTCATTACTTGTTCAAACTCTTTGCATAACTCCTCATTTGTGGACCCGAAGATGATGTCATCCACATACACTTGCACCATGATGATGTCATTATCAACCTCCTTCCTGAACAGTATCTGATCCACTATTCCCCCTATGTACCCATGAGCTAGAAGGTGATCAGTCAAGGTTTTGTACCAAGACTGTGGAGCCTAATGCAATCCATAAAGGGCTTTGTCTAGCTTGTACACATGGTAGGGATGTTCTTCATCAATGAAACATGGAGGCTTAGTCACATACACCTCTTCATCCATTTCTGCATAAAGGAATGGAGTTTTCACGTCCAGCTGTTAGACAGTAAAATTCATGTAGGAGGCATATGCTAGAAAAGACTCTTATTGCTTCCAAACAAGCAACTGGTGCATATACTTCATCATAGTCAATTCCTTCAACCTGCTTGTGTCCTTGTACTACCAGCCTTGCTTTATTTCTAACAATAACACCATTGTCATATTTCTTGTTCTTGTAAAGCCACTGCGCTGTGATGACCTTCTTATCAACTGCTTTCTCCACTAACCTCCACACCTGAAGCTTTGAAATTTGGTTTAACTCTTTCATCATAGCTTCCACCCAGCTACGATCCGTCAGAGCCATTGTGATGTTTGGAGGCTCAATTTGAGATATGAAGCATGAATACATATGTTGGAACCTATTTTGTTGGAAACACAAACTATTCACCGTTGAGTATTGCTGGTGAAGACCTTTTTGATATCCTATCTAGATTTGATACTTTATTTTGTAATTGACTTTGAATTTGTACTTAGAAACATTTTGATTATAAATCTAGCATACTTGTTTTTCTTCTTAGCGGACTTCTGAATAATTGAACTTAGCGGACTTGTTTGACACTTAGCATATTTTTTCAATGTTCGTCTTAGCGTACTTGATTTGTTCCTAGCGGACTTGTTTACTTAGCAGACTTGTTCCTAATCTTAGCGAACTTGTTTTGCTCTTAGCGAACTTGTTGGCGGACTTGTCTATACTTAGCGGACTTGTTAGCGAACTTGTTAATGCTTAGCGGACTTGTTAGCGGACTTGTCTATACTTAGCGGACTTGTTAGCGAACTTGTTAATGCTTAGCGGACTTGTTAGCGAACTTGTTTATTCTTAACGAACTCGTCTACTACTTAGCGAACTTGTCTGTGCTGATGGAATATTTTGCTGGATTCTAGGCAATGATTGTGTGTGTCAAACATTCTTTTTGTCATATGCTCTCTTGTAGTATATATATAGTTGAGAAAAACCTTATTGAGGGACGGCACTCCTGGATTATTCTTTAAGAGAGCATTTGTGTGTGTGTTCTTGGTGTTAGTGTGTGTTCTTGAGCTTTAGGAATCATCAATGGGTGAGCATTGATGCAGATTCATCCAGAATCGACCGTCACACATGATTTCCGCACTTGTTTGATGAATCATATGAGAACATGTTGCTCAAATCTGGTCCTGACAATTGGTATCAGAGCCATGTTCTTCATTTTTTAAAAGTTTTTCTCAAAATGGAGAAAATCTCATATGAGTTGTCAATTTTGGATGGATTTGCTTGTTGTTTGAGTTGATTCTTGGTAGAAATCACTCAAGAAACACAATGCTACACTCTAATTTCAGTGAATCTCAAGCAATATAGTCGAATTTTTTGAATTTGCCATGAACAGTTCGTAACTTTCCTTAAGTCTGTTCTTGAGAAAATTTTCAAATTTGTTTTTCTGTTGATTCTTTGTTAAAATTGATGAATGGCGAGATTTACACATGTAAAACCGAACCTATTGGCACTAATTTCTCTAAAAAACATCGAGTATTGAAGATTTTAGAAGCTAAAAGTGATGGTTTTTGGTGTTCTTCACATAATCTTACTATTCCATCAAATTAGGTCATTTAGAGTGGTTTTTGGAGTTTGTGTCAGTTGAGTAAAGTGTTCCTACATGAATTTCAAACCTATTGATGATCTTAAACATTGTTTTTGTCAACATTGATTTTTGAAGTTTGAAATTACTCAAGAACAAGCTGTTCAAATTTTGGCTAAGTCTGAAAATTTGACTTTTCAAATTTTTTCAGAAATCTCACTTGCTTTTGACTAATTATGTTTGTTAATATTTGTGAATGTAGGATTTGTGTGAATTCAAGCATTCTACAAGCATTTGAGCATTTTGAACCAAGCGTTCAATCCGTCCAAACCGTTAGTCAATTTAGCAAGTTTGAGCTAAATTTTCGTGTTTCTCACTTCAAATGGCTGAAGGCAATCAGTTTACTCCTGTCATGCAAGGTCACAATCGTCCACCAAAACTAATGGGTGCAAGTGACTTCGATGATTGGAAAGGGAAGTTTGTGCTGTTTCTGGAGTATGTTGATTATGATCTATTGACTTCAATCGTTGAAGGTCCGGCTGTGTTTGAAAATAAGGAAGCTACCGCTACTGGCACTGCTACTGGTACTGTTGCTGATCCTCCTCATCCCAAGAAGAAGAAGAAGATTCCAAAACCTTTGGATACACTGAGTCCTGCTGAAAGGGCACATAGGAAACTTGACATGAAACACATGTCAACCGCTTCTGCAGAATCATTACCAAAATGACTACCAAGAAAATTCGTCCTGATTCTGGAGATATTATAAGGAAAATCTTGCATTCTTTCCCGCAGGAATTTGCCTCGTACGTCACTTACCTGATAGAAAGTACAGATCTAACTCAGGCTGACTATCTGGATATGATAGACAAGGTTAGAGACTATGAAGTAAGAGCAGTTGAACGTAGTGACAAGTCACTTATGGGAAATGTGACTTAAAGGGTCTCATCTTCCTCAGCTCCTAATGCTGCATTTGCTGCTTCTACTTGTGAGGAAAATTATCAGTTTTCCAACTCGTCTGGCTCAACACTGCCTGCAATCGCTTCATCTCCTATACCAGCTGCTATACAAACTGAAGTATTTGCATCACATGCCACTCATCAACTTTCAAATGTTACATATGTTTAACAGCCACCTTCTGGGTTCATGGTTCAGCAGTCAGCACCAATTTCATTTAACAACACCAGTTTGGACAAAGATTTGTGCAATGCCTTCCTAGCTTGCATGAACTCTCAAATGTCCGGGAAAATTGAGACAATGACTGTTTGTCAAGAAGATCTTGACCAAATTTCTGCTGGTGATCTGGAAGAGATCAACATCAAGTGACAGATGGGTATGATTGCTGCTAGAACGAGGAAGTTCTTTAGAAAGACTGGGAGGAAGTTTTTCAACCTCCTTCAAATGCCAATATCGGGTTTGATAAGTCCAAAGCTCAATACTTCAACTGTCAAGAGCTCGGACATTTCGCACATGAATGCCTAAAACCAAGAACGTGGAATGCTCCTGCAAGCTCGAGTGGAGGTAATCAGGCTTTTCAGAAACAAGCTGGAAATGGAAACTAGTCATATCAGAAGCAAAGAAGCTCATCCTATCAGAAACCTCGGAATGCCAACTCTAATGTCTCTCATCCTGGCTCGTCTAACTCTCAAGCTGCTCAAGAAGTCAACAACGGTGGCAAGGAATTAGTGTCACTCGAAGATGGTATCTATAACTGGACATCGTCTTCATCATCTCAACCTTCAAGCCAGTCAGACTATGCACTAATGGTCAATTCTGATGGTGAGGAGCTTTATGAGTCAGTTGAATTTGACCCTCTCTTCCCAACTGATTTCTGTCTGATGTCTGGACTTGATGAGATCCTTGAAGAGTCTTCTCCTACTGTCGGAAACGTTACTGCTGTGAATCCATCTGAGATAGAGACGGAAGCAAGCAAGCGTCTTCACGAACTTCAGAAGGAAACAATTCCAGATGAGGTAAGATCATCTTTGTGTACTGAGAAATGTCGTGAATCTGTCGCTCACTATCGCGCGTACAACCTAGAGTTGCATGCTAAGGAGAAAGCGAGCGAGAGTAATGTTGAGCTTCTTGAAGCTAATGAAAAATATTTTTTTGGTCAAAATCAAGTCACTTCAGGATGACAATGAGTTCATGAAGCACACAGAATCAAACTTAAAAATCCAAATTGCTGATCTGTTGAAAACTTTGACTTCTCTGAGAAACAGCTACGCTGAAGCTCGAGAAATAGCTACGCTGAAGCTCGAGAAACAATTGATTTGATGAAACTTAATCCTGAAACTTTGGGAAGTGTGGTCGCTTAGGACATAATGTCGCGTCTTAGGACAGGTTTGGGTTTAACACGGGAGATACTAGAGAGTGCGGCAGAGCATCCACTCAATCACAACTATCTTTGTGTCCCCGAATTGACCAAAATCAATCCTAAGAGCCGTATTAAGTTCATCGACCCCAGTTTGATTCCGTGTACTTCTGAAATCAATGCGATGGAAGAACAGCTAGCTAAATCCGAAACTGCCTCTGGTCTCCCACCGATTGATGAAACATTAAAATTTGGATTTGATGTTATTTCTTTGAATTCTGTCAATACTCGTTTGTCTGAAGCATATGTGCAAAAAGCTGCTGAAACAGAGTTTCTCAATTTGTGTACACAAAATACATCAGAGGCTCAATCTTTTTTATTTAATGAAAACTATGACGTTTTTAACACAAATGAAATTGCTAAAAGAACTAAAACCACTCGAAGGCGTAAGCCCAAAAAGAAGGTTGCAAATGAGAAACTCGTGCTTTTGCCGAAATGGCCTTAAAACATGGTAAGACTGTTATGCACACACAAGCAGGTGTTACAATCACCGATGGTAAGGTGATCACTGTTCCTGATGCACAACCAAATTCTCCAACGATGCCTGCTCATGCAACTTCTGCATCCGTGTTTGTTGAGCCAACTGATACATCTATTTGCACTGCTCCCAATGTGGCTGGTAAATCCACTATGGTTTTTTTCAAGACAAGTGATCCTAAGAAGAAGAGACCTCAAAATGAACCTGTTTGACTGGTCAATTAAGTGTTGAAGATCAACCCACTGTGGTTGAGCTAGATGCTATAACCGTTGATGCTACTAAAACTGAGAACACCCCCAAGAAAAGGAAACAAACCAGAAGGAGGAAGAAGAAGACTGTGGTCACTGAAACAGAAAAGGATGAATGTGCAACATCCAATGAGCCACAACCAACGGCTCTCCAAGCGTCTAAACTACCTGTTGTGGTTGACCCTAGTGGTACGGTTGAGACCTTGGGTTGTACAGTTTGCGGGAATCCACACCATGATGCAAGGGTGTGTGTATACAACACGGGTTATCCTGCCTTTGACAACACCCCATTACCTCCTGTTCATTACTAACCGTAAGGAAATCAAGTGGCCCCAATGTACTATGGGAATTATGGTGAGGACTACATGGTTCAACAACCTGACACCATGTTTCAGCAGTCTTACCCAAATCAACTCTACATTCCTAACCAAGCTCAATATGTCCCTCATGGTTTGGGAAGGAAAGTAAAAGCTTTGAGGCCACCAGTTCAACAACCAGTGAGAATGTCTGCACCAAATCCTGTTCCTATATGATCTTGGACACCTCGACCAAGGCCTGCTTTTATGCCTAGGTCTATGATGGTTCAACAACCTACAGGGGCTCCTCGACCAAGTGTTACATCTTCACCAACTCCTCCTGTTGTAGTTCAAACAACAAATGCTCCGCCAGCGAAAAAGGCACCCCAAGAAGAAGGTCCCAGGTCAATCTGGCCCGAGTCCATCTCAAAACTAATCACTTTCTTTTTAATTTGCAGGGACTGGCCCAGAGTGCGGCCAACACGTGGTACTTAGATAGTGGCTGTTCCAGGCACATGACAGGGAACAAGGACCTGTTGTATGATGTCAAAACAATATTGCACGGTGGTCCTGTTGCCTTTGGAGGTGATGTTCGGGGTAGAAGAATAATAGGAAACGGTCTCTTGACTAATGGTGAAATTTCATTTGACAAAGTGAATTTGGTGTCTAATCTGAAGTTTCAACCTGCTCAGTGTCTCACAAATCTGCGACAACAAAATGCCAATGTTCTTCGATGATTGTGAATGTTATATTCTGAAACCTGGCTTCAAGATTCCCGAAGATCAGATTCTATTTCGAGCAAAACGGAAAGGGAACATGTATGCTCTGGATATGTCTGCTGCAAGGTCGACTGGCTCCGTAGCATGCTTCTTGGCTAAGGCATCAGAAGATGACTCTACATTATGGCATAGGCGAATGGGGCATGTGAACTTTCGGAACATGAACCGCCTTGTTAGGGGGAAACACGTTGACGGTGTGCCGGAGAAGGAATTCATCCACATCGACAGTTGTGTGGCATGTCTGAAGGGTAAACAACACAAGACGTCTCACAAGCCAAAGCCACCGGGTAGAACGACAACAATACTTCAACAACTCCATCTAGAACTCTTCGGGCTTGTAAGCATCAAGAGTTTAGGGGGAAAGTCATACTGCTTGGTTATCACTGACGACTACTCGATCCAGATACTCATGGGTGTTTTTCCTGAAAGAGAAGTCTAAAATTGCTGAGATCTTGAAGGATTTTGTCACACGTATCGAGAATAGATGTAGAGAGCGGGTTAGAATCATCAGATCAGACAATGGGTCTGAATTCAAGAATCAGACATTTGACGCATTTTGTAATGAAAAAGGCATAACTCGACAGTTCAGTTCACCGTATACACCGCAACAAAATGGAGTGGCTGAACAGAAGAATAGAACTATCATCGAAGCTGCCAGAACAATGCTTGTTGATTCTAACTTGAAATTATCTTTTTGGGCAGAAGCTGTCAACACAGCCTGCTATGTTCTGAACAGAACACTCCTGGTCAAACATGCTAACAAGACGCCATTTGAACTGTTTTCCAAAGTGAACCCAAATTTAAAACGATTAAAACCGTTCGGATGTGCTTGTAGTGTATTAATTCAGACGGATCAGTTAACTAAATTTTCCCCTAGGGCAGATGATGGTTATTTTGTAGGATACTCGATGACCTCAGCGGCCTATCGAGTGTTATACAGAAGAACTCAAGTTGTTATTGAGTCGTGCAACGTTACTTGTAATGAGCATACTCTGAACACTAGAGATCATGCTCCGGATAGTATGTATGACCTTGAGTCTTTCTCTTCAACATTTAATGTGTTGCAATTTGATGATGTAGGTACTTATTCTACTGCTGTTGATCAAGGAAATGAAGCTACCAATCCTATTGTTGATATGTTTGCACCTATTACTTCTTCGATCTTTATACCATTTATTCAGTTGATCCTACGTAGTTATTAAGGGAAAATAAATCAACACCTTCAAGTGATGTTAGTGGCACTTCATCTTCTACTTCGGCACCTGAAATGCCCACCATTCAGATTGATGAACATGTAATTATGGAAGCAGAACCTGCACAAGCAACAACCATGGAAGACAACACTGTTGAAATTGATACTGTTGCGCATGATTCTGACTCAGATGACGTAACAGAGATTAATACCGGAGAGACTCCTGGTGATGACCTGCAAATTGGGAATCTGGACTCGTCTATTCCAGCCCCTGCTGTTGAAGAGACACGAATTCACAAGATACATCCTACGAATCAGATTATCGGGCCAGTTGACAAACGTCGCACTAGGAGTCAGTCTAAGGAATTGAACACATGTTTGTATTCCTGTTTCATTCCACAAGAAGAGCCTCCCACTGTTGCTGCTGCTCTTTTAGATGATAACTGGATTGAAGCCATGCAAACAGAATTACTACAATTCAAATTGCTCAATGTATGGCATTTGGTAGATCCTCCTCTAGGTATAAAGCCTATTCCTGTCAAATGGATTTTCAAAAACAAGAGAGACGACCGTGGAATTATTATCAGAAATAAAGCCCGCTTAGTTGTCAAGGGTACATGCAAGTTGACGACATTGATTACGAAGACGTCTACGCGCCTGTCGCTCGTCTGGAGGCAATACAAATCTTCTTGGCATATGCCGCATCAATGAATATCACTGTTTATCAACTTGATGTGAAGACCACATTCCTCTGCGAAGAGCTTGATGAAGACGTGTTTATAGAACAACCTCCGGGGTTTGTTGACAAATCTTTCCCTAAGAAATGTTACAAAATGGATAAGGCCCTCTATGGTCTACACCAAGCCCCAAGGAAGTGGCATGAGACGTAATCGACGTATCTGCTGTCAAATGGCTACAAGCGAGGGGTAATTGATCAGACACTATTCCTTCTACATGTTGGTGAAGATATGCTGTTAGTGCAAGTGTATGTCGACGACATCATTTTTGGTTCAACCAACGTCGGCCTATGCCATGCATTGGAGGAGTTAATGAAGAAGAAATTTGAGATGAGTGCAATGGGAAAGAGATCCTGAAGAAGTTTGGGTTTCAAGATTCTAAAGGCTTCTCTACGCCCGTCGTCACTTGCCATAAGTTGGATCAAGATTCGGAGGGTGTTTGTGTAGATGAGCACCTATACAGGTCTATAATTGGCTCTCTCATGTATCTGACAGTAAGTCGTCCCGACATCATGTTTGGAGTCTGCCTATGTTCCCGTTTCCAGAATAAGCCGAAAGAATCGCACTTAATGGTCGTGAAGAGGATTTTCCGGTACTTGAAGTCCAATCCAAACAGAGGACTTTAGTATCCTAAAGATCCGCACTTTGACCTTCGAGCCTTCTTAGATAGTGACTACACCGGTTGTGAAATCAATCGTAAGTCTACGACGGGAGAAGCTCAGTTTTTAGGGAACCGTCTGCTCTCGTGGCAATGCAAGAAGCAGAAAACAGTGTCAGTCTCAACGGCTGAAGTGGAGTACATTGTTGCTGCCTCCCTGCTCTCAAGTGCTATGGATTCAGAATCAGCTGCTGGATTACGGTTTGAATTTCATGGGTACCCCTATTAATATAGATAATACTGCTGTTGTTTCAATTGTTAAGAATCCCATTCAGCATTCTAAGACTAATCATATTGAGATTAGGTACCATTTCATTAGGGATTGTGCCAAGAAGAAACTAGTCACTTTAGTCCATGTTAATACAGATGATCAGTTAGCAGACCTTTTCACTAAGCCATTTGATATGTCTAGGTTTAACTTTCTGATTAGTGCTATAGGCATGATTAATTATAATTGAACCTTCTCCATTCCCTAGTATGTTAGTATCTTGACTTCATAGGTTTAGTAACTTAGGAGTGTTATCTATTTTCTCTTTATGCTTGTTTGATTTTATTTTCTATTCTTACCTTTAAATTTTTTCCTGGTCTTTTATTCTTTTGACTCTTTGAGTCATTTTTTTTGGTTTGTCTGACCTTGATTTGACCTAAACACTCTTGTTTGTGGTTGTCTTGTGTCATGTCTCTTTTAAAAGATCAAAAATATTTTTCTTGTTTATTTATGTTTTTGTGTCAGTCTGTCATGCCTGCAATGTGGAAGATAAACCAAAAACATTGAAAATTTGACAAAAACAACAAAAATAGTGTTTATTATTGTAATTCATTAAGTGTTTTTTTAAACACATGTCAAATACAAAGAAAAATCAAAATCCTTGGTCTGTGGTCGGACAAAATATGAGGAACATGGTATGATTCTGGTCTTGTAGATCTAACCATAGGATATGATCCAATCGACCGGTAACTCTATCATTTAATGTGTTGGTAGGCTCAACATACTGAGAAGTAAACAAGTCTTTGTGATAACACATTAAATTCATTGAGAAATGTGGACCTTGGGAGTTTAAACAGTGGCATATTCTTTAAAGTTGACTTTCTCATTAGTACAAGTAAGAAAACTCTAATCACACATCCTCTGTTTCTTCAGTATTAAGTTGACTTATTTCAAAACCAACACACGAGACTCATCTACTAAGGAAACTCTGACCTTGAGTCTCATCCATAAATAAAGCTGAGACACATCTGCTGTGAGAAATCACTGACCTTGTGTTCTTACGCTCCATCATTCCATAAAATAAAGTGAGAGGTCATCTGCTGAGGAGACTCTGACCTTGACGCTCTCACCCCGCCAAAATTCATTCATCTATAGCCATGAAAGGAGGGTTATCATGATTTCATGACTATATCTATGAAATAAGTCACTTAACACTAAAGAAAAGGGGGAAAGATTGCTTTTAAAAGTGTGATTGAATCTGAAAAGCTATTTGATGATTGGTAGAATACTGTTAACTTCCAACCTAATAAGGACCCCACAAAATATTTCTCTGAACTGGACAGAAAACATGATAAATACATCACATGAGACAAGTTGAAAATTACCTTGTATGAGCTTAAGTGGATAAACAATACCGACAATCTGACTTAGGGTACCGGACCCGAAAGGTGATTTAAATTATAAGTGTTATTTATCACAAAATTGACCGGTATGATTCTAAACATGTCTGACCACGACCATACAAAAAATAGGAGAATCTTCAAAGTCAAAGTGCTTAAATTTCCAAGTTTGGTGAAAAATTGACCAACTTGTGCTAAAATCAATCTTGGTATTGGTTTGAAGTTAACCAACTTAAAAGAATATGGATTCTTGAGTTCGGGTGGAAAATCGACCCAACTCGGATGAAATTGAAAATTCTTGAGTTCGGGTGGAAAATTGACCCAACTCGGATGAAATTAAAAATTTTGAGTTCGGGTGGAAAATTGACCCAACTCGGATGAAATTGAAAATTTTGGGTTTGGGTGGAATCTTTGACCAATCAAAGTCAAATTTAGGTACTAGGTGTGTCATGGTCAAATTTGTTGAAATTAACAGGTACTTGACTTATTAATACAAAAATTATCTTCCTGGTAGGTTACTGGTTGCAGACATGTTTTTCTTTAAAGTTTTGGTTTTGTTGAAAATTTTTATTACATTTTTACCCTTTTGTTACAATTCTGCTGTTAGCGGACTTGTTTATTGCTTTAGCGAACTTCTGTCTGAGGCAAGTCCGCTAAGAATGTTTAACATGTTTGCCTTTAGCGAACTTGTTTAAAAGACTTGTAATTTTTGAGTTTTTTCTTAAAGTCTGCTAAGAACCAATTGTTCTTAGCGAACTTGATAGTTTTGTGTCTTTTCAAATGGTGAGAAGTCCGCTAGGTTGAACTTGTCCTTAGTGAACTTCTCCCATGTTTTATTTTTGTTTAAGTGTTTGAGAAGTCCGCTAAGAATGATTCTTGCCTTAGAGAACTTCTCCACTTGCAGTATAAGTCTACTGAGGTTAAACTATTCTTAGCGAACTTGTTTATACCTTAGCGGACTTCTTTTTTACTTAGAAAATTTTTGCTGTCACAATTTCCATTTGACCTTAGCGTACTTGTTTTTAGCCTTATCGAACTTCTTTAGGCTTAGCGAACTTCCTTAAGCTTAGCGAACTTCTTTAGGCTTAGAGAACTTCCTTAGCCTTAGCGAACTTCCTGGCCTTAGCGAACTTCTCTTAGGCTTAGCGTGCTTCTTTTAGGACTTAGCGAACTTGTTTGAAAATTATCTTTTTAGTGAACTTGTCTCAGCCCGCTTACTCTTAGCGAACTTGGAGACAGTTCTTAGCGAACTTGTTTAATACTTAGATATTTTTTTAGTTCGCTAAACCTAATACTATATAAAGGGGACTTAGCTACTTTTCTTTTTCACCTTTTTAAAAATCACACACCCGCTCCTCTACTTACGAACCGACGACTCAAACTACTAACAGTTCGATCGAAATCCCTCCATTCTCTATCGAATCTGTCACTTTTGTTGCATTTAGGGTTGATTCGCTCACTCTTCTTGCATCCACAGGTTCGATTTCACTCAATATTTAGGTTAAGTTCGGTTTTGGTGATGTTCATGAGCTGTATGGTGCGATTGTATATATATATATATATTTTTTGGTTCTGATGTTATAATTTGTTGATTGAACAGATTCAAATCGTTTCTTTCTTGTTCCTAATTCACTTGTGATCAAGATTGAGGTATGTGAATCTCATCTCACAAATTTCATACTTTGAATCCGAGAATTTGATGTACAGGGGTTTGGATGAATGATGTTTGAAGCTTAAAACTTCTTTAATCTTTGAAACATTTTGGTTAAGGTTGTTCTTAGTCTTTGTTTTAAATGGTGTAAATAGTCACATTGTTGGAATCAAGACCATAAACATTGACCTCTGTACTTTGTAAGTGATAAGAAATTTTAAAGCTTTTACAACTATGTAATTTGATTGATTATTTGGAGACATAGTGCTGCTGCTGTTAACCTCCTTTACTTTACAAAATATGGTTAAGTGGATGTGCACATGAATCCCATTTCAATCTCTGTGTATTCCATGATTTTTAACTTTGTTGTTTGATTGACGTTGAGAACTTCATAATGATGTATCTCACTTTGTCTCAAGCCTTTGTCACATATTCCTATTTATCATTGACTAATTATTGAATTGAGAACTACAAACTGTTAACAAACCATTACTTAGTTGAATCAATTGTAAAGCTCACTTTTCCTCAATTATGTCTTTGACTCAAGTTGTTTAATTGATTGCCTATATTTTCTGTGTTTGAACATTTCTTGAGTTTAACTTAGCTTGTCTGATCTCATAAACAGAAACTGTTACTGTTGTGATTTGATCAAGATCATTGCATCTCTTCATAGTGATCTTAACTCAAATTAGATCCTCAAAGAGGTATGTTGTTCTAATCTTTTGGCAAATAGAGTCAAACTCAAACTTGGCTACACAGGGGCAAATCCTTATTTTATTTTGGTTATTTGAAGCCTACTTGATGTCTAATGTAAATTGCTTGATCCCAGCAAATTATTTTTACTGAGTCAATTGAGAACTCACTGCATCTTAGATTAGATCTTAGTCTCCCATAGATCTTCACAAAGGTATGTGTTTCTCAATACAAGCATTCATGTTTTTAATCAGGTAGTGCATCTTCATGTTTCATTCTTGTGTGCAAATAAGTCTTCCTTTGTGTAAGTAGACATCCAATTGAGCCTAACTTTGATGGTTTAGACTGGCTATGATCAACATGGGTCTGAAAACAGTCTATGACTCAAATGAAAGAATCTTGGACTCATTTAACACAAAGCTAGATTTATTTTGTCAACCTTGACCTATCTAAGTTAATTTGACAATCTTGGTGATTTATTGAGAGCATATATACAAACGATGTGATCTGTGACACCTCTAAGGTTCATATGAACTATCTTAGGTATTTAAGCTCTGATTGAACACTTATTTGGTAATTTTAACTTTAATAAGTCAAAATTGGCATTGAATTGTTTTTATGAGACTTATGTGACTTTCTTTGCTTGAATGTGAATTTGGTGACTTGGTTATGTTTTGTTTAATCCATATGTGCTTATACTTGTATGTTAGGATTGAATTTGACATGTAAAGACACCATCTCATCTGTTAAAGCATAAATTGTCATTTTTGTCCTTTAAATGATCAAATTGGAATACTTGACCCATTAGGACCTCTTGCATTTTTATAGGTGTTAATTTGACTCTCTTGCTTCTAGACAATCCTTGTTGATGTTAATATGAGATTTATACACTTTGTAGTCAACTCTAAGAGTTGTGAATCTGCATATAAGATCATGTTGGTCTTAGCGAACTTGATTCAGTCCTTAGCGTACTTCATGCCTGCTTAGCGAACTTTTTTTGTTCCTAGCGAACTTGTTTCCCTGCTAAGTGAACTTGTTTTAGTTCCCAGCGTACTTCTTCTCTCTTTAGCGAACTTAATGAGTTCTAGCGGACTTGTTCTTCTGCTTAGTGGATTTTGAGTCAATTTGTAGAACACGGGAACGGTCTTGCTAGTGCATAATGATCTCAATTCGGTAAACAGCAAGGTAAATAACACATCTTTATTGCTCAACCTTTAGAGAGAGAAAGTAAACAGGTTTCACCTTACAAAAACACACAATTTAAAACTCAAACCTCACAACTACTCTCCTCTAAACGAGCTAAACCTTTTTATACTAGTTCTGGCCAGCGGACCAACTAACCAGCGTACCAGATGGTCCGGGCGTACCATCTGGTCCGCCTCTGGTCCGCTGAGACCAGATTACACAAAACATTATAAATACAAGACCTAGCACTAGAAAACTATATATGCTTCTACAAACTCCCCCTTGTCTTGTGCTAGTCTTCTGAAGCTCTTGATTCAGTCTCCTTCCAGTGTTGTCTTCTTTTGTTCCCCGCATGAATCCCATAAGCAAAACATACTCTAATTACCCGTTGAAACTGCAAAGCTTGTTCAGCATGCTCAGCCTTGTAAAGAATATTACAGTGATAGAGTTTGTCTATGTCATTCTTGGATAAGTTGATTAACAACATCGGATCGTATAGTCTGACCTCTTTGTTTTCTTCTTTAACCACCACCACTGCTTCACCAGAACTTTCATCATAGTACCACCATCTCAATGTTTTGATGAAATCCTGTTCAAGCTTCTTTAAAGGAATTTTCTTCAACTGAACAGGCTTTTTGTACTTCACAATGATCATCGGCTTTCCAGTTTTTGGATGGATGTCAGTTGGATGCTCAATAAATCTTGGTCTTTGAGGAGTTAGAAATTGAAACTTTCCTTGACATTCTTCAATGAGTTTGTCTCTAAAAACTTCAGCCAACCTATCATTTCCATAATTCAAAAATGGAGTTCTGGATAAGTCTCTTACGTCACAGACCGGCAATGTACTAAACCTTGTCGCATACTTTAGATAGATGATTCCAAACTCCTTCTTGATTGCATAGCATTTGAGTTGTGAATCACACATCCAACTGATTATTCTGCCAGATGCTTCTCTACCTTTTCTTTCAAAGAATTTCTTTTGATCAACATCTTTTGTAGACGATTTCACCGGCATCTTCTTCGCCCTTTGCTCTTTCAACCACGCATCAAATAACATGTTTTTCTCTTGTTCTTCAGATAAATTTTCAGATTCGGTTGATGCTGGCTGTTCAGATTGATTCTCAGACTCTTTCTTTTTTAATTCTTCATCAATCTTTTCTTCATCATCTTCACCAAAGAAGTTGAAACCTTCCGACTGATCATTATCTGTAAAATTTCCATAAACCTTTGGATCAGTAGGATATTCTTCAGCAGTGATATCTTCTACTTCTACTTGCTCTTCTTCATAATCAACATGTTCATCTGAATCTTCTTCGTTATACGGATCAGCAAAAGGAACATTATCCACATCTTCCACATTTAGAGCAAAAATAGCAGTAAGCTGCTCTTTTGTATAAGGATTCACAAACTCCACTTCTCCTAACTCAACTCTTGTAATCGGGGTCACATTGATGTGTTGCAAACACATCTCATTTCCGTGGTCTTTTACGTGTCTATTTGAGTCTAATTGAGTTGGTTTGCGTTAGTTTTAGTTTGCTTTTAGTTAAGTTGCGTCTTTGAGTCGGTTATTTATGTGTTCTCAAGTTTTACAGGATTTTGATGAAGTCCCGAGGCCAAGAGGAGAAAATGAGGAAAAGAAGAATAAGGGCTGAACAAGCAGTTCCAGGCGTATCGCCTGGAACCTGATGAGGCGTACGCGATACGCGCGGAGCTGGTAGTCAACAAAAGTCAAAGTCGGTTAGCCCCGACTAAATTGTCGTGTAATAGGATGTAGGCGTATCGCCTAGAAGTAATCCACCTCCAAGCGATACGCTTGGAGGTCTAAAACCCGCAAAAAGAGGTTTCGCGATATAAAGAAGATTTTAAGGGTTCCAATTCAAGGACTCGACTTCCAGACGGCAGAGGGGCGATTTCAGGCGATATTCAGAGGCAAGGAAGGGCTGGAACTGCAAGGGAATCAACGGGTGATCAATTCTACATTGCAATTCATCATCAAATCATCCGGTTTCTCTTGTTTCTCGTTTTAATTCTTAGACTCAGTTATGTTTATTGTTAAAGATTCAAACTTTATTTGTTCTTATGCTATGAACATGATTGTAGGCTAGGCATTTATCACTGCCTAGACCGTTATGATGAACAACTGATATTTATAACTTTGTTTGGTTTTTGACAACTTGATTGATGTTATGTTTCTATTCAATTCCATTGTCGATATAATTGTATGCATATGACCACTAGAGTTAGGGGTTGAATTGATTTACTAAACTGCTTAGCCTGCGAATGTCTTTCGGTTTGGGTTGGGTAATCGGTTGCGTGACTGTGTGTTTGCGATTGGTTTGATTGTCTGTCTTGATTTTCATAGTTTAGTATTTTGATGAACTCTCTAATTCTAGTGTGCTGCTCTAGTTAGACAAGCCGGAAGGTGATAGCTAGGTCGGGTAGTCGGGTTGACTAGTGGATTAGGATTACATTGCCATCGGGAGAGGGATGCCCTAGGAAATTAGTTAGCTTGCTATTCCGTGTCAGTTGTGTTGATTAGTGGTAGTTCCTGCTAGCTTAAGGTGCATAAGATTGTTTCGAGGGTGGTTAGGTCTAGTTGAGGTTGGATGTACCCGAAAGGTAAACTCCTGTCCGAACGTTAGGAACATTTGCTAAGAAGAACTTGAGAGGTGAATTAGCTACCATCAGAGTTGTCATAGCCAGATGAAGTTGTAGGTGTTGGTTGGGATTCTAGGTCTAGGTGGTGTCTTTCTCGTATCTGATTGTTTCCTGAGTTCTTCCTCCTATCCATTTGTTAGTTCCGTTAGTTAATTTCAGTTAATTAAATCTCAAATCAAAACCCAATTTACTCAGTATTTCCATTTTCTAGGTCTAGGTTAAGTCTTGTCTTTAGAGTGTCCTAGGTTCGATATTCCGGTCTTACCGTAGCTTTACTATAATCCGACAGGTTCACTGCCTTAGGGTTCGGTTCGGTTTAGGTTATTTCGGTAAAATTAGGTGTGTCTTAGGTCTAGGTTTTTAGGTCCATTCTATTAGTATTTTTAGTGTCGTTCCGAGCACATCAAGTTTTTGGCGCCGTTGCCGGGGACACTTGGCAATAGCAAGATTAACTAGGTCGTCGTTAGGAAATTTTGAGTCTTTTTGGTTTTTCCGTGTCTAGAGTCTTAGGATTTCCGTTTTTGAGTCTAGATTTTTAGGTTTATTTTTTCCTTTTACTTTCTCTTTGAGTCAGTTCCTCATTTTATGCCACACACCCGTTCACGAGGTCCTCCTGAGTTATCACCACTTTCTGATCCCGACGCGGATATTCGTGAACGGTTTCGCCTTCTACGCACCGAGCTAGAGGCATTCATCATTTCCACCGCTCAATCCAAACCATCTTCTTCCACACAAACCACACGCGACACCAAACCCATTCCATTCCCCGATCTTTCATCTATGGCGGCACGTCGCACCGTCCACGAGCACGCTAGCGCCGGAGTCACCGAGGCCCGGTTTGCTATTGCACAGCCTGCTATTGCCAACACCGCGAATTGGCAAGTTCCGTCCCACGTCATCAACGCGTTGACGCATTCGATCCAGTTTCATGGACGTGAGGACGAAGATGCACCGACGCATATCTCCCGTTTCATTCGTATCTGCAACACGTTCGGACTCACCGGAGTCGCGAACGAAATCATTTATCTGCGTCTGTTTCCATTCTCCCTTACGTCTCGAGCCGCCGAGTGGCTTGAGACGCTTCCGCCGAATTCGATCGCCACCTGGGACGATCTAACCGCGAAATTCCTGAAGAAGTATCATCCCCCAGCCAAGGCTTCACGTACTCGGGAGGAAATCCACTCTTTCAAGATGGACCCCGATGAGCCTTATTCTGTTGCTTACGAGAGATTCAACACCCTTCTGAGTAGATGTCCGCAACACGGGTTGACGGACTGGGCAATCATAGAAAAGTTCTATAATGGACTTCCTTATTCTGTTCAGAAGGATTACAATATTTCGGCAGGAGGGCATATGATGGAGAAGCTCACTGTTGACGAATGCAAATCATTATTTGAGAGCTTCGCACTTGCTGAACAGCAGGCACCCGGAGGTCGGAGAGCCACGTTGGCCCCGACTAGATCACTCGTTCCATCTACATCTACCCGGGGTGTCAATCACATTGGCTCAGAAACCATGTCACCTAGGGAGTTAGAAAACATTTATAAAACCTTAGAAGAAATCAAACTCCACATCAAAGCAAAATGTGAGCTGTGCAGAGGCACTCATGACACTCGAGACTGCCCGCTTGCTCCCGCTGAGCAGGTGGATTACATTGGAAACCGAAACCAGTTCGGTAATTCGTTCCAGTCTGGGTGGAGGAGTGGCCAACATTCAGGATGGTGAGAGGGAGGAAATCCACCTGGTTTTCAGCCGAGGTATAATCAGAGTGGTGGAGGAAACGAGGGGCCGACTATGAAGGAGCTTACAGAGCTGGTCATGAATCAAACGCAGATTTTGCAGCAGATGAACGCGAGAGATGAGGCCACACAGAAGAAGCTAGCGGAGCATGACACGTTACTGAGAAATCAACAAGCTTCGTTCCTGGATTTGCAGCGTTCGGTTGGAGATATTGCAAAGCAGCTAAAGGAGCTCAATTCCCGTGGGGGTCAGTTTTCTGGTAGTACTTATAAGAACCCCAATGCTAATGTCAATGCCATCACCACTAGGAGCGGGAGAGTTGTAGAGAGTCCATCGCCGGCGGTAGATGTTGAGGAGCCGGTCGATGAGGAGATTGAGTTGGAGACGCCTGGCGGAAGGGTGCACGAGAGCGTGACGCCAGCAAGTACCGCACCGAACGTCGAGGCTGAGGTAGTTAGAGAGAAGCCGCTGAAGTGGGAGGCTGTTAAAGAGAAGAAGAGAGTACGGTTTGTGCCAAAACCAATCACAGCTGATGACCTGAAGCATGTGCCGTATCCTGAGAGGTTGATTCAACAGAAGAATGCGCGTGAGTATAATCAGTTTATAGAGCTTCTTAAGCAACTTAGGGTCACTTTACCTTTTACTGATGTTATTAAACAAATGCCTAAGTATGCTAAATTTCTGAAAGATATGTTAACGAATAAGAAGAAGCTTGAAAGTTTTTCAGATGTTACTCTTGATGCTAATTGTTCTGCTGTAGTTCAGAATAGGTTGCCTGAAAAATTGACTGATCCTGGTACCTTTACAATTCCATGCTCTTTTGGTGATTTATCTGTTACATGTGCTTTAGCGGATTTAGGTGCTAGTATTAATGTGATGCCATATTCTGTTTTCATGCACCTAGGCTTAGGTGAGTTAGAGCCGACTAGGATGACGATCTCTTTAGCAGATAGGTCGGTGGTTAGACCCAAAGGAATAGTGGAAAATGTGCTTGTGCAAGTGGACAAATTTTTGTTCCCTATAGACTTTTGGTAGTTGATACTGCATATGATGCTAGCTGCCCGTTGATTTTAGGAAGGCCTTTCCTTAGGACTGCTCGGGCGTTAGTTGATGTTTTTGCGGGCACGATTACTTTGAGGGTAGATGATGAATCGGTTGAGTTCAAGGTTGGTAAGTCGAGTGACAAGAACAACGGGTCCGTGTACTTTCTAGGTTCTTTTATATCTTTGGTGGATAGTTGTGTTAGTTATGTCACTGGTGAGGATCTGGTCGTTGGGAATAGGTTGGAGGGTGATTCAGTAGTTGAGGATAAGTGTGGGGAGGAGCCCGGGGGGTTAGATGAGCTAATTGATAGAAATGCGGATGTTGACCCATTAGTAGAACCCGGTGAGGATTTAGTGGTTGGAGAGTGTTTGGTAGTTAAGGATAGTTTGAGGAGAGCCACACTTTGGGACATTGGTGAATTTGATGATAGGATTGTGCTTAGTCCAAGTGTGGGGAGGTTAGATGTGATTGTTGTTACCCATGACCCGGAAATGAGTTTTCTAAGAAAATGTCGATTTCTTCCGGGTAGGTATAAGCATTGGAAGGTTAAGAGGTTGTTGAGAGCAGTAAAGTTCAGTGCTTTATGGGGTAGGAAGTTGGTTAGAAGTTGTTTGGATAGAAACCGGGTGGAATCAGGTAGTTTTGTGGTTAAAGATGTGAAATCTAAGCCTCCGGATGGTTTTGGAGGTTGTTCTTATGTTTTATGCTAATAAATAAGTGCCCGGGGCGTATATTACTGTAGTTGTGTGTTTTTATTTCTGCAAATTTTGGTTTTCGTGCTTTTAGCGTCTGTTGGGTTTTGTGTTTTTAGTATTTGCAGGTAATTCTGGAGATTTGGAGATTGGCAAAGGTGAATTTGCAGGTCAAAAATGCAGGTTTGTGCTGAAAAATTCGACCATAGGCATGCTTTGGAAAAAAGAGATAGAAAATTTTTGAAGGCCAAAAGTTGGAAAACTCTCTGGAAATGTAGTTCCAGGCGTATCGCCTGGAGGTAGGAAGGTAGTAGGCGATACGCCTACAATTGAGAGGGGTCCAGAGTTTGTAGTTCCAGGCGTATCGCCTGGGAGATGCAGGGCGGTAGGCGATACGCCTAGGGGAGGTAAGTCAGAAAAATTTTCAATTTTTGAATTTATATTATTTCTGTTTACCGAGTTTATGGTGGTTCGCTGAGGTCGATGTGCTGAGTCTCTGGAGTTTCAGGTGAACACGTTTCAACTTCTTTTATTTTATTTTATTTTATTTCTGATTTGTTTTTGTTTCATTCCACATTGAGGGCAATGTGAGTCTCTGGAGTTTCAGGTGAACACGTTTCAACCTTTCTTTCTACTCTATCCATGGAAGATAACGTATGCTGATGTACCATCATTTCTCATAAGGTCGGATCAAAATGTCTCAATTTTAATTTTTCAATTTTTATGTTTTAGCTTTTTCAATTTTTTTTATGCTTTTTCCTTTTTCAATACAGAAAATACACTATTTTTGTATTTTTCAATTATACTCCCCCTAAAAAGCATTAAACAAAAAGAAAAACAAAAAACAAAACTATCAACTGAACCAGATCAAATAGCAGTTAAGCGAGTAACCCCATTGATTTTCAATAAAAATTGAAAGCGAACTTTATCAAATGCTTTTGTAAACAAGTCAGCTCTTTGAAAATCAGTGTGAATTTTCTGCAAATCAATCAATTTCTTTTCGTAGCAATCACGAATAAGGTGATAACGAATATCAATGTGCTTAGTTTTGGAATGTTGAACGGGGTTTTTCGTGATAGAGATGGCAGCTGAATTATCAATAAAAATGGGAGTAGTTAGAAATTTCAAACCATAGTCGCGCAACTGCTGTTGTATCCACAAAACCTGTGAACAACAACTGGAAGCCGCCACGTACTCTGCCTACGCAGTCGACGTTGCAACCGAGGTTTGCTTCTTGCACTGCCACGACACTAGTCGTTCTCCCAAAAATTGACACCCGGCGGTTGTAGATTTGAAATTTATCTTGCATCCACCATAATCGGAATCAGAATATGCAGTGAAGTCAAACTTATTATCATTAGGATACCAGATACCCAGATCCTGGTTACCCTTCAAATAAGCAAAGATTCTGTCCACTGCCATCATGTGAGAAACCTTCGGAGCAGCTTGATATCTAGCCAATAAACACACAGCAAACATGATGTCAGGACGAGAAGCAGTTAAATACATTAAAGAACCGATCTTAGCCCTAAATAATGTTGGATCCACTTTGGCACAGTTCTCATCTGGTCCAAGACCATGAGAAACCTGTATTGGAGTGCTTGGAATCCGAACATCACCAATCTTGAACCGGGCCAAAATGTCAGTAACATATTTCGATTGATGTAGAAAGATGCCTTTGGCCGATTGGTGGACTTGAAGACCTAAATAGAATCCCATCTCACCCATTGAACTCATTTCAAATTTCGTTTGCATGACACGCTCAAATTCTTTGCACAATGTGTCATTCGTGCTCCCAAAAATGATATCATCCACGTACACCTGAACAAGCAGTAAATCTTTCCCAAACCGCTTCGAAAAGAGTGTGCAATCTACAGTGCCACGACGAAAACCGTTGTCGAGCAAATGTGTAGAAAACGTCTCATACCAGGCTCCCGGGACCTGATGGAGACTATATAACGCTTTGTCGAGTTTGTACACACGGTCTAGAAAGTCGGGATCATAGAATCCAGGTGGCTGCATCACGTAAACCTCTTCACGAATCTTCCCGTTGAGAAATGCACTTTTAACATCCATTTGATATACTTTAAATCCATGAAATACTGCGAAAGCTAAAAAGATTCGAATAGCTTCAATCCGCGCGACTGGAGCATATACCTCATTGAAATCAATGCCTTCGATTTGAGAAAATCCTTGAACCACTAATCGAGCTTTGTTACGAACACACAGGTTTCACCTTACAAAAACACACAGTTTAAAACTCAAACCTCACAACTTTACCTTTCTGTTTTACATTTACATTCTCAGACTTACCATTCTTCTTTTCAGGCTGTTGAACTTTCTTAGGTTTCTTCTGATTGACCTTAGAAAGTTCATCAAGAAATCCAAAACCAATACCATTGAATTTTTCTGACTTTGACAAAGGTACCGGTATTGAATGAACATCTGGTGTGATTGTGTTGCTCTTAGTTACAGATTCTTGTTCATAAAACAAGTTACGACCTTTTGCAAATTTCGAATTTTCAAATTCTTTCATTTTCTTTTCAGTTTCTTTGACTTTCTGAGCAGCTTCTAAAGGTGTAAGGTTTACACTTTTAGATGACTTTACCATAGAATCATGAGTCTCAGACTGTTTGAGAACCACATTGACAGTTTTGGACACATTTTTCAAAGGCTTCCTCTTATGAGTGCCTTTGGATTTGTCAGATACTCCTTCAGTAAAACTGGAATAATCAAACACAACAGCTGGTTTGATATTCGATTCATTGGGGCCTTTCCCATGCATAATCGGTGGTGGAACTGAAGTACACCCTGATTCTTTAAGCACATCTTTTAAATTTTCATCTTTGCACAGAAAACTGGCAAAGGAAGATGAATTTTTGAAATTTTCCAATTGCCTCTGAAGATCCAATATTTCAATGTTTAATTCTGAAATTTTAGAATTAGCTTCTGCAAGCTTTTTCTCACAAAAAATATAATCCTCAGTTTTGTTATTTAATTCAATTTTTGTGCTTAGAATCAAGGCATGCTCACTTTTTAATTCTGCCTTAACGGCCTCCCACCTTTGTTTATAGATTGTGACATTTTCTTCTGCCAATATGTATTTATCATGATACATGACTTTCTCATCAGAAAGTTCTTTCAGTTGATTGGCAGTTGTTGTGCAAAATTCACAGATGTTAGAATTTACCTGAACATCAGCCATGAATGCTTGATGACCCTCAGCAAAGAAGTCTTCTCCTGGAAGATCAGGATTATCTTCAGTTGTTACGTTCCTCTCCTCAGTGCATAGAAATGCAGACTCGTCAGGACAATCTGCAGCCCAATCATAACCCTCACCGGTTTGCGAGACTAAAGCTTTAGATTCTGTGTGGGATCCACTAGCAGCTGCATTTGAGCTTGATGGATCTGCATAGCTTCCCGACCCTTGGTTACTCTTAGAGGCATATTTCTGAAACAACTTCGAAGTTTCCTGTTTCTTTGCCTTGGTACACTCTTTTGCAAAATGCCCATAATTTTGACAGTTATAGCATCGAACTTTAGATTTATCAAATCCCAATTTGCCTTCAGGATTAAGATCTTTACGACCAGTCTTCTCCATAAACCTCTCACCTGTTCTAATAAGCATTGCCATTGACCAATTAATGTCCATTAACTTTAGATCATCTGGATCAATTTGTTCATAATCTTCTTCAGTCAGTTCAGCACTAGTCAGCTTTCCAGCTATCACTCCATCATAGGACGAAATCATTGCCGAGAATAATGCCATATAATCATTTGTGGTTTTTGCTGAAAAAACATTCTGACTTGGAGCAGGTGAAGATTGATTAGAATACACCAGATATGTAACAGCAGCTTTGGTAGAATATCTTTCACTTGATGAACCTCTTGACACACTTGCATGACCACTCGAAGTGTTTTCCACATAAAATGCCGTTGTTGGTGGATTAGAATTTGCTTTAGTGTTTGCATGCATTGTTGACGCATTATCACCAAAATAGACATCTGGATTTTGAACTTGAGTTGGTAAATTTTTAACACGTCTCATATCCAACTCTCGGGCTAGCAAATTTCGAGTAAGATCATCATATGTGATATCATCAAAATCTTTGTTATGAGTTAACAACAGAATATATCCTTCCCAAGTTGCTGGCAAAGCATCCAAAAGTTTCTCTTTCAGTTCTCCAGCATCCTTTTTCACCCCAACGATATCTAGCTAACTCACCAAATGAGATAATCTTGAAATCAAATCATTAATGCTTTCATTAGGTACATGACAGAAGTTATCGTACTCTCGCAACAGCACCTTTTTCTTACTCTTCTTATATTGTGCATTTCCTTCACATCTATGGCACAATGCTTCCCATAAAGCCTTTGATGTTGTGTGCATCTTAAATTGATGTAATATATCCTTTGGTAATGCCATCGACAAATTTGAGTAAGCTTTTCTTTCCAGTTTGAAAGATTCCTTTTCAGCATCATTTATTTTGTTGTATGGCTTTTCTTGACCAGCAAATTCACCCGTGGTAAACTTTGGGATTGTATAGCCATCCAACATTGGAGTCCAAACAGTGACATCCGTGACACCGATGTATGATTCATATCGGGTTTTCCAATTGTGAAAATCATCAAACTTCATCAATTTAGGAACCTTATTGGTAGTTCCTATTTTAATTGTCATAATTCAAGAACGCTTGTACAGTTGACGACATCGCAGCAAAGGCCTGGAACGGATCCATGATAACTTTTCCTAAAACTGTGCTAGCGGACCAGAAAACACATCACCGGACCAAAAAATCGATCTCCGGACCAAATCTCAACTAGCGGACGAGAACCGGATCAAATTAGAATCAGCGGACCAGAACTCTTCTAGCGGATCAAAATTATAATGAACGGATCAGATGGTCCGCTGAAATAACTGTCGCCGACGAAATGGTATGCTGGAACTGCTACGGATCAGAATAAGAAGATTGCTTGAGCAGACCACAAGCAGCGGACAAGATTACTGATGAAGATATACTAGCGGATCAGAAAACTTATCCGGCGGACCATAAAATTCATCCGGCGGACCACATCCGGACCAATATAAATCAAACAATTCTTCACAAAAATTGATGTTTCGAACGTGTAATCGACCCAAAATTCAACCAAAACACTCCATGATCACTTTGAACGTAAAATATATGCAGAAACGACGTAAAACCGAGTAGAAATGGTCGAATTCTTACCCCAAACGTTGTGACTTTCTCCAAATCTCAAAAACTTGAACTGTAAATCACAGCAAATGAGCAATCCTGCTCTGATACCACTTGTAGAACACAGGAACGGTCTTGCTAGTGCATAATGATCTCAATTCCGTAAACAACAAGGTAAATAACACTTCTTTATTGCTCAACCTTTAGAGAGAGAAAGTAAACAGGTTTCACCTTACAAAAACACACAGTTTAAAACTCAAACCTCACAACTACTCTCCTCTAAACGAGCTAAACCTTTTTATACTAGTTCTGGCCAGCAGACCAACTAACCAGCATACCAGATGGTCCGGGCGTACCATCTGGTCCGCCCCTGGTCCGCTGAGACCAGATTACACAAAACATTATAGATACAAGACCTAGCACTAGACAACTATATATGCTTCTACACAATTCATCATATCTATAGATCAGTATTTGAATTTCTGACATACTAGGATCGTTCTGACAGTTTGACAAGTTAGTGTTACACTCATTACATGCATAAAATTGGCATTCTAGATAGGATAGACCTGTTATATCCTAACTTCCTTGTCCTACACCTAAAAGTGCTGATTTTAACTTAGTTGTTCCTTGTCCTAATCATAAGACATCAAATCAAGGAGTTCACAAGCTCGGGTGGAACCAAATCACAATGTGACTTTCCCTGAACTAACTTGATAAACTGGGATCTCAAAACCTCACAGTATGTTAGTTAAACTTATAGTCAATTGGTTTTTGATCCCAGATTGCCAAAACCTCCTATATTTAATGACTCTGACTGTTGTTGAGTCTCAGTAGCAGAATTTTCAATAATTCCTCTCTGACCCAATAACAAGTTAAAATTTGGATGGTTCAATCTAAGTTTTGGGTCATCTACAGCTTTTATACAATACTTACATTTAAGTCAAAATTAATGGAGATTTCGATCTGGCTCCTTATTTTCCATATTTTAAATATTACACACACAAATTATTTACTTCTTATGATACTTACTTTTGTTAATCATGATATTCCGGTTGCATGTGATCATTTTTGGAGTATATGCACTATGTGAGTTGGTTTATGTCATTTATTCTAATATGAAAAGCTTTGTCACTATCACGAGTCTAGTGTGACATGACATTCATCTAGTGTCAACTTGGATATAATCCTTTAATTCTATATGTGCAGATGCCTCCCAGACAAGCTGTTGAAGCTTTAGCGTTTGGTCGTTTGCACAACGGAAGGTGCGTGTTTAACAAGAACTGGGAAGGTGCTGATGAGCAGGCAATTGACTTACTGCAACAATCAACATGGGAAACCACTATGCAGATCAACCCTGTCATCTATAAGGGTATTATTGAAGCATTCTGGAGCAATGCTCAATCTGCAGAGCTTGATGATTGTTCAGATATTATAAGGTCCAGGATCCAGAACATTGATGTTGAGATCACTGAGGAAAAGATCAGAACGGTCCTGAACTTACAAGATGCTGACAAGCCCAAGACTTTCACAAAGACTTAATGGCAGTCAATAATCACAAGAATGGGATATTCTAGTGTCTTCCTCCCAGATGTCAGCAACAAAATTCACAAGACCTTATTCCCGATCAACTGGAGGTTCATAATCAGCTTCTTCATTTCTGCCTTCAGACACAGAAAGGCAGCTCCTGATGATTTTGTTGAAGAAACTGCATGTGCTTTACATGGGTTTGTCATAGGTGAGGGGTTTAATCTTTCACATCAACTCCTCAAATGGATGATTTCTAATCTGCATCCCATTGGAAGAGCGAAGAAGTTCCTGATGTACCCTCGGTTCATCCAGGCTATCTTGGATCATTATTACCCAACCTTGATCAAGCAAGGAG
Organism: Deinandra increscens subsp. villosa; assembly: GCA_039602395.1. Taxonomy (NCBI): domain Eukaryota; kingdom Viridiplantae; phylum Streptophyta; class Magnoliopsida; order Asterales; family Asteraceae; genus Deinandra; species Deinandra increscens. The sequence continues at coordinate 61,411,388 of JBCNJP010000007.1, read as the reverse complement.
AAACCATCTCTACAAGTTCAATGAACACTGGCTCATACATCAAGTATAATAAATGTAAATATCAAGGGAATGTTGTACCTTTCTTTCCTGAGATGATTGCTCGGATTGCTCTTGCTGATGCCGAAGGAGATATCCAAATGGGTGAAGCAGCTGTTAAAGCTCAAGTAGAACATAATGAGGCTGATCAAGTCCACACTGAGTTGGATTTAAAGTACATACTACCGCTGCTTCTGATCCTGTTGAAGACCCTGGGAATCTCCAGGGTACAAGTGCTGAAGCTTCTGAGCCTGCTAAACACTCCTCAAGTCCTATGCTGGTGGATCTGTCTGGAGAAGGAGATGGAGACGACAATGATGGTGATGAAGGGTCTGACTCCTCAGATTCTGATGACAATCACACACAACCTGAGGGCATTCATCCTCAGAAAAGACAAAGGACTGGAGACTATTCCAGGGCCTCTACAGCTACGACACCACAATCATCCTCTGTTAAAAGCTATAATCCATCACAGGATGAATAGGATGATGAAGAGGATTCAGTGTCTCTTGATGAGGACGATCTTAAATATAACCTTGAAGATGAGACTGATAGTCCTCCCGAGTATCCTCCTAAGTCTACTTTACAAACTCTGACAAAAACTGGTGGGAGTAGTTATAAATCCACTGAGTTCTTCATCAGAGCCGAGAGAAGTAAGGCATGTACTGAAAAGCTCAAAGTCAGAAGGAAACCCGACACACAGGATGATTATGAATTGGTGAGTTCATCTGGCACTCCATCGGACACATCCTTAGCTGCAACAACTATCTCTCCATCTCTTGCTGAACAATTTGAAGGAATAGACATGGATATGAGACCATTGGAGCAGCTAGCTGAAGCTGTTGTCACCACCACTGACATTACTGGAATTGTTGCTACCAGCCCATCAGCTTCAGAATCTGAAAAGGTGATGGAACTTCAGGCTGAAATTGTCAACCTTCAGAGTCAGAATGACCATCTAAACTGTTCACTTCAAGTGGCAAATCAAAAGATTAATGATCGGTCACAAGTCATTGCTGAACATGCTGCTGAAATTCAAAGACTCAAGGATTTGTTAGCCAAATCAAGTAAAGGAAAACAATTAAGTGACAAACCAGATGATGATACCGGTGATAAATAGAATGAAATTCCAGAAAACCAACCTAAATCTGATCAAAGAAGTGAAAGAAGGAATTCTCAAGACCCCATATCTTCTACCACCATTCCTGTTGGTAAAGACTCTACTGGTGTTCAAGACACCTCAAACCCATTGCATGACAGCGATTTTGAAATCGATGATAACTCTGTCATAGAAGGAGATGATCTTAATTTCTCTGATGACGAAGATTCTTTTGTCAACAGCCTCCTTCATGATGAACCAGTTGATGAGACTCTGGACTCAATCAAAAGGCTTGCACCTGTACCTGAAAACCTAAAACTTCCAAGGTTTGCACAGGCATCCAAGGTTCTTGCTATTGAGGGTTCAACAAGTGTTGAGTCTGAAGCTGAACATGATATATCTCTTAAACTTTCGATCATTCCCACCGTTCATGCTGATATCTCTACCTCCTCTGCCATGGTTCCCGTGACCGAAGGTGTCCGTCATTGTTTTGGCTAAAAATTACTTAAACAAAATTAGTAAGAATTGAACCAAATAAGATTGTGAGGTTTGGTGCCTAGGATTAATATATGAGAACAGTTTGCAAAAAATCCTGGGACAATAGTTAAATTTTAGGGACAAAAGATAAAATCCTGGGTAAAAATGTAAGTTAAATCAGGAAATTGGTTGATAATTTAGATAACACAAATGAAACCTTAAATGGGAGTAGGAACACCGAGAATTTTACTAGGGAAAAGCCCTTAGCCCTTAGATGTCTCTAAGGCGCCGCCGGCATAAAAACCCCGGGTAGCGATAACACACGCTACCAATTTATTGATCACGTAAATGTCTGAGTACATTGAGTTTGCAGAGAAATGAGTACGAGAATACAATTAGTAAAGCTCGAGTGAGCTGAAAAATAAGTCTAAATGCCCTATTTATACTCCTAGCTCTTGAACAACTTGTCCGATATTCCAGGGATCTTCTCTTCAACGTCTTTTTCAGTTGGTTGACCGAGTTCTCAGCTAACAACCTTTGACCACGTGCGAAGTAAGTCTCTAGCTTCTCTTATTTGACCGTTGGTAGACTTCGTCAACCTGTCCTTGATCAGATATAGGCACAAAACACGTTAGTAACAATGTCCTAGCATGCAGGGTCATTTCCACATGCTGGGTCATTCGTAAAATAAGGGTGACCCTGGATTAGACTCATCCCGGGTCATAATAACATATAACAAAAATAAAGTAAATATGAACTTCCCTGAATTATGTTGACGTCCTGAGACATTACCTCAATCCTGATACATTCAGGGTTATTCAACGTTACCTGTTAAATTCTGGGTCATACGATTCCTGGGTCAATTCTGCCCTAAGCCTATAACTGTACCCTGGATTACCAGCCGAAAATTCAGGGTATAAGAATTGCCCCCAAATTTTTGCAAGTTGTAGATAAAGATTACAGCTGTGAAAATTTCAAATTTGAGGTCTAATCCACGTTCGTTTTAATCGTGTCCGTTAATCAAGGACCTAGCGCGCCACGTCGTGGGGTAACATCCCATCACCCCTGCAACTTCTCTTCTCCTTAAATACGAGCCTTAACCTATCCTTCTGCACCATTACCGTTTTCAAGAGCAGAGCTTATCGTTAGGATCTCCAGCTTCTTTCCTCTTCCAACCAGGTAACATTCTTCTTCTCGTCCTTCCTTTTCATTCCGATCATGACCCGAAAGAGAATCCGGTCGGAAACTCTGGCTAGAAAGACAGGGATCGAGGATTTCCTAGATCAAAGCTACCTGTAAAATCAAGGGTTAGAGACCTGTACCTTCATCGATGACGACATCGCGTCGCTGTTGTCATCCGGTCTTTTTCCTGAATCTGCTGAAATCAGACCCTTCGACAGGAGGGTTCGATCAGATTTTTGCTCTAAGACTTGGGTTTGCTTCCCATTTACCCCCTTCTCCATGGGATTGTCTTTTCCTTTCACTGGTCTTCTGGCTGAGTTCTTTGAAGCTACCGGCCTGGCTTATGCCCAAACTCTCCCTATCATATGGCGAATCCTGGGCACCCATGACCGTCTCAACTGGGAATTTGACTCTCTGGTTGGGTTATCTGAACTAGCCCTGGGTTATGAACTCAAATCCCATGGTAGCAACCGGTTTTTGTTCAAGGCTCTGTACAAGGAGGTTCAAATGGTTCCCCGAGCTTCATTTCACGAGGAGTGGAAGGGGAAGTTTTTCTTTGTCAAGAGATCAACCGTCCCGGGAGGGATAGGTCTTCCTATTAGGTGGAGAGTAGATGGTAGGTTCTTACCTGCATTAGGAATTAGGGTTTTCATATAATTACATATTATTCAAACACTGACCTTGAATTTTATTGTTTTGCAGTGCCTAGCTTGAGTGCAATCGGCCCAGCGAATCCAGGGGCATTTGAGAGGTTCAAAACATTTCTGACCATCACCAAGCAAGATCGAGAGTTCAAGGCTGATCCCCACTGTTAGGACCTGATTTGAGCACAATGTTCTCATTTGATTCATCACACAGGTGCGGAAAACAAGTGTGATGATCAATCTTGGTTGATTTCACCCCATAGATCTCTAAAGCTTAAGAACACACACAAAATACACCAAGAACACACACACAAAGGCTCTCTTGTAGAAATGACCAGGAGGAACGCGTATTAGGGTTTTCACTTTGGTATTTATACTACAAGCAGGCCTGGGACAAATAGAATGTTTGACAACAACCAATCATTACCTAGAATTCAGCAAAATATTCTAACAGAATATGAAGTACGCTAAGCATATAAAGAAGTACGCTAAGAATGAAACAAGTTCGTTAGGACTTGTGAAGTTCG
>JBCNJP010000007.1:61342414-61406923 GCA_039602395.1 Deinandra increscens subsp. villosa | reverse complement strand
TTTAGTGTTCTACAATTTACTATCATACCTAGAAACTTTCCAGCACTCATCCCAAATGAACATTTCTTCGGGTTCAGTCGCATATTAATTTCTCTCAGTTTCATAAATGTTTCTTCTATATCCCTAAACATATCCTCTTCACTCCTACTCTTGATAACAATGTCATCCACATATGCTTCCAAATTTCTACCAACTTGTCCTTGAAAACCCCAATCCATTAAACGTTGATAGGCTGCTCCCGCATTTTTGAGACCAAAGGGCATCTTTTTATAAAAAAACATACCTTTCCGAGTAATAAACGAAGTTTTATCTTCATCTTGTTCTGCCATTTGGATCTGATGGTACCCCTTATATGCATCAAGAAAACATTTCCAACGAAATCCTACCACAGCATCCACCTTTAGATCTATTTCCGGAAGTGGATAGTAGTCTTTAGGACATGCGTTATTAACATCTTTGAAATCTATACACATCCTCCAGGACCCATCCGGCTTTTTTACTAACACCGGGTTCGACACCCACTCTGTATATTGAATTTCCCTCAGAATTCCAGCTTCCACTAACTTTTTTACTTCCTCATTTATCACAGCCGCTCTCTCATTATCCATACCCCTCTGTCTCTGCTGTACCGGCTTACTTCCAGGATACAATTCCAGTTTATGTTCTGATAATGACCTTGGAACCCCAATCATATCCGACGGTTCCCAAGCAAACACATCGACATTTTTCTTTAAAAGAGCGTATAATTTCCCTCTAGCTTCTAACGACAAACCTTCCCCAATCTGCAATTTCTGATCCGGGAATTTTTTATTAATCACCCATTTATCACCTTCCCATTCTTTTGCTTTATCCAAATTCGAATTATCCTGCATATTCACGTCACACACTTGCAATCTCGGCTCAGATGACAAAGTAGCAATCCCTACCGGTGTTGGAAATCTTATCATTCCATGCATTACTAAGATAACTGCTCCCAACCTTCTCAAAAATGGTCTCCCCAAAATAATATTATGTACCGATGATGCCGCAACAACTAAAACGATACATCCAAGTTACGCATCTGTAACCCACTCCTGATTACCATTGGTAAAGTAATTTCACCAATAGGTCTTACTACTTCTCCCGCAAAACCAATTAAAGGAACCGACATTGGACGTAACTGTGAACATATGTTGGACCCCATCTGTCTAAAACACTGCTCATACATGATCTCTGTTGCACTTCCACAATCAATATATATTCTCTTAACCATGAATCCGCCTATTTTCGCAGATACAACAACCGGTTCCTCAGTAGCCATTTGTTCTAAAATTGGCGGAAACGTTATTTCTTTATATTTCCAATCAACTTGGCTATTATTTTTATTTCTAACATTCCTATGTTGATCTGTTAAACGCAACTGCACCATGTTAATTACAGGTGCATCTCCCTGCACATTGTTCCGAATCACCTTTACCAAATGCGCTAACTTTCCCGACTACATTGCCTTATCAAGCTCTCTCTTCAGGGTCCAACAGGTGTCAGTGGTATGACCCCTGTCCTTATGATACTCACAATACTTGTCTAAATTTCTTGTAGGAGCATTTCGCATTTTAAGCGGTGCAGGTAGATCTACTTTTTCTGTTGCCAAACTTTGAGTTGGCGTTTTAACCAATTCCACAAACCTTGCTCCTCTATAATCAACACTCGTATTCCTCGATGACCCCCCAAAATTTTTACTTTTAGGAACAAAACCTCTTACCCACTTATTCTGCGGAACCGACCCAACACCTCTCACAGGACCAGCATTACCCCGGCCAAAAGACCCTGAGCCTGATCGCATCTGACCACTCCTAGCGTCATTCCCGGTCAAATAGGCACATGCATTTTTCCCTCGAACAAATGCCCTTGCTTTATCCATCAGTACATCCATTGTTCTCGGAAGATTTTCATGCAACTTCTCAACCAACTGAGCACATTTCACCCCATGACAGAAACCCGAAATCCGCAACTGATCACCAGCTCCTTCAACCCCCATACTTCCTTTGTTAAACCGCGTAATAAAATCCTCAATGGATTCATTATCTCGCCTTCTAATATTATGCACCTCGGTTGGATGTTTCATACACCGCTTCTGCTGACTAAACTGCCGAAGAAACTTGTTTTTTAGATCTTCAAAACTATCAATTTGCCCTGCCGGTAATGAATCGAACCATACTTGTGCCACACCAGTAAAAGTTTGTACAAACATATGGCACCAAATTTCTTTAAACCATTGTTCTAAACGAGCAGCAGAATAAAATTCAAATATGTAATCATCCGGATCAGCTAGTCCCGAATACTTCCTTACTACTGTCGGCAATTTCAACTTCTTCGGAAAAGTAGCTTCGGATATCCATAACGAAAATTTTGAATGTGACTTCATTGATTGAGGCATGTATGGTACTATTACATCTTTCACCGTATAACTTTTCTCCACATTGCGCCTTTCTGGAATGTGATTGTCCTTATCACAATCATATTCCTTTTGACTTCCTTGATTGATCCAATACTGCAATAACTCCTCATCACGCTGTTGATCATGTCTCTTTTCTTCATTTTCCTTGCTTCGCTACTCATCCTCCTTCATCTGCTGTCTCTTCAACTGTACCAGCAAACTTTTATTTCTGATCAAAAAATCGACATCGAGCTCGTCCAACTCATCACATTCTGACACACGCAGGTCTTTACCATCGGTGTCATGATTTACCAAAACAAACCGCTTCAATGAACCAAAATCACTACCATCGTCTTCCTGTGTCTGCTTACCAGATGACTTTAGTTCTGTAAGTGTCTTAGAATTCGGCGTGACAACATTCTGTTCCTTTTGTAACATCACCGACTACGTTGATTTCGACGAAGAGGATAAATCCAAAAACACTCCTGGTTTAGACAAGTTCTCCTCTTTATTCTTCTCTCCCGACGAAGAATTGACGAACGATTTCCTCAAATCATCAAACGACTCCATTACTCAATGTTCGTGTCAACTATTGGATGGCGCCACTGAAAAAGCAAGTAATCACCGGATACGATAGATCGCTAAATCAGGATTAAGAGTAATAGAATAGCTAGAATGATCGAGGAAGAAGAAGTAATTTTATTGATATTTATGAAGAAGGAGTGCACAGACGCATATGTAAAATATGAGATTTACAAGTGAATCCGAAGTCCCTAAACTACACAACTCGCCGGATATTTATAGGCCTCGCTCGTGATCCCTTGACCCGCATCTGCTTAATCGCACCTGTCTAAGGCCTGCACAAACACTTCCGACGGACATTATATTCGGAGGACTTGGAAGTGAACGAGCGGATGTGTAAAACATATCCGATGCATCGTTTACTTCATCAATAAGCATGATAAATTATATGATTTACTTAAAAATAAAGTAATGATAACGAAAATGTTTATGCATGTTTTCCACCCCAAAACAGTTTGGAAAATTTAAAGGAAAATGGGCTATGAACTCACCTTAGTAGTTGATTGCTAGCTTGACTTAACGAGATAAATTCAAGTATGAGGATATCCTAAACGAAAATTGAACCTTGATTAACGCTAATTTACGAGAACAAACAAGGTATTTCTAGAACATCTAGGGCTTTTGATGGTTTTGAGAATTTGAAGAAGATGTATTTAAATCAATTTGGACGTTTATTTTATTTATAAGTTAATCTAGATAGAATTGAATTAGATGGTAAAAGGTTAATGATCAAAATAAGAAAGGAACCCGATAACCAGTTTCCTATTTAATAAAAAAAAGATGTTACTAACTTCTAATAATAGAATAGTGATCAAAACGACGTTTTAATCTCATTTGTTAGTAATTCATACTTGAAACTAAAAATTATAATTATTTATAAATATGGGGCTAAAAGAAAGACAAGTATTCATAATTAAGATAATTAAAATTGGAACGAGTTTGTATTTTTGAGAACTGAAAGAAAATAAATAATGTATAATTATCAAAATAACTATATTTTTGGATATAAATATCTAGTTTGTTAAAAATATGAATAAAATGATTATAATAATTGTTTAAAATGTGAATAAATGATGATAGTATATAGTTTGTTTTCTTAAAATTTTAGATTTTAAAAGAAAGAAAAGGTTTTTATGGATTATTTGAAGTTTTCTAGAAATTTATTAAGTTTTGTTGGGTTAGGAGGAGGTTTCTCAAGTCAAGCAAATTAATTCCAAAAAGAATAGCAGAAACGAAGGAGCTGGGGATCGAACCTGCCACCTTTGGCTTGAAATACAGCAACCTTACCAACTGGCCAACCAGCCGAATTGATTAATATTCCAAAGAAAACAAATTTAAACATATAAAGCGGGTCATCTTCTTCCTCAAGAAACCAACCCGGAAACCTTAGATCCTAGAACCCCAAAATTGAACATCGATTCGTGTATGTCAATCAACATAAACATGGAGTTATTACTCAGCATCAAAAACCGAACCTAGTGGAACCAAGAATTACTCTAAAAGGTGATGGAAACGCACGGAAGAGGAGGTTTTCGGAGCTGCGGTGACGATGGTACTCAGGGGCACGAACATGGGAGTTTCTTTCAGAGGTTTTCGGATGTAGAAATGAATGAGGAGCGAGAGAAACTCGACTATTTATACGAGTTCGTGCTCCAATCGGGTTTAACTTCGAGTTTAAGCTTCAAACGGTTATAACCCAAATCATTAAAACGGATTTATAGTGTGTTAATCTTCGGTTTTAGCTCGAAAATGTTTATTAGATTGCGTATATGAGCATTTATGGTCATAAATGGGGCTTAATTTGGCATTTTGGCCGGTTTTGGTCATTTTCCGGCGAGACTTGTGACCCCCGGCGGCGGTCACCGGAAAAAAGGGGGCGATGATGATTTTTTTTAACACTTTTAGGGAACAGATAACTATAAAAAATTTAACTTATATTTTAAATAAAAAGACACAAATAAGTGTTTAAACTTAATAAAACAATTCAATACATCTTAAATATACTTTTGAAATCTATATTTGTCCAATCTTTTATAAAAACAAATATTTAATAAGACATATCAAGAGATTTTCTTAAATTATTTCATTTGATCCAATTTTTTTCTTAAAACTTCTTAAAAAATATATATAGTTACTAGAATTCTAAAAAGAAACTTCACATATTTCTTTTTCTAAAACAACTCATTTTATAATAAATACATTTCTTTTATACCTCGATAAATTAATCCAACATAAAGTTTAATGGAAAAACGTCCCTTTAATTTGCTAACACCTTAAATAGAATGATAATGTTTGTATATTCAATTTAGAACTTAGGGTTTAATAACATTTAATCACTAATGTTTTTAGTGGAAATCAATTTAGATAAATAATAACACAATTTAAATGGTCCCAAAAGCTTTTATTAATGAAACAAAATTTCATGACTGTTACAATATCCCCTAGAGCCCATGATCTAATGTCTAACCCTAGCTAAGGATTCAGTTTCTAGCTTTCTGACATTGATGCATTCCCAACACCACCATTTCAAAAACAGAAGAAAGTAGTTGGCATCAACAACCTCATATGTCTTCAGCCGAGTGGGCACAGTTTCAAGATGACCATAAAAGATCCACTTCATATAACTCTTTGACAGAAGTCTTAGCTCAATTGCAGCAAATAACCTTATCGTCTCAGCACCTTCTCTTTCAATGACCAATTCAAGAGTCAACTTGCTATAATACCAGCTCTTGATTTGATGAGTGGTTTGAGTTCCACGAATCTTCTTTGTTTCCATTTCTGACCTAACATGTTAAAACATGCTCTTGTGGAGAATGACTTCACGCTTCTTTTCAAAACGTTTATGCTCTTTCGACTCTTCCTTAGGGGTATGACGTGCAGCTCTAACATTTCGTGCAGCGTTAAGATACTCATTAGCACGTTGTCCCTTCGGGTGATTCATATGGTTGATTATGTCCAGCCACCAGAGCAGTTTTAATTCCCATGTGAATAACTTTGTTAGATCATAATTCGTCACAAAGAATTGCACATAGACATTTCTCCTTTTTACATTGAATACATCATATTCATGATCATATTTCCACCCTAAGATTTTCATCCCGTTTGTGGTTTCTGCATTGGCAGACATCCGTTTCAAATTCTTTGCAGTGAACTGCAGCACTGCTTTGGTTTTAGGAGCCATTTTTTCCAATCATCAACCAAAGTTGGGGCTTCTCTCCTTCTATGAGCTTCAACCCTTTCCTTGTCTCGCTCCTTAATTGCTTTCAACTTTGCCTTACTGTCACACCCCAACCACGGCGGCTTCTGCGGGGTCGTGAGTTCATGGATCATCAACACAAGTTACATTGAATAACACTATATGAATTTGAAAGAACAATCTTTGTAATGGAATTTTACAACCATAAAGGTTACATATAAATTGTATAAATTTACGGAATCTAAATGGAATAAAAACGTCTTGAAATATGACATGAACAAAAAATTAAATGTCCCAGAATATGAACTCCTAGCAGATGACACTTGAATGCATGCTCAAAATTTCCTAATCCAAATAATCAGTTTCCTGAGAAATACACGCTTAAAACGGTCAACAATAATGTTGGTGAGTTCACGTGTTTGTATTATACTGTACGTGAATATTATTTGAAATGGACAACAATAACTACTTTCCATGACCCGTGCTGTACATGCAGAACTAACCATTACCATGAGTCAATGGAACCGACGCTTGACTGAATGAATGCCCCCATGCAACATGTTATCACCGACATGAGCATGTAAATTAGGCCAATAATATACCCGTTTTGGCCTACAACCAAAGTTAGCTCGACTAACGCGGGTAGGGTTTGTCCGGTCCGATAGTACTATACATGATTACCTCGCTTGGTAACATAATTAATGGTCCAGTTATGAAGAGACTTATTGTGATATATAAAATGTCTCAAGTAATCGGTGTGTATCATTAAAGTAAATTGTGACCAGATGAAGATGTAACTGAAGTGCATGTAATTCTCCCCCAATGTAAACAATGAAAAAGGGGCCGTGAAACTCACCTGAAATGGTGTGTGATGAACTGTATGTAGCATTAAAATGGATACCGACCTAGCGTGTCCTAAAATATTTTTTAGACACCTACGCTCTCAATATATGAATATGAGCAAGTGGGTGATGTAACCGTTCAGCCAACACTACTCGGGTTGCATGTGATTTGTAAAACGTTTTGTGACGACATGTTGGTGATTCGCATATGTAAACTGAAATATAAATATATTTAAGACACTTCATAAATATTTACTATATTTCCTATGTATGAAGTTTATGAAGACTTTGTAATCCTAATGTTGACTTTCGGATTTCGGGTCAACTGACACGTTGACCTGACTCGACTTAACTCGTTTACCCTCGTGTATTGAAATAAATATATTTAATATATTTGTACATATGTATTGTCCAAGAGTTAGTCAAATACCAAAAAAAACAAAAAAAATTAACATGTTTGAATATTATAACTCTAAAAGTTCATTTTTCACAATTTGGTGTCAGTTTTAGAAACCGAAAATTATTTTTGTGTCGGTTGACATTATCTAACCCAATAAGTTGTGAAAACGGCTTTTAACACCGTTTGGAATCGTTAGGGGACAACTTGGGTCCCTTTGGCCCCATAGTGTATCTCTAAGCCCAAAATATGTTTCTAAAGGTCCAGTACTTTGTTTTGGTCCCAAATTCCATTTCAAAGCCCAACTTTGTATCTTTTAGCCCAAAACCTTTATTTAAGCCCAAAACACATTTTATTTCCTCAATATTTAATTTAGGTAAATTTTTAGTGTAGAATAATATAAAACCGTAAATATATATACGTAAAGAAATATTATTTTTTGTTTAAACAACCGACTGACTTATATAACTTCAAATTTACCAAAGTTAGTCATCTTGACACCCAAACAACCATTTCTAGTTTTTCCATCATTTTAACTATTTCAAACCCGATAATGTCAACCATAGTTATATATATTTTGTAACATAAATTTTATAACAAAAACATTTATGTAAGTTCCACCAATTATCATAAACTACTATTTTATCAAGTTTTCAAATACCGTAAGACATCAAATTATGTTATGAACTTCATATAACCCGACAAGTTATGAACTTCATATAACCCGACAAGTCAACAAAAATCAAACTAACCGATTCGACTCGTTTAACTAACTTTTCACATTATACACGTTTCATGTTAAAACACCATTTTAATCATCTAAACACATATTATAGCAAAATATCACCAACTGAAACCATTTGAACCATAGTCTATGTTTTTCATCAACTTATCTTAAATTCGAGTTTTTTAAGCAACACAACTTCATGTTTTTAAATCCACATGCATGCACTACTAGAAATAACCCCTTCCTTGACGCGCGAACAATGACACTCAGAAATTTATGACGCGCAAAAACAAGCGTCATAAAAAAAACTGTCGTATTAAACAAAATTCTATGGGTAGATGACGCGCATTTTTGCGCGTCATAAAAATTGTGTCATTTGAAAAAAAAAATGAAAACACGGAGGACATAATCTTTGCGCGCGTCAAGCCTAAAAAAAATCCGTCGTTTTTTAAATTTTCCCGCCAAAATGATATTACTTGGATTTCTAGGGTTTTTTCCAACATTTTCCCCAAAACCTTTCTCTCTCGTCCCGCTCACAAAGAAAAAGGCGATATCCGACCGCCGACCCTAAACTGGTCCGCCGTCCGTCGACCGCCGACCGTCGACCGCCGACCCTCGACATCCGACCGCCGACATCCGTGCTCTTGCTGTGCTCAGATTCTCCATGTCTCGTTGCAGTATTTCGATATTTGAAGCTCGATATTTGAATCTTCGAACCCTAGCGATTGCTCATGGCGAGGAAGAAATTAAGCAGCGGAGGAGTGCTTTCTAGGGTTTCATCAACGATATCTGAGTCACCGATTGTACAAAGGCCAGCAAGTCGCCTCCGACGCCGAGTTTGTTGTTAAAAAGAGCAAGGTAATTAGGGTTTCTTTCCTTCAGCGACTGCTCGCCCGTTGTTCTTCGTCAGAGACACCACGTTACAGGTACAGTGAATTTTTGTTTCTTCATCAGTTAATTGATCTAAAATTAGCTTTGTATCTTCAGATTTCTACATTATTTTCATACTTATAGTTATGTATGAATTGGTCTACTCGATTTACAAGGATTTAGGTGTAATTATTTACAAGGATTTACAGAATTTATTTATTTATTATTATTTTTTTTGTTCTGTTGGCTAAATTCTTGAGGAAATGTTAGTAAGCAGATGGTAGGCATATACATTTCACTTTGGGTTCGGAAAAGGCTGAGAAGGCATATAAACAACTTAAAAGTTTCTCCGGTTGGGGTCGGGCTAATGGGCTACATGGGTAATAAGGTAATTTCGCTCAATCTCGAGGTCTCATAGTCTTGGTTTTAAAAAACACACCGCACCAGGTGATTTGAAAAACACGTCATGGCTTTGAGGTGGCATGAAAAAGGGTTTACAAAAATTGGTAGGGTCATGCCTAGTTCAAGGAAATCAGTTGAAGGGGGCCATTCATTCCACAAGAGCAGATTGATGTACACCATGTTGAGTGATATGGGTGTGCAAATGAAAATGTCACACAGAAATATGATTCCTTAGATAATTTGTATGCACAAACTTATTATCATTTAAGACATAACTCATATGTGTGAACTTGTTCTGACATAACTGTAAAGGTAAAATACACTCAGATAAATGAATACTTTCATTATTCTCTATGAATAACCATTGTTTCATCACCATCTTCACTAAATAGCATTTGTAGAGATGCTGAGCCGACCCACTACTAGTGGTGATATTGTTTACAAAATTCAAACAAATTGCTTTTCGGATTCAGAATTTTCCAGGTGCACTTCAGGATCAAGTAACTTCCTTACATGAAGTTCCACCTTCTTTCTGAGATCACCGGATGGAAACCGATAAATAACCTCAGCCCCAAAGGAAATCCAAGGAAGGGAGACGGAAGCACAAGATGAAGTTGCGTAAATTTATTTTATCACTTTATTTTCAGGACCATTATTGTTTTTGTTAGCATGTGAAGCACAAGATGAAGTTGCGTAAATTTATTTAGCATAACATCACTGGTAACAAGTTAGATTACCAGAAATGAGTTTGCAACTTGGACTTTAGTTAGCTCTCAACATCTATAAAATTACAAGAAACGAGTTTAACTTGGATTTTAGTTAGCTCTTAAACTTCTACATGATGCTTGATTCAAGGTCCACGTATTTAATACCTTTATGTCAACTGTTTTATTTAACTAAAATTTTGGTCTTTTTTTTGTTCTAAAACAAACTTGTATTTCATGGTCCATGTGCTCTGTTTCAAATACTCTCAGTAAGATAAGAAATAATAGATGAATTGTAATAGTTTTTTATGGGTTTGTTGTTTGCTATACATTTTGTACTAGCCGCATTTCCCAACGTGCCGACTGAATAAAATCTCAGGCCGCAACATGTAGGCATAAAATCTCACGCCGCAACGCGCGGGCGCAAAATCTTGTTTAAGCTATAAACCAACTTATTTTTGCTTGATTATAGATCTGGTGACTAGTGATTTCTGTGACTGGGTCAAAGTGTGCTTGTTTTTAGTAGAGATGCCAAGCTAGGTACATTACAATAAAAATCATGACATGTTCTTATCATATGATGATTGTTGTAGATATTGAATGATGAATGGTAACTTGATGAAGAAAGATCATAATAGTTAGTTCTTAATGCTAGATTCAAGTTTCGATGGCTTGGCTTTTATAATCAGGTACATACAGGATGCTTGTTTACTTGAAGCACTGCTTTATTTTTCTAAAGGTATGGCTTCTATCTAGCGACAAAATATTTTCCAAATTAGTTGGACAAAGATTGTTGGCTAACTCATTAAAGTAAGTTTCAAGATTGTCTTTCTTAATATTAAATACATAATATAGATTTAATATAATGTCAACCTGTGTTAGATATCATAAAAGGATTTTATGGTCTTCCTAAAGGGAGACCTGTGAGGCTGTCATCTTGCCAAAGATCCCTATTTCATGCGCTACCATCTCGGAATGTAGCTATACATACCCCTTAGGGTTTTCTGTTTAATACAGTGGGTTCTTGAATAATTGCTTGTTTTCAGTAAATGTGATTTTGCAGCTATGAGTGCAAGCTATGCTTAACCCTGCACAATAATGAGGGGAATTACTTGGCGCACACACAAGGGAAACGACATTAAACGAACTTGGAAAAGAGAGTTGCTCGTGAGGCGAAAGATGCGCCTGCACAACCACTGCCTCATAAGCGTAACGTTAGTCCAGGTACCCGAATTAGGTTATTTTGATCTGGATTACTAGAGTACTATTTATGACACTATAACTAAAACCTAAAACTCTTCTAGGTTTTGTAATTGGTTTAAAAGCGAAGATTGCTTGCAGATTCAAATGTTCTGTTAGTAGTAATCTTGAATTCTCAATCAGATAAATCAAAGTAACCATTGTTGGTGTGCATGAAAGTCTTATCGGGCTTGTTGATTTTGGGTATGATCCTCCTTTTTGGAGTGCAAGGGTTAACTTGTTAATTTTGGAAATCATGGCATCCTTATAACATAGGTCATTGGATGATATAAGGGTGATAGTTTATCAATTATGTCGATGTTAGACCTTATAAATTTCAAGTGAATGCAATATGAATTTTGCTCTCATTAACCAGATATGGAAAAGCCTTCGATCCAGATTGTTTCATATGTGTCTTTAGTTTGCATAACTTTTTAAAAGCTCATTCTAAAAGCTATTATTTTCTATGGTTCTGAGTATAATTGTGTGGTATTCCTTTCTGTAACATCCTGACCAGCCCATGTTTGCCATCTCTAGTTTCTTACTTTCTTGGCATCTCTACAGCTTCATAATTTTTATCACTTTGCTTACTATTGCTTGGTTACATGTGGGCCAAATGGTATCTTTGCTATACTATGTGAATCATGCAATATATGATATATGCATTGATTTTCTGTTGGTAAATCAATTCATCTCAAATAACATATATCTCAACACACTATAGGATATTGAATCTAAGCTAGGAGAACAACCAAAAATTACATTTGAGGGGACTTCTTTAAAGGTTTGTGCATGTCTTTGAACCCTTATCCCCTTCTCATATTAATCATACATACCGTTGACAATCTGCACTTGAATTGTTCAGGGCCTTTTTAGATATTTATTTCAAAGGAGGACTTTTTGGTTTTTTTAGTGTTTAGATGTTCTAACTGTTTTTTTGTGTTCTGTTTTTGTTTCAGGTGTATAAAAGTTGTGTTGCTGTTGTTTTTACCACCAGATGGTAATGCATGTAACTTCTGTCCAGTTAGCCTCTGTAGTTTATACAGGTTCTTGCATGTTTTTGTTTTCTTCATATGATTCAAACATAGTCAAGAGTGTTTAACTTTGTGGTGGCAAACAGCAGCAAAACAGCAGCAAAGCAGTCGCAAAACAGCAGCAGAACAGCAGCAAAACAGCAGCATAACAGCAGCATAACAGCAGCATAACAGGTAGCAAAAGCTGTTCTTGGTCCCTCTAAAATCCTCAGTATAAGACTTTAGCAAAACAGCAGCAGTCTGAAGACTTTAGCATGCTGCTGTTATGTGTATTTAGTTAGTTATGAGGGAAATTGAAGCTGTATGTTTGTTTTTTGTGCAGGAAGATAGGTTTACTGGGATTAAAGAATGTGTGTTATCTGTAGCTTTGGCAGTTGGTTGATAACTGGTATGCTTTATACGCTCAACAAGAACAGGTGGTGGGTTTGATAAATGGGTCAAAACAGGTATGCTTTATACGCTTTCTGTGTGTCAAAACTTAACACCACATGTTCATAATTGTGATTTCCAAATTCCAATTGTGCTTTAGGTTCTGAATTTTCTGTTCACTATGATTTTCAGGTATGGTTTTGACATCAGCATTGATGACCCAAGGTAATTCTTCATTATAGTGGTTGGAGAATCTTTAAATCAATTTCCAAATTGATAAGTGGTTTTGTTATGTAAATTTGTTAGTGCAATGTAAACTAATGTTACATTTGTAATGTTTGCTCTATATATGAAATGTATTATTTTGCTACAAGTGTATTTTATTTTGATTAGGAGGTTGATTGTCATTAATGTGGAAATTAGTGAATCTACAAAAATAATTTTTTTTTTAATTTTGTTTTAATTCATGACGCGCATTTATGCGTGTCATAAGCAATTTATGACGGGGGCTTCCTTGACACTCTTTTTATGACACGCTTTGCGCGTCATAAAATGCGCGTCATTGTTCGCGCGTCAAGAAGCAAATGACGCGCATTTTGCGCGTCAAGAGGATTCTTGACCCTACCTTCCTTGACGCTTTTTTGCGCGTCATCTGGGCCCTTTCTTGACGCGCAAAAAGCGTCAAGAAAGGTCATTTTTGTAGTAGTGATGTGTAGTGTGAATGGTTCATCAAGCACTTTATATGAAAGAAAAATTATCAAGTTAAAGTAGTGATAAAAATACGAAGAGAAAGCGGGTTTTCCAATGTAAACGAGCGACGAGATCAATCGAAAGGACCAAGGAACTTCACCAACGCTCATGGGACTTGCCAAAAGACTTGAGAGTGCTTGAAATGGGGTGCTAGGACTTGCTGTTAGAAATCAGTGAATAACAATATGAAAACGTGAGTTTTCGGTGTCGAAATGGGTCTGAACTAGGGGTTTTCGGTGCTATTTCGTAACTGAAATGAAGAGGGGTCAAGAAGTGAGTTATATACCTGTAACACGAGTTTTCTAGGACTGAGTATTGGACCGAATTGTCTGCTGAGTTGCTGCTGCGTTCTGGGTTAATAACTGAGTCGAAAACAGGCTTTTTCTTATGATTTTATGTGGAGAACTTGGTGTTTCTTGCAGCTGCGTTTTGGGGTAATGAACTAGCAGAGATTGAGGGATGTTTCTAAGTTCTAAACAAGTTCAAGGAGGCTAGAATGTTGCTATTTCAAAACACTGAACAAAGAACAAGAAAAAGTGGGTTCTTCGCGTGGTTTTCGAAGGCTGGAATTCGCAACCAGGTCTAGAGGCTGAATGAGGTGAGTTTAATGCTTGAAAAGAAGATGATGGGTCGGGGCTGTTTGTACAGCCATAAATTCATGGCCTGGGTCAGTTACACCAGGTCGCAACCAAGGGGTAGGAATGGTGGGTTGAAAACGTGATTTCATGTGAGATGGAGAGGGTTTTTGGCTGCTGAAACTTCGACCAACTCTGGAGGTGGAAGGAGTGAGTTCTGTAGAGAGCTAGTGTGAAAAAAAGAGAGAATGAGGGTTGTCTGGTTGCTGTAACAAAATTCATAAATGGGAGTAAATGAAGGATGAAAATGGATCGAATATGTTGGGGAACATTAGTGTTTACCTGCTGATGTGAAATAGCAAATTTGGATGGGGGGGGGGGGTGGGTTAGATTGAAGAGTTTGGTGTCTAAAAAAGTGGGGAAATGGAGGTGAGAAATGAGCCATGAACTTGGAGGAATCAATGGATTAAATGGGTTTGCAATTTGTTTGAGAAAACAAGGGTATGTTTGCTATGAAGATTCCGAGGGTTGAGAGCAAGGATGGTGAGTTCCTTGGTTGTCGAAAGCCTCATTCTTGGTCTTCTTTTAAAGCAAAAATTGGTGCATAGGAGGAAAGATTGGAGTCGAGAGTTAGAAAAAATGTAAGTGGTTTCATACGTGTGAGTTCACCAAGTACGTCAAGATTTATAAAAAAAAGTTGATTTGTGAACTTGCACCAAAGAAGAAAATATATCTCTCACAGGAAAAATGACTAAGAGCACTTTAATCATAATTTTGCTAAAATTCTTCTTCATTTGTTCAAGTAAGCCGGTTTTGTGTAAGGATGTGCTTTAATGACATAGTAGTGAATAAAAGTGAGGACATAAAGAAAGCATGTTGCATGCATGCTTGTTATGTTTATTTTTTTTTACTCTTAAGGAATGGAGGAAAGTCGTTATAGAACAAGGGAAATGGATTGGCAATGTGAAAACGTTAGATAGGTATTAATCTAGTCGTTTTGGTGAAAATCGGATACCGCAAGTATAAAGCAATAAATAAAAATTGAATATTTTTATTAAAATGATTTAATAAAAATCGTGTTGTAAGTTAAATTGTCACACCCCCAAAATACCACTAACGGAGTTTATACCGTTAAGGGGCACGACTAGACCAGGATCCACAACCATAGTTACAAATACTAAACGAATCAGGGTTAGTTCAACACAAGATATAAATCAAAGTCTTAAATTACATACGCAGCGGAAAATAATTGTCCTTAGCACTAACCACGTGCTTTACATAAATGTCGTATGTTCGTGTGTGAAAATTTCCTAAGATTTTCCGTTAGACTTCCTAGACACGGTCTATATATATATCTATACGTATATATATACATATGAAGTATTTACTTACACAGCAGAGTGAGTATCCCAGGTTGGCACGTAAAAAATTTTGTTTTGGGAATTTGTTTGTTTGTTTGTAACTAAGGTTTCAAGTTGCAGTTTCCAAATCGTTTTCAAAAATGATTCCAGTTCTCTGCAACCTATGGATCTGATACCAATCTGTCACACCCCCAATTAACCACTAACGGAGTTTATACCGTTAAGGGGCGCGACTAGACCAGGACCACAACCATTAGTTACAAATACTAAACGAATCAGAGTAAAGTCCAATGTTCATAAATAAAAACAGTTTAACATACGCAGCGGAATTTAAAAACATCAGTATCTTAGCACTAGCCACGTGCTTTACAAATCATTGTTTCAATTTCAAATTCCCAATTTAGTTTAATGAAAGTAAAAGTCTTCGCGTGCCATGCCAACCTCCAACGGATACTCTTCAACGATCTGCAAAAGTGAAAACCACACAAGTGTCAACCTAACGGTTGGTGAGTTCACGGTGGGCATGACATGCATTGGCCCGGTCTCAATTATCGTATGTACCAACATATACATAAGTAATAATGTTTTGCAAAATATTGCCGAGTGTTGAATTTTCGAATATGCACTAGTTAAGTAAAAGTTAAAGCAGTCAACCGATATCGCGGGTAGCTAATCCGGTTTCCATGCACTAAGGAAGTCGTACTAGGGCTGAAAGCTGACGTAACAGAGTGCGGCATTTGCCGTTGGTTTGTGCCTCCAGTTGTGTCCCATTTGGGATGCCCACAACTAAGAACAGGCTGATATTGCACTCCGTTCGGCCCCCGGCCGGTTGCCTACACATTTGTGTACCGCGGAGCAGGGTTTGTCAAACCCTCAGTAGATCTACCCAATATCCCCTCGCTTTCCAGATCATCAGTACTAAGTTGAGGTCTTTAAGTTTTTAAGCATCCTTAGAAATCATGTGATATCATTTGGTTTAGACTTTAACCTACACTAGTCATATTAAAAATATTTATTCCGGATTTCATCTGAAATCCCAAAAAGAGTTTAAGTGTCATGATGGTTGGTTCCGGATTTCATTTGAAACCCCAAGGATGGACAGTTGCAAGTGTTCCCCATAAAACACTCCAACTTCCATAACAGGTACCCCATTAGGCAATACCTCAAATTGTCAGCGTTGTTTTCCGTTTAGTATGTTTGTTGTGACCCAAACGGGCTCACAAGTAAAGGGTTTGTGAAACTCACCTTAGGTTGCTCAGCTACACTTGTTAATCCAATTTATGTTTGCTAACGAAGACCTAGTATTCACATTAAGGTCTTAGGTGTTAGGTTGTGTCTAAACTTTAACTTAACGTCACTATGGCCCATAACATAGCACGTTGCAACTAAGACTCGACATACCGACACACGATACCGATGGTTGATCATAAACAAGGGTTCACATATTACAGAAATCAAACATGTATCATCATAGCATAATCATGTAAGTCATGGCATAATATTCAAGCAAATTGCACAAGTTTGGTTTTCAGGTCAGGTCTTAGTTTCGCTAGCACAGTTTCGCTAGGCAGTTTCGCTGGGTGCACGGGCAGCACTTTCACTAGGCAATGCCCGGTGACACAGTTTCGCTAGGCTAGTTTCGCCCGAAACTGCTGACGCAGTTTCGCTAGCCTAGTTTCGCAGGGAAACTGGTTTGAACTTTCGTTCAGGTATTTCGCTCGGTAGTTTCGTTCGAGCTGGTCGGGTCAGTTTCGCTAGCGACACTATAGTTTCGCTCGACAGTGTCGCTGAATGAACAAGTAAATTCGCTGGATAATTTCGCCCAGAGAACACACAGTTTCGCTGGTCGCGAAAAACATACGGATTTACCTAAAAATCAACCTAACAGCTTCTGATCTTACATGCAATCCATTATTTAGCATACATAGGCATTTACCAACATAAATCAGCAAGCTTTAACACCTTAAACATGCATTTTGTCATCAAATTACCCAAAATACATATAAAACCCTAAAATGGCTAAAATAGCATAAATCTCTATCATGGCTGGATTTCATACGCAAAGTTGCTAACTTTATGATAGATCTAGCATTCCTAAGTATTATCTCAGAAGCATACAAGTTTTCATGAAGGTTTGATCATGCTTTAAGAAGAAAACACATAGAAAGGCATAAAACATAGTTTTGGGACTCACGTTTGATATCAAGAATCGATAGATGAGATGAGATGATGGCCTAGAGGCTGAGATCTTGGTCCTCGGGTGACTTTCTCGGCTGACCAGGTTCCAGAGAGGAGTGTGTGTGTGTTTGTGATGAAATGAGGCAAATGGAGAAACTAGGGCTTATTAAGTTTATTTATATCAGAGGCTAGTTTCGCTGGCCAGGCGAAACTAGCTCTGGTCACATGTTGATCGAGTAGTTCAGCTGGCTACCGGGCGACACTACAGTTTCGCCCGGTAGTTTCGCTGGCGACCGAAAAGACAAGTTTTCCACTCAATCAAGTATTTACAATTTGTCATGCAATTCACAATACTAAGTCATGTATTTAAATCACATTGCACATAAGGACAATAAATAAGCACATAACACATATGGGCGGGTTCGGTGATCAACCAAAGGTCGTGGACGTATTCGGCCTAGTTATGCATTAGTTACTTAAGTTAACACTTATGACGTAACTAACGGAGATTGTCTAGCGGAAGTTAACCTTGGAATTCTCGGGTGTCACATCCTTCCCTTGTAATTGGAATTTTCGTCCCGAAAATTATTCTTGTGTCGTAGCGTTCGCAGTTTCGGCTGTCGTCGCTGGGGAAAGAAAGCAAAAGTTTTAGGGTTGCCACACATCTGTTATTCTTCATTAATCAGCTTGTTCCTAGTTGAATTATAATTTCATATCTACATATGGTGTGATTTTGTGGTTCATCAGTCCTAAACACAACTTATTGGTTACATAGACACCTTACTGGGCCATCATTGGTTCTAAACAAAACTTATTGGTTACATACACACCAATTGGGCCATCATTGGTTCTAAACACAACTTATCGTTTACTTACACACCTTATTGGGACTCATTGGTCTTAAACACATACAATTGACCCATTATTTAATTTTTATCTTATTCTTTTTATATAATTTTTATTTAGAATTAGAATTCCCCAAAATTTAAGGTTTTTGTAGATCCGTTCTGTTTTTTGTGTTTAGGGTTTTTGATCGTCTCTGCCTCAGTTGTTGATCGGATTGCAATTGTTGATCGTCTCTGTTTTCGAGGATTGGGGTTTTTGTTTAACGGAATGGAGATTGTGCGAACATATTACCTTTTTTACCTAAAATTATGCATGCATTAGTTGTTGATCGGATTGCAATTGTTGATCGTCTCTGTTTTCGAGGATTAGGGTTTTTGTTTAACAGATTGATTTCATAAACAAAAATAGACAAACAAGTATATAACAAAAAGTGGATTTCATACCACTGATTCGAATTCCATACACAAAATTGTTTCCTACTTTACATGTTCATTCCTAAAAAAAAAAAGATAGAGCAGTTGCGGGTTGAGGTTCACGGGAACCTAGATTCCATCTCCTCCATCAACTCCCAATGCCTACTCAAAGCTTCTTGCCTCTGTTGGACCAACATTTGAAGCATGGCATTGGATACGTGTATCTCTTCTACCAGAAAAGTAGCCATCTGGTATCTTGATGGACTTGGTGGCTCTGTAAGTACCTGGTTGAGCAGGGCCAAGCCGTCTAAGATACTGTCTCTCTACCCTGATAATCACCCCGTACCGGTCCAAGGTAGCAACAACCTTCGTCTGCAAATAATGATCAACTAATTCTTTCAAGTTTGCCATTTTGAGAAGGATTTGAGGGTTTTGAGAAAAGGGTTTGATAAGGATTTTGAGAAGGGTTTGATAATGGAGGTGAGAAGTTTCTGATTACTGATCAGGTGGTATGGTTATATGTGCAAATCACTTGAGTATGCCTAAGCTCAGATGTCTAGTCACTAGAGCATACAAAAGGTCTTATTTTATTGAACATTGCACATTATAATTACTTTCACACGTTCTCCATATCAAAAGACCACTAAAATTTTAATCACACGATCTGAAATTATCCGAAATTAGTTTGTAAGGAAATGATTTTCTGAGTCAACCGGATCAAGACGAAGATTTCCGGTTGAAGTTATGTTCAAGCGGAAGAACGCTCAAACGGAAGCTTTGGTCAACCGGAAGCTCAACCGGAAGAACATTTCCGGGTGAACTCTTTTATCCAACAGAATAAAGAGTTCAACCGGAAAAGTACTGGAATATTACTTTTGCAGAATTCAGACCTGCAACAACTTTCGTTCTTCCAAAGTCACATCCTAGCCGTCTCCTACTTATAGATAAATACATTTTGCACATTTCCTCTTATGTATGTTTACTAATGTTCTTTTAGTAAGTTTATTAACAATACGCAACCTAACCAAGTAGAGCTAGAAGAACAATACACTATGTATTGCTAGTGATTTCTACCAAGAATCAACTCTTAGATAGCAAAAACAACCAAAATTGATAACTCAAATGAGATTTCTTCATTTTTGAGAAAACTTCAAAAAATGAAGAACATGGCTCTGATACCAATTGTTAGGACCTAATTTGAGCACAATGTTCTCATTTGATTCATCACACAGGTGCGGAAAACAAGTGTGATGATCAATCTTGGTTAATTTCACCCCATAGATCTCTAAAGCTCAAGAACACACACAAAATACACCAAGAACACACACACAAAGGCTCTCTTGTAGAAATGACCAGGAGGAACGCGTATTAGGGTTTTCACTTTGGTATTTATACTACAAGAGAGCCTGGGACAAATAGAATGTTTGACAACAACCAATCATTACCTAGAATTCAACAAAATATTCTAACAGAATATGAAGTACGCTAAGCATATAAAGAAGTACGCTAAGAATGAAACAAGTTCGCTAGGACTTGTGAAGTTCGCTAAGAAGTTCGCTAAGCATTAACAAGTCCGCTAACAAGTTCGCTAAACACAAACAAGTTCGCTAACAAGTACGCTAAGCACAACTTAAGTTCGCTAGGAACAAATCAAGTTCGCTAGGAACAAATCAAGTTCGCTAGGAGCAAAAACAAGTTCGCTAGGACAGTTTAACAAACAAGTGCGCTAAGTACAATGACAAGTTCGCTAAGAGTTAATCAAGTCCGCTAAGTTCAACATACAAGAAGTTCGCTAAGGAGAAACACAAGTACGCTAACACTTAGTCAAAACACCATACATAACCATAATCAAAGATGAGAAAGTACATAATCAAAGTTAAGTACAAACCAAAGTAAAATTACAAATAAACACCAAAAAGATAAATAGTTTGTGTTGCCAACATAATTAAGTTCTAACACCCACCAAGCTGCTTCCTTCTCTTCTCACAGCATGTCCAGTTATAAGTTTCTTGGTACCATGCCTTTAGAACCCTAAATTTCGTTGATTTTTCTTTCTTTTCTCCTTCAGCTGCCGCTACCCCCATCAATCTTGAGAACGTTGACCTTGATGCCTTCCTGCTGGATGGACCTGAACAGGACATCCAATTCCTGACCTCTGTGAAGGCTGAGCCTATGTCCGCCCCCAAGGCTCCTTCTTCAAGGGCCTCTGGCACCAAACGCAAAACCAGGGCCAATACTGCCGCTGCTCCTGCCCTGCAACCCCTGGAGAACATGGATTCCGCTGAGCTGCTCACACATGCTGAAGCCTCTTCTCGCCAAGTAAGATAATCCTGGGTACCCATGAATTTTCTATACAGTTAAACAATTCAAGGTACAAATGTTTAATTAAATTACCCTTTCTTGCAGATTGCTGGGCGATTCTTTGAGTTGGTCCGGGCTGCTGATAAGCGTACCCATGATGCCGAGTCCTCGGCCAAAAGGGAGCTCGCCGCCCTGAACAAGGAACTTAATATAGCTAGGATGATGGCCAACAAGAACCTGGGGCTGGTGCAGGACCTGGAGAAGAAGGTTGTGGACGCACAAGTGGATCATGAGGCTGCTCCGGCTGCATAGGGTGATGAGGGTAGGCTGATAGCCCACATTTCACTCTTTCAGTGCAGGTTGAAGATGGCAAAGGAGGACAGGGACCTGGGGTTCCAGAACCCCAACTGGGATGTGACCGGATGGGTAACCAAACTACGCGAACGAGGCGCAACCATCCCCGCTGGGTGCGACCCCGAAGCTGATCCTGTGACTACCAAGGGTACTCCATCCAAGGGTTCTGCCGACCATGCCATTGATATCGACCAGCCCAAGGGGGGAAGTGTGCCAGCCCAGGAGCCCAAGGCAGCAGTGCCGGTGAAGGAAGCTAAGGAGACGACCCAGGATGAAGCTTGAAGGTTGGGGGTCATCTTCTTGTTTTTTGTGGTTCTTTGTTTAGAAACAATTTTAATTTCCTGTTCGTGATGTAATACCGGTTGATGTTTCCCGGTTTTTGTTAAAGACAATATGCCCCACCCCTGGATTTAAGATCCAGGGTTTTTTGTCATGCCCCCATCCTGGGGTGGCCGGAGCTTTTCCGGACCCAGGATGGGCTTTTTAATATAACTATTTTTAGTTACATGCTTATGTTTGAAATATTTGAAATATATTTGCTGATGTAAGAAATCATTCTAGGGTTTACCTTAGTAATCCTGGGTTACCCCCAAGATTTTAGGAATCCTCGCAGCTTTAGTAGTCTTGTGAATATCTCTTGTCATATGAACATAACAATTAGGATTAACTAGCCAAGTAGTTAATTTACTTGGGTTTTAACCATTATGACCCTGGATTAGGATAATTATCCTGGGTTATTAGGTAACCTTTAAGATATTCCTGGGGTCATGCCCGATGTCGTACTGGCGAACTAGGGATTTCCTCTTAGTCGTACTGACTGACTAGGGCATGTCCTCGGAGACTTAAGTTGGTACGTCAGCACCAATCCATCTTGAAAACGCTTTAATCGTTTTAAACCTTAAGGGATCCGCATATGTCCCTGGATTAGGAGGTTGCCACCAATGCTATCAACACGGATGATCCCACAATCCCAGGGTTTCATACTTAGATCACGTGCGTCTCGGGCGAGACAAAAATTAGCACGTGCGTCCCAGGCGAGGCGTGATAGCCTATATTCGAATGGAGGAAGCTTAGTCCTCAAACCTTAGGAATGGGTTTAGGCCTTACCCAATACGGAAGTGAGATGGCCAATCTCAAACTTAGGAGATATACGCTGATTGTTGCTGACTTGGAGTATTTTGAGTATGCTTCGTTCTATGTACCTTGAATTTTTTAATATCTTGCATCTTGGGTACTCCGAATCCTAGGATATCCTGGATTCTGAGCAACCCATTTGACGAAACATAGATCTTAGCGAATTCAGGGTATTGAATAACAATTTCAAATAACATGTAACATGTAACTGAAGTTAATAGATAAATAATGAAGGTAAACATATAAAGAAATAAATGAAATAAATTAAGCGAGAGGGACTGACCTGGATTTGCAGCATGAATTTTAAAATCAAACACATACCTGGGTAGCCGAATCCTGGGATAGGAAGCCTTACATGAAATATGCCTTCAAGTGTATTGCATTCCAAGGTCGTGGTAGTAGTTCTCCTTCCATATTAGCTAGCCAATATGCCCCCTTACCAGCCTCAGAATCAATCAGGTAGGGACCTTCCCATTTGGGAGCCAAATTTCCATCTCCTGGATTTGTTGTGTTTTGAAATGCCTTTCTAAGGACTAGATCTCCCACTTTAAACCTTCTAATCTTCACATGCTTGTTGTAAGTCTTAGAAATTCTTCATTGATATGCTGCCATCCTCCAAGCCGCTTAATCTCTCAGTTCATCCAGGGTATCTAAGTCTTCAATCAGGGACTGATCATTGGAATCCTGGGTCAGACCACTGACCCTGAATGTTGGGACCACCATTTATGTTGGGATGACCGCTTCAGTACCAAAGAGTAAGGAAAACGGGGTTTGGCCTGTGGCGTTCTTGGATGTGGTCCTGTCTGCCCATAATGCCAAGGGTAGCTCTTCTGCCCATCTTCCCTTCTTCTCTTTCAATATTTTCTTCAAGTTATTTATTATGATCTTGTTGCTTGATTCAGCCTGGCCATTAGCTTGAGGATGCACTGGTGTGGATGTTATCATCTTTATGCCCCAGGATTCACAGAATCTCGTGGTTCTGCTTCCGATAAATTAGGACCCGTTATCACAAACAATCTCTGATGGTACCCCAAATCTTGTTAAAATGTTTCTTTTAATAAAGGATATAACTTCTTTCTCCCTGACCTGAACGTATGCCTCGGCTTCAATCCATTTTGAGAAGTAATCCTTCATAGCCAGCATGAATACCTTTCCTCCAGGGGCCTTGGGTAGTTTTCCATCAATATCCATTCCCCATTTCATGAAGGGCCAGAATGCTGGAATAGGGTACAAAGGTTCTGCAGGCTGGTTAGGGACATTGGCGTGTCTTTGACAAGCGTCACATTTCTAGGAGAAATCTTGGGAGTCTTTCCTCATGGTGGGCCAAAAATACCCTATTATAAGAATCTTGGACATTAAGGACCTGCCCCCTGTATGGTTTCCACAATCACCCTCGTGGATATCCTTGAGCACTTCTTGGGCCTCATCCTTCTCCAAGAACCTCAGATACGCACCTGCAAAAGATTTTCTATACAATATGTTCTTAATAATCACATACCTGGCTACTCTTATTCTGAATGCACGGGCATCCTTCTCGTTCCCTGGAATAGTACCATCCTGCAAATATTGAATAAGTGGTCTGGTCCAGGATTCATTCTGGGTAGAAGAATCCTGGGTACTGGATACCAGGATTTTATCTGCTATATCAGAATCCTGGGTATCTACACCTTGGTCTATAGCTGGTGTTAGTATATGAATTATAGGAACATGAGTGTCTTCAAGTGCCTTGAATGCTGAGCCTAGGTTCGCCAATGTATCTACTTCAGCATTCTCCTCCCTTGGTACTTGTTGAATATTAAAATTTTGAAAATCCCGGGACATTCTTTTTACCACCTCCAAGTATTTGATTAATTTCTCTCCTTTAGCTGCGTAGGTCCCATTAAAATGGTTAGCTAAAAGAAGAGAGTGAACATATACCAGGATGTGTTGAATTCCCAAGTGTAATGCTAAGTGTAACCTAGCAATTAGGGCCTCATACTCAGCTTCATTGTTGTTGCTTGGAATCCACATCTAACAGCCTGGGGTATCATGTCCCCTTCTGGCGATTTCAGTACGATTCCTAGGCATGTCCCCTTGATATTTTGATGCTCCATCAGTGAACAAAGTCCAGCACCCTGAAATTTCTTCATGTGGAAGCTGCTGGAATTCATGGTCTGCCTCTTGTTGTATGTAAGTACTGAAATCAGCCACAAAATCAGCTAGAGCCTGTGATTATATAGCTGTTCTGGCCTCGTAGATCAGATCATATGCACTCAGCTTTACCGACCACTTAGCCATTCGACCTGACATTTCTGGTTTTCTCAAAACAGACTTTATAGGGTAGTTAGTTCAAACATGAATTGTATGAGTTTCAAAATAGTGTCTAAGTTTAGTAGATGCCATACTTAGGGCTAATATAAGTTTTTCAAGGTGTGAGTACCTGGATTCAGCATCAAGTAAACTTTTACTTACGTAATAGACAGGGTGTTGCTGACCTTCTGCATCCTTGGTCAGGACTGCGCTTACCGTATTCCTGGAAACTGCTAAGTACAGGGACAAGGGCTACCCTGGATTAGGCTTCATCAACAAGGGTGCCGTGGACAAGTATGTCTTCAAATCCTGGAATGCCTTCTCGTGCTCTTCTTTCCACTCGAATTTCTTTTTCTTCTTTAGGATGTCATAGAATTCCCTTCATCTTTCCGAGGATTTTGATATAAATCTATTTAGGGCAGCAATTCTACCTGTAAGTCTTTGAACGTCCTTGGTGCTCGATGGTGATTGTAGGTTGGAAATTACCCTGATTTGCTCTGGACTCGCCTCTATACCTCTCTTAGTTACCATATAGCCCAGGAATTTGCCTGCTCCGACCCCGAAATGACACTTTTCTGGATTTAGCTTCATGTTGTATTTATCCAGGATGTCGAAGGAATCCTTAACATCCTGGACATGGTCATTGATGACCCTGGATTTCACCACCATGTCGTCGATATACACCTCCATCGTGTCCCCCAGTTTTTCTTTGAACATCATGTTAACCAATCTTTGGTACGTTGCCCCTGCATTTTTCAGTCCAAAGGGCAAAACTATATAGCAATATATACCTGTTCGTGTTAGAATGTTGTGTCTTCTTGATCCTGGGGCTCCATCTGAATCTGCTGAAATCCTGAGGTGGCATCCATGAAATTCAACATTTCATGGCCTGCCGTTGCGTCAACCATGGAATCTATGTGTGGTAGAGGGAATGGATCTTTCGGGCATGCACGGTTCAGGTCCGTGTAATGTACGCATACCCTCCATTTATCGTTTTTCTTACTTACCACCACGTTAGCTAACCACCTGGGAAATTTCACTTCTCTGATCATCATTGCTTTCAGTAGTCTGTCCACCTCGTCCTAGATTATGACGTTCTTTTCTGGCGTAAACTTTCTCCTTTTTTGGTGTATGGGCCTGAAAGAGTTATCAATTGCAAGTTTATGTGTTATAACGGATTTAGAAATACCTGTCATGTCGTCGTGGGACCAAGCAAAGGTTGACATCCTGGTCTTGAGCAGGTGCACTAATTGTTCCTCTATTGGGCCTGGAATATTAGTTCCAATATAGACTTTCTTCCCTGGATTTGAAGGATCTAGCTCAATAGCTTTGACGTCTTGCTCCCTCGCTTCCAGGGTTTCCCGGGCCTTTTTCTTTAATTGCTATCCTTGTCTTTGTTTGGAGGATATTTTCATTGATGTAGTGTAACATTCCTTGGCCTCTTGCTGGTCGCTGTGGACTATGATCACACCCCAGGGTGTTGGCAGCTTTACGCATTGATGGTACGTTGAGGGTACAGCCCTGTTATCATGAATCCAGGGTCTACCCAGGATTACGTTGTACCCTGAATGTGAATCCATCACACAGAAACGTTGAACCGAATTGAGCCCTTCTACATAGACTGGAAGCTTTATTTCACCCAGGGTATTCTTTGTCTCGCCACTGAAACCCACAAGTACCGTGGATTTTGAGATGATCTCTGAATGTGGAATTCCCATCTTTTGCAAAGCCTCCAACTGGATTTTATTCACTGAGCTGCCCCCATCGATCAGTATCCTCTTCACAATATTTTTGGCGATGTGAAGTGTTATTACCAATCCATCATGATGAGGGTCTATGATATCGCGCCTATCATCTTCCCCGAATGTAATTTCCTTGACATCAGGTTGAACAGAACTCTTCCTGGGTCTTCCCTCTCTATCTGACTTGGATTCTTTGGCATGTCTTTTCGCTGCACAATAAGAGGTACCACAAATATCAGAACCACTAGAAATGAAGTGGATTACCTTAGCATCTGGGGGCGGTGAGGATGCTCTCTCAAGGCGTGCATCGACGTGTCCAGAATCCTAGGGCCTTCTTGTAGGATCGTTATTAGTTATGAATAAACTAAAACTAAGCCCTTTACTTGCAAATATAACCCTGCGGAATTAAAGTTATATTTCACTTTACTTAAGCGATATTAAGCTCTTGTATAATGTAAATGCTTGATTTGCAGAATAGTAGCAACAACGATATATCGAATATTCGGCACTATTTGCATTAACTCAAAGCTACACTATTACAAGTGATGAACGTGTATGTAAACTAAGAGATTACATGCTATATATAGTGCTGATGAGATCAATGACAGCCATTGATCTCATGCGATCTAATCTAGACCGTAAACATAAAAGTCAAATATAAACTACCAAAAGAATAAACATCGACAATTGGAATGACTTGCGTGTTGGCAGCAACAATCTACTTTAGGAGAGCGGCTTGAATCAGATTTAGAAGCATACGAGAAGCTTTTGCAGGATTGGACTTCTGAAAAGACTTCTCAGGAAAAGTCAGGTTGAACTCTTTATCTGGTGGATAAACGAGTTCACCCGGAATATTCGCTAAGAAACAAAACTGCTTCTTTCCGCTTGAACTGCCTGTTCCGCTTGAAGTATGAATTCCGCTTCAACTTCAACTTCAGCCGGAACTAGTAAAATTGGCATTTCAGCCGGAAATCTTCCAAGCTCTATTTTTCCTTACAATCTCCCCCTAAGCTGATGCTGTCAAATTATTCATTGTCTTCAATGTTTATCTTCAAAACTGACTTGTACCCAAAAATTTTCTTCTCCACAACCTACTTGTTAGAAGATCCGATGCTGGCATCAAGATTTTGAGAAAGCTCTTTGATGTTTGTTTTGGTCACCTTTACATGTTTGATTGAATCCCAGTCCGTTTCGTTCCATTCTTCTTGAACAGAAATGGACTCATGGATTGTAAAGGTGCCATCAGCTCTATGAACATAGAAGAGCTTCTCTTCTTCTTCCCAGATGATAAATTTGATCTCACTGGTAGGCACTTCTTCTTCTTCTCCTCCTGAATCATCATCTAAATTTCTTCGATAGAGCATTCCACATTCCAGCACAGTTGGTTCAACGATAAGCCTTAACATGTGCTCTGCCCTTGAAGGATTCATAACTTCTCAGAGTTTTAGAATGATGTCAGTCATTTGTATTGCACTGAGAAATGTAGTGTCCTTGTGAGCATTTATCACCTGAGTTGTACCATTTGCCAATTTGAAGGAAAAGTCAAAATTATCTTCATTTACCGTCCACCCAACGATCTTATTCTTTCTGGGTGGTCCTTTCCTTCTTTTGTTTTGATCTCTTTTGTTTTTGTCATGCATCATCTTCCTCTTTCTCATCTTCCTCTCTTCATCAGAATCATTGGCAGATTCTTGCACAATAGGTCTTTTGCCTTTGGCAGATGATGAAGAGGGACCAAGCTGAGTTTCAGTATGTTTGGTGAAGGTGGTGGAAGAAGGTTCTCTTATGGTGAGTGGAGGTAGGGTGGTTTTTGGAGGTGGTTCATTGGTTTCAGGAGTTGGGCTTGAGGGTGGAGTAGGTGGAAAGATGTCAGAGAAGTCCATGGTTGGTGGAGGCTTCTTTTTGAAGGGAGTGATGGGTGTGAAGTTGTCTGATCTAAACTTAGGATTGGCAAGTTTAGCAGCAAGTTTCTTGGGGATATGTGGAGGTTTGTAAGGTATGATGGGAAGTGACTGTAGAATGGATGAAGTTGTTGTAGTCATTGGGTTTGGATCATAAATAAATGAAGGCGGAGGTGGTATATCTGCAATATCATCAATTTCAGGTTTAACATTAGCAGTTATAGTACCTGAGACCAGCTCTGATGGTGAAGGCATCACCAGGTTAGGATTGACAGCAGCAGTTTCTCCTTTTAGCTCATAAAAAATTTTGTCGATCAAGCTACAAAGTCCTTTAACCTGCATCTGAGCTAACTCCTCCTCTTTCTTCAAATTTCTAATCACAAGAGCCCTCTGAATCTTTTTCAACAGATGGTAATTTTCATCATTCTTTACCAGCTTGGTAGGCAAGTGAGAGGCAATAGCAATTAACCTCTGCCTATTAGCTTCAGACATTGTATCCAAATCATAATCCTTTGACCTCCAGTTGAAAGACCTGGTCTTTGCTTCTTCAAGAAGGTTTTCAAACACATTGTTTTGCATGTATAGATCGAATTCTTCTTGGAGCTCTCTGGCTATTCTCTCATCCTCAGCAACCCTTCTGGCATATTTAACCATTTTCGCTATAGCCTCAACTTCAGGAGTTTGAGTTACCTGTTGAATGGTTTTAGCTATATCAGCTTGAACAGGTTCCTCAGTTTGAACTGTTTCTGAACTCCTTAATGCTATCAGTGATCTAGTCACATCCTCAGCTTCTTCATTTCTTTGCTCTTCCGGTTGAACCACAAGTGTTTCAACAGTCCCAAAAATTGAGGAGCTAGGACCTTGAACATCCACCTGGGTTGGTATTTGATGTTCCGGTTGAACATTCAGATCTCCTTCTCCTGGAACTACCGGTTGAACTTCCGGTTGAAGTTCCGCTTGAACTAATAATTGACCATCAGTCACCACCTGAGATTGGGTGACTTCAGGTTCTTTGTCAGTAATTTCCAGTACCTCGGTTCCTTCATCTTCACCAATCAAACTTTCTCCTTCTCCTTCAGTCAAAGTACCAACTGCTGCAGTTGCAGTACTTTCTTCCATATCAACTGCTGCCTTGCTGGTGGAGGCAATGTTGCCTACAACATGATCACTGGCTCTTTCGGCCGGAAAAATAACATCTGTCAGAAGTGTTGTGATCATGTTGATATGCTCAGGGAGAGCACCAGCAATCAGCATTGATGACTGAACAAGCTCGGTGAGGTTGGGGTCCTCAAAAGGAGAAATAGCAATCAATTGACTGCACTTCATGTTTACCCAGCTCTCTTCAACAGAAAAAGGGTTAATGCCAATCTTTTGGCAAGCTGTGGCTCTTACTTCAGCCGGTATCCTTTCTACTTCTTCAATTTCAGTAATAGCAGGTTTTGACAGTAACTTCTCCCCCAATTTGATAGTATCAGCTTCATCAGTTACAAGAACTTCTTCAGCATCCCTGGTAGGGTTTGAAGGACCTGCTTCAGTTGGAGTAGGATCAGCTTGAACCAGTTTGGCAACAGTTGAGTTTAGAGCTTCAACCTGTGCTTGCAAAGAAAGGTACAGTTTCGTCAATTCAGGTAGTGTAAGACTATCCTCAACTGGCTTTTTGCCAGTATCCTTGGAAATAACCAAGCTATCAATCCTAGATTGATCAGCATTGGTACCCATGGCTTCTTGGCACCTGGGATTCTCTTCTGCTGTTTCAACAACCCTTGGTTCCAATGAAGGACTTCCGGGTGCTGATTCAGAGAAGATTGCCGCAGATTGGGTCTTATTTATGTTACTGCTGACACCAAGCTCCAGTTGGGATACTTGGGCAGCAGCAGCCCTTTCTGCATGAATCTCTTCAGAACCACTGAGATTCACCTCCGGTGAGGAGTGGGGTTGCAGTGCTACAGTGTCCTGGCTTATCAGGATGTTCTCATGTAATATGGTAGGTGAGTTAATAACACCTTCATTTAAGCCGGGATTGAGAGCACTGTCACTCCTGGGTGACAGGGGTTGCAGGGGTGAAAAATGTTCAGATGGGGAAGCTACATCTGCTTCTAATGACTCCCCCTTAACAGAAGGTTCATCCCTAAGAGATAATCCCAAATTTACCAGTTTCCGTTTAGGCTTTTTGCCTTGAACGGGGTTTGAAGCTTCAGGTTGGTTGGTGGTGCTAGGTGGAGGAGACCTAGTGACCACTTTTCTCTGTCTTTTGAAAATGACAGGAGGTGAGTTTGATGAGGAGGTGGCAGTGGAAGTGATTGTGGTAGCTTTCCTCTTTTTGGATTGAAAAACTATTAGTGAAGAGGAAGCTGGGACAGATGTGGGATCAGAAACTGTTAGGTCTACAGCTCTGTCATCTTGAGCAGGGAGCTCAGTCACTCCTACAATTTCTGGTTGAACCTCTACAGTAGCAGGTTCATCAGGAAATTGCCTTGGAATTGGTAAGGGGTGGTCAGTATCCCTTCCAAGAAATGGAGATTTATTTAAAGAAAGATTTGAAAATGTTTTCTCATTCAGAAGTTTTTGGTGCAAAATTGTACCAAGCCATACGATATGGGGGTACTCTTCTTTGAGAATACATGTCAAAAATCTGGGATACAAGTATACATATTCAGAATGAACATTGGATTTTAGGGCTTGAAAAATTTGTTTGGAAAAGTTGAAGTTCTCACCCTTGACCACAGCGTAGAAGGCAGAGGCTTGCTCACCGGAGAGCTCATCAAAACCTCCCTTCTTTGGAGATAAACACACCAGAAGTGTGTGTGCAAGAAATCTCCACTTGTATGGTAACTGCCCCTTCTTGATAGTTTTGCTGTGCAGGGAGCCACCATAACCAATGTTTCTGAATAGGCGGAGATATCTCTTCTGATCTATTTCTCCGTATCCACCTTCATCCCTCAGTTTCAACAGTCTTCGAACCTTTGCTTCATCAATTTCAACTTCCTTCCCTTGGACAGTTGACACAATTTTACCACTTCCGCTAGCCTCGTCGGTAACCCTAGCGTGAACCCAAAAGTCTTCCATCACCTCTTCAAAGATTTCGGCTTCTACAGTAAGCGCATGATGGAGGTGAGAGCTTTTGATGAACTCGATCATTTCATTGTAGATTTCAGTCTTGGATGGTGGTTCCAGGTATGCCATCAAGTTGTGTTCTACCGGAAATTTTGAGTCACCAACTGGCTTTTTGCCACTGGCCTTTCCTTTCGGAGCCATTGTTGACGGAATTTGAGAATGTCGACGGTTTTGTGGGAGTTAATCGGAGATGGTTTGGGAGGGTT
Source organism: Deinandra increscens subsp. villosa (assembly GCA_039602395.1). Taxonomy (NCBI): domain Eukaryota; kingdom Viridiplantae; phylum Streptophyta; class Magnoliopsida; order Asterales; family Asteraceae; genus Deinandra; species Deinandra increscens. The sequence goes on along the minus strand of JBCNJP010000007.1, from coordinate 61,374,981 downwards.
TTGGGAGTAATTTCTGAGATGTGTTGCGAGAAATGGGAAAATGACGGTAATTTAGGGCTTTTTACCTTTTCGGAGATGACGTGGAGGAGAGAGGTTGTAAATCGACGGTTCATTGACAGATGGGACAGGTGCTTTAGGGGTTATACAGTACAACTGGTTAAAGCATGCCCTTATCCAAAAATTAATTTACTGAAACCTCGGAATTGAACAGTTAAAAATTCAATGGATAAAATAAATGAATATCCGCTTAGTAAATTGTGCATTCCGGGTAATTGAATGACTCATTGACTTTGTTGACCCGGAAGTTCAAGCGGAACTCATTTTCTCCTTTATTTTAAAAACTAAATTTCTTCCGTTTGAACTTCAAGCGGACATGTTTTCCGCTTGGAAGAATTGTTTTCAAAAATAAGTTTTCACGTCAAATTTAAAGCATTTTTCCGGTTGAAGTTCACCCGGTGAATTTCAAAAGTTATTCTTTCAGGTTGAACCTGAACTTGAACCGGAAAATCCAAAACACATAAATTTTGAAAATTTGTGTCAATTTTTCATATTCTTAACAGCAGTTTTTGACAATGAATATTAACACAAGAGATTTTCTTTTTCTTTTTTTTTCTTTTTGTATCAAGAGACGGACTCTTTGAGTACATCTCTTTCATTTATTAAAGTTGTAAAAAATTTTTTTTATTCAAAGTTCATCATCCCAATGGCTGTAATGAGGTAGAAAAATCTTGCCTCATCGAAAGCTTTTGTAAACAAATCTGCCAATTGATGATTAGTGTGAACTTTAAATAATTTGATTAAATTCTTTTCAGCACAATCTCTAATAAAGTGATACCTTATGTCGATGTGTTTGGTTTTGGAGTGCTTCACTGGATTGTTAACGATGGAAATGGCACTGTTGTTGTCTGCAAGAATAGGAGTCTCCATGAATGTGATTCCATAATCAAGCATCTGATTTTGGATCCAAAGGACTTGGCTGCAACAACTTGAGGCAGCAATGTACTCAGCCTCTGCAGTTGAAGTAGAAACACATGTTTGCTTCTTGCATTGCCAAGAGACAAGCCTTTCTCCTAAAAATTGACATCCTCCTGATGTTGATTTCTTATCTATATCACATCCTACATAATCACTGTCTGTGTATGCTTTGAAAGAGAAGTCAGAGTTCTTGGGATACCACAAACCCAGTTTGGGTTGCCCTTTTAGGTACTTGAAAATTCTCTTAACAGCGAGAATGTGTGACTCTTTTGGAGAAGACTGATATCTAGCACATAAGCAAACACTGAACATGATGTCAGGTCTACTAGCTGTGAGATACATTAGAGAGCCTATCATTGCTCTATACATATGCACGTCCACTGGCTTTCCACTTAAGTCATTAGTTAACTTGTGGGAAGTGGAGATTGGAGTCTTGGCACTTGAGCATGATAACATGTCGAATCTCTTCAGCATGTCTTGGATGTACTTTGATTGATTCAGAAAGATTCCGTCTGCAGTTTGCTTTACTTGAAGCCCTAGGAAGAAGGTTAGTTCTCCCATGGAGCTCATTTCAAATTTTGACTGCATCAAAGTTTCAAACTCCTTGCACAACAAAGTGTTAGATGAACCAAAAATAATATCATCAACATAAATTTGTACCATTAACATGTCATTACCAACAGTTTTAACAAAAAGAGTTTTGTCAATTGCTCCTCTCTTGTAGCCATTCACTAGAAGGTAGTTAGAAAGAGTTTCATACCAGGTTCTAGGGGCTTGTTTGAGACCATACAAAGCTTTGATTAGCTTGCATACCTTGTTCGGATGGTGAGGGTCTTCAAAACCAGGAGGTTGATTGACATAAACTTCTTGTTCCAGGAGGCCATACAGGAAAGCACTTTTCACATCCATTTGATATACTTGGAAGTCTTTAAATGCAGCATAGGCTAGGAAGATTCTGATTGCTTCCAACCTGGCTACTGGTGCAAAGACTTCATCATAATCAATGCCTTCCTCCTGTACATAGCCCTGCACAACCAATCTTGCTTTATTCTTGATAACAATTCCCCTGTCATCTTTCTTGTTTCTGAACACCCATTTTGTTCCAATTGGTTCTGCTCCATCAGGCAGATCCACCAATTCCCAAACCTTTTGCTTGTTTATCTGAAATAGTTCTTCTTGCATTGCCTCTACCCAGCTATTGTCTTCTAAGGCATCTGCTACCTTCTTGGGTACTTCTTGAGACAAAAATGCAGCATGCAAACAGATATTTGCATTTGCAGATCTACTTCTTGTCAGCACTGGAGCTGAAGCTTCTCCAATAATATTTCCCGCTGGATGATCTCTGTTGATTCTTCTATCAATGAACATAGGAAATTCATGGCTTCTTCCATTTGAGGGTATGTTGAGCTGAGGAAGTCTGTGATCAAGCTCAACATTTTCAAGTTGTGATATAGAATCTGAAACTCCAACTGATTTAAGAGAATTGGTATCTGAATTGTAGATCAGATGTTCTAAATTGAACTCATTTGATGTGTTATCATGTGAGTTTCCAGCTTCATGAGACTCTGATTCAGTATTCTCTTCAGTTTCTGAAATTTGATTTTCTGGTTGAACTTGAACCGGAGAAATATGTTCAGCTTGAACTTCAAGCAGAACACTTTCTTCTTCAATTTGAATTATTTCAGTCAGTTTCTTGTCATTTCTTGGGAAAACAGGTTCAGAACTCATTGAAGAGAAAAAGATTGACTTCTCATTAACAGTTTGGTTTTTCTTCCAATGTTCATCAGCAGACCTGTTAAAGTTTTGTTCCTGCACTAGAGAGCTCACAGGCTTATCAACAGTTATGTTGAAAGCAGTGGTTAGTGCATCAATATCAAATAACCAGCTTGGCTGAGACTTAAAATTGTTGGCAGATTTCTCATTGAAAGATACGTTTATGGTTTCCTCAACAATTTTAGTTCTCTTGTTGTATACTCTAAATGCCTTTGAGACACCAGAGTAGCCAACAAAATAACCTTCATCTGCCTTTTCAGCAAACTTAGGCAAAGACTCATTGGTTATTAAAATAGTGACGGAACAACCAAATGGCTTAAAGAAATAAATGTTTGGCTTCCTTTTTCTCCAAAGCTCATAAGGTGTTTTATTCTTTCCCTTGACAATTAAGATCCTATTTTGGACATAGCAGGCAGTGTTAACTGCTTCAGCCCAAAATATCACAGGGAGCTTAGAGTCTGCCAACATTGACCTGGCAGCTTCAATTAATGTCCTATTTCTCCTTTCAGCAACACCATTTTGCTGTGGAGTTCTAGGAGCACTAAATTGCCTCAAAATTCCCTTTTCCTCACAGAAAGAATTCAGAACATGATTTTTGAATTCTGTGCCATTGTCACATCTGATTGTTTTGACTTTAAGATTAGATTGATTTTCTAAATTAATGACAAGAGTTTTCAACAATTCAGCAGTTTCATCTTTTGTTTTGAGAAAGAAAACCCAAGTATATCTAGAAAAATCATCAATTATAACAAAGCAGTGTGACCTTTTTCCTAGACTCATTACTCTAGTTGGACCAAATAAGTCCATGTGCAAAAGCTCTAGAGGTTTTGAGATTGAAGATTCAACTTTTGGCTTGAAAGAGATTCTGTGTTGCTTGCCCTTGAGACATGGCACACAGTTTTCAGAACAGATAAAGTGCTTGTTAGGAAGACCCTTAACCAAGCCTAAATTTACAATTATGTTCATGTTCTTGTAGTTCACATGACCTAACCTCCTATGCCAAAGATCAGATTCGTCAACTGAGGCCTTGGATACAAAGCAAGCAGTGCCACATGAAGGTGTAGCCACTGACATATCCAGAATGTATAGTCCATCTATCCTAGGTGCCTTAAGCATTATCAATTCATCAGGAATTTTAACACCAGGTTTGAGAACTATTGCCTGTCACACATTTGTTAGACACTAAGCAAATTAAAATTCAATGTATCAACAAAATTGACTTTGTCAAATTTTACCAGTCCATTTGTCACATCACCTTGTGCTGTGATATGGCCTTTTGTGCTTCCAAAGGAAACTGGTCCTCCATTGATTCTTTTTGTATTTTCCAGAATGTGCTTATTCCCTGTCATGTGGCAAGTGCAACCACTGTCAACTACCCATAGGCTATTCTGGCCTTTATTTTGCACCTGCACATATCAATAATGATTAATTTCTATGGGGGACCCAAGCCTGAGTGGTCTTGGGTCTGCCATAAGCATCATTATACCTGTACTCTTTGAGTACTAGAGTATTAACAACTGGAGCTTCATTTAACAGATCATCATTGTCCAAACTGAAGTTCTCATACTGAGCACTTGTTTGACTAGACCTTTCATCTTTGGTGTTTCTTTTTGAAGCAATTTTTCTGTCCCTATATTCTTTAAACTTTCTTTGCTTGTTAGTTAGTTTCTTAAGTTTTTCACTTTCTTGATTAACTAACTTAGTTCTTTCAGGTGATTTTGAAAATCTTTGGGGAAAATGTTGGCTTTGATTTAAACTCCCTCCCTGAAGTGGAACATAATGATTTCCACTTGAACCATTAGCAAATACAGTTTCAAATTGATTGGGTTTGCTGTTTCTTGAAAAATTTTCTCTAGAGGTGACTTTTCCTCTGGAGGGGTTTCTTCTTCCTTGAGCTTCAAAATGCTCAAACCCATCAGCAAAGTGAACTTGAGGTCTCTGCTTTGGAGCAGTAGCTGATCTGGGTTGAAATTTCTTTTCCGGTTGAACATGAGTTCGAGCGGAAGAATGTTCCGCTAGAACTTCAGCCGGAAAACGATTTTGCTTTAGAACGGTGAAACTACCATTTCTATCATTACCAACCAAAACTCTGTTGGATTCAGATCCAAAATGCTTCAAAGTGTGGTTTTTCACAGGTGAGATTCTTCCTGTGAGCTTCTTTTGAAAATCGGCTTTTGGTTTCAAAACAGGTTTTGGCTTTTGAAATGGTCTGATTTTACTCATTGGGTTAAACTGACAGACAGCAGCTAGGTGACCTTGTTCACCATAGCACATGCACTCAACAATTTTGGTTTCAAATTTCTTGGGAGACTCAATTTTGGTTACTTGATTAAAGTTTACTTGACCAAACCTTTGAGTTTGACTTCCCTTTGGTTGCTCAGGTTGCTTTCCTCCAACTTTTGAATCCTTAGGTTCATAAACAGTTGGTGGAGGAACAGCAATTGATGGTTTCAAAATGTTTAATTGGTCAACTGAGGCAGATGTGCTGGCAGCAGTGACATCAATTTTATTAGACTCAACAGTGTTTTCAGAATTGGATTGTGATGAAATGTCATCAACTGTGAGACTAACTTTGCATTCTGATTTTAAAGCTTTAATTGGTTTGATTACAGGTGAGTATTCAATTGGTGGCTCAACAGAGTTATAGCCAACACCTGCTTTACCATACATCCCTCCCATCCACAGTTTTTCAGCCTTTTTGTTTGCTGTTTGAAATTTATCACAAGTAAACAAAGCATCTTTCGGCTTGATCTCAAGAACATCAACCTCAGCCTTAGCATCTTTGGTTTCATTTCTTGATTTTTCAAGTTTTGTCAGCAAGTCATCAAGCTGTGTTTCAAGCACTGAGTTGGTTTGTTTTAACTGTTCATACTCTTTGGTCAAGTTTTCAATTTTTGAAATGTATGATGATTCAGTTTTCTTAAAACATTCCTTTAACTCATTTAAGTTTGAAACTTCATCAATCAAATCAGTGTTGTGATTTCGATATTTTGCCACTTGTTCTATGCAGGCAGGACTACATAGATTCTCTAAGACCTTTTCAGGGATAGAATTTACCTGATCTGTGATGGAGTCCTGTTTGTCCATTAAAGCATAGTTGATGGGTTCAAACTCAGCAGCGAAATCTTCCCATTCAACACATGATGTTTGATTTGCTACAGCAGCTACCACGTTCTGATGGTTTTGACTTCCGGTTGGCTTTGGTGGGGTGGGGTGTGAACCTGAGTTGTTTCCAGAATTATTGTTGTTTGAGTTGCTTCCTCCATGATTTTTACTTGAGTATGGTTCTGGTTCTGTCATTCTCTTCTTGGTTGAGAGCATTCTCTTGCAAAGTGACCAAGTTGGTGACAGTTGTAGCATTTGACTTTGCTTTTGTCAAGGCCTATGTGAGCACCTTTTGCTCCCTTGTAGGTTCTACCTGTCCTTTTGTAAAACCTTTGAGCTCTTACAGAAACCATTGCAAGTTGGGTCATTATATCCATTTCTTCTAAGTCATCAGCACCTATGCATTCAAGATCTTCAGGTATGAAGCCTTGATAAGAGTCAGCTGCTACATGAGCATTGTGAGAACTTTCAAAAGAGTTTGAAAAGTTCTCTTGACACCTTGGTGTCTCAGGGAAACTGACTATAGGTGAGGAGTATGATGATGAGTTAGACGATCTTTGACTGTTAAAATCGGTGGTTACTAGTGCAGATGAGAACAGTTGAGTTGATTCAGAAGATGAGCTTTGTTTAAGATCCAGTTCCATTTCATAAGCACTGAGTATGCCATGAAGTTCACTGAGTCTCATCTTTTTCAAATTCTTGCATTCCCTGATGCTTACTGTGTAAACTGTCCACACAGAAGGCAGGAAACGTAGGAATTTTCTGTTCACATCTACTTGTTCTAGTTTAACATCCACCTTTTGGAGTTCATCAAGCAGTGAGACAAATCTCAAGTACTGGTTTGTCATTGTTTCACCAGATTTAAAAGTAAAGTTTTCATATTTTTGTTTTAAAACGTCTTTCTTGTTTTCTTTTACTTCACTGGTTCCTTCATACATTTCACTTAAGGCATTCCACAGGTCAAATGCAGTTTTATATCCTTTAAACCCACTTAAAATGGAATTAGGAAGTGTGGCCTGTAGAGTCTAGTATGCCTTATGGTCAAATTCAAGAGCAGTGTAGTCAGCTTCAACATATTTATCTAACGGCTTAGGTATTTTGACTTCTGCATCATCAGCAGATGAAACCATTGGTGAGTAGGGTCCTTCAGTGAAAGATTTCCAAATACGACGGTCCAAAATCCTAACAAAACCTTCCATCCTGAGTTTCCAGGTACCAAAGTCATCAGGAGTGAACATTGGTGGTTTGTTGGAGGAGCCATTTGGGCAACTTAAACTGAAATCACTCATTTTGAAAAACTTTTAGAAAGATAAAACAACGAAGCTTGTAAAGTAAGCAAGTAAAGTATCGACTTTGAAGCACAGAAAGTCTTCAAAGTAAGAGCCAAAGCTCTGATACCACTTGTAGGATCGTTATTAGTTATGAATAAACTAAAACTAAGCCCTTTACTTGCAAATATAACCCTGCGGAATTAAAGTTATATTTCACTTTACTTAAGCGATATTAAGCTCTTGTATAATGTAAATGCTTGATTTGCAGAATAGTAGCAACAACGATATATCGAATATTCGGCACTATTTGCATTAACTCAAAGCTACACTATTACAAGTGATGAACGTGTATGTAAACTAAGAGATTACATGCTATATATAGTGCTGATGAGATCAATGACAGCCATTGATCTCATGCGATCTAATCTAGACCGTAAACATAAAAGTCAAATATAAACTACCAAAAGAATAAACATCGACAATTGGAATGACTTGCGTGTTGGCAGCAACAATCTACTTTAGGAGAGCGGCTTGAATCAGATTTAGAAGCATACGAGAAGCTTTTGCAGGATTGGACTTCTGAAAAGACTTCTCAGGAAAAGTCAGGTTGAACTCTTTATCTGGTGGATAAACGAGTTCACCCGGAATATTCGCTAAGAAACAAAACTGCTTCTTTCCGCTTGAACTGCCTGTTCCGCTTGAAGTATGAATTACGCTTCAACTTCAACTTCAACTTCAGCCGGAACTAGTAAAATTGGCATTTCAGCCGGAAATCTTCCAAGCTCTATTTTTCCTTACAATTGTCCTTGGATTTTGGGTTCTGCTCCCTGGATTTATCCTTCTTCTTTCCTAGGAGCTCCTTCAAGTAACCTTTGCTAACTAGATAGCTGATTTCTCTCCTCAGGGCCATGCAATCCTCGGTCTGGTGACCAAAGTCTTCATGGTAGGCACACCACTTGGACTTGTCCTTCCAAGTAGAGGGCCTATCATTCTTCTTGGGCCACCTTGCTTTGTCTCCAAGGTCCTACATAGCAAATATTACACGAGAAACATCACTAGTAAAGCAATAATCATTAAGGGAAGGATATTCTTCTTCTTCCTCATCCTGGTCCACATTGTTCACCCGACGTTCATCAGGCCTTGAGTATGGCTTAGATCGCTGTGACCTAGGATGTGAGGACTCCGATTTCCTGTTGGAGCTATTGAATCCTGAGGAGGGTTCACCCTTTCCCAGGGTTTGCTTGTCTTCTTCCATCCTGATGAAGCGTAGAGCCCTATGACGAACTTCATCCATCCTGTTGCACGGGTTCATGACCAGTTCTTCATAGAATGGTGAGTCTTTGCTAAGTCCCATCTTGAAAGCCTGGACTGCAGTCGCCATGTCCATGTTTGGAATTTCCAAGGCTTCTCTGCTGAACCTGCTGATGTAATTCCTTAGAGTTTCACCTGCATTCGGAGTTACCCTATACAAATCACTTGTTAGTTTTTCAAAACTACGACGTTCGTCAGGCCTTGAGTATGGCTTAGATCGCTGATGACGAAGATTCTTTTGTCAACAGCCTCCTTCATGATGAACCAGTTGATGAGACTCTGGACTCAATCAAAAGGCTTGCACCTGTACCTAAAAACCTAAAACTTCTAGGGTTTGTACAGGCATCCAAGGTTCTTGCTATTGAGGGTTCAACAAGTGTGGAGTCTGAAGCTAAACATGACATATCTCTTAAACTTTCGATCATTCCCACCGTTCATGCTGATATCTCTACCTCCTCTGCCATGGTTCCCGTGACCGAAGGTGTCCGTCATTGTTTTGGCTAAAAATTACTTAAACAAAATTAGTAAGAATTGAACCAAATAAGATTGTGATGTTTGGTGCCTAGGATTAATATATGAAAAATAGTTTGCAGAAATCCTGGGACAATAGTTAAATTCCAGGGACAAAAGATAAAATCCTGGGTAAAAATGTAAGTTAAATCAAGAAATTGGTTGATAATTCAGATAACACAAATGAAACCTTAAATGGGAGTAGGAACACCGAGGATTTTACTAGGGAAAAGCCCTTAGCCCTTAGATGTCTCTAAGGCGCTGCCGGCATAAAAACCCCGGGTAGCGATAACACACGCTACCAATTTATTGATCACGTAAATGTCTGAGTACAATGAGTTTGCAGAGAAATGAGTACGAGAATACAATTAGTAAAGCTCGAGTGAGCTGAAAAATAAGTCTAAATGCCCTATTTATACTCCTAGCTCTTCAACAACTTGTCCGATATTCCAGGGATCTTCTCTTCAACGTCTTTTTCAGTTGGTTGACCGAGTTCTCAGCTAACAACCTTTGACCACGTGCGAAGTAAGTCTCTAGCTTCTCTTATTTGACCATTGGTAGACTTCGTCAACCTATCCTTGATCAGATATAGGCACAAAACACGTTAGTAACAATGTCCTAGCATGCAGGGTCATTTCCACATGCTGGGTCATTCGTAAAATAAGGGTGACCCTGGATTAGACTCATCCTGGGTCATAATAACATATAACAAAAATAAAGTAAATATGAACTTCCCTGAATTATGTTGACGTCCTGAGACATTACCTCAGTCCTGATACATTCAGGGTTATTCAACGTTACCTGTTAAATTCTAGGTCATACGATTCCTGGGTCAATCCTGCCCTAAGCCTATAACTGTACCGTGGATTACCAGCCGAAAATTCACGGTATAAAAGTCATATTTACATCGACCCAGCCTTCTTGGACTTTGAGATGTCCAATTTCAGGGAATACTATGCCGAGAATTTATACTCAAGAAGAAACTCATGCGGAATTCTCATTGAGACAGTTGAGGATGGTAATGAATCAGCTTCTGAAGAACATCCATACTTTGGAGACGAAAGCGACATGAATGAGCTAGGTCAGAGAATGAACGTGCTCATGAACGAAGCCAATCCTCTGAACCACATCGACTTGGATACGATCGATAGTGAGGACGATGAACAAGAGAAACCTCCTTGTCCTACTCCAATCCAAGTAAATATGGAAGTAGACGATGAGTATGTGAGTGTGCCTCTTTCGACCGTCATGTCTACAGCAGAAACTCTTTCCTTGTACATCAACCCATATGTTCCAGGTCCCATTCCTACTGATGCTGAAATCATCAATCTTGAGACAAGTGCTAGTCAAGAAACTGAAAGTCAAACTGATCCTGGTATTTCTGCTGAGCAAGATCTCTGAAATCAGATATTTGAAGCTTCTTTCATACAATTCTCCTCTGACTCTGATAAGGAGGAAGATGATCCCAAGGAATCGGCTGCTCCAGAACCTGCTGTCACAGAGCAACCAGGTCCTTTTGATAAGGATAAGGGAAAAAGAATATTGACACCTGAAGAGATTGCAGAGGAACATCTAAAAAGGGAAGTTGAGAAAGAAAGGTCTCGTCGAGCGCTTATTGAAGAAACACACAGTGAACAAAACCGACTGCTTGAGGAGAAGGCCGAATCACTTAAAAGGTATGAATCAGGCCATCCTCCTGCTATTGTATATGGAAAGGGCTCGAGTACTTTACCTGAACGTTCTGCGTCAACAAGAACAGATGAACCAAGGATCCGCATAGTCACAAATTTGGAGGGCACCGATGTGGATGAGGAAGACACCTCTGAAATAGCTCACATGGTTAGATCTCTAATGAGTGACAACTTCTCCTTAGAATATCTGATGAGTCTTACAGACATTGAGTTGACCAAGCTGTATACTGATGAGGAAAGGTTGAATTCACACCTTCCGCGAAATCAAAATGTTAAAGCTGAAACTGATCCCTTGGCAGATATCTTCGCCGACACCACCAAAACCGTTGAATTCCTTCCTATCCGAGATCATCTTTCAGATCTTATTCTGGACATAGGCAACACATATCTTCCTCCACCTGAGAACTCGTCTGATGAAGCTCCTAATTCTAAAGAATATATCAAAGCCACTACCAACAGGATGACTTTTGAAGCACTCCGCAACTATTGTAGATTCAAGAATATTGATAAGAAGACTTACAACAAAAAGAAACTTAAAGGTCTACGAGAGTTTGTGGAAGAGTATCGAAAGACATAACGTCTGGCAAAGCTTGAACATATCAGAATCAGAGAGCAAGAACGGGCTGAGGCACTCAAGAGGAAAGACAATCCTCCCATCCATGATCAATGGGAAAAGATGGCACCAAACCTAAAGGCTATGCAACAATTTGCTGCCAAAAATCTAAGGAAGATACCAAGCAACCCAAAGGTCAATCACGGGATGAAAATAATAGGATGGAAATATGATGAGGCTTTTGATGCATTCCTGGTAAAAAGGCGGAACTAGTATGTTCAAATATGTGGAGATTTCAAAGCTCTTCTCAGCTTGTTCTCTTGGGAGCTCAAACAACTGAAGTACCTGGATTTGGTAAATCACTCTAACCATCAAAAGGGTATACGAGCTGCTATTTTAATCAAATCTGCTTATGAGGACAAGAAGATCAATCAAAATCCTGAAGAAGAGAGAAAAGCTCAGATAGCTGAAGAGAAAAGACGTCTCCGTGCCACTCATCGAGGAATGTTCAAAGATATTGGGAAGGAGGTGAAGACAAAGACTATCCCTGGGAATCAGAAACATGCTCCAATGATCAGCTGGTACTACAATGGAAAGACACATGAATTAGTGATTGAAAGAGTCGGTGCTAAGTCAATCAGAATCTTTGCAGCGATAGAACTCAGACTGCTGTAAAGATCCTATTTGAAGCTGATGTACTATGAGAAGATGCGGACCATCCCTGATCAACTGGGGCCCTATGAATGCTATGACGCCAACTACTTTTTAATGTTCTTAAATTGGTGGTGTACAAGGCTTGCAGATATGGGTAAACTCACACTTGACGCAGAACTCCTAAGAACAGCAAACTGCTGGTTGATAGAAGAGCATGGATTGAGTGTCATCCTATATAAGGCAAGAAGATTGGTCGAGCTGAACAACTCTAATGATCTGAAAAAGCTTATCTGGCAAGATCTCTGGAGGCTGTACGATAAGGGAATTAAAGTATTCTTTGACAAAGACAAAGAGGCAGCTAGAGAGAACTGGAGATTCCTGCTCAAGCTGCTCGGTCAAGTTGCTTAAGTTCAAAGGTTTCCATTGCCAACAAGGGTGGAAATTGTTGGAACCTATTTTGTTGGAAACACAAACTATTCACCGTTAAGTATTGCTAATGAAGACCTTTTTGATGTCCTATCTAGATTTGATACTTTATTTTGTAATTGACTTTGAATTTGTACATAGAAACATTTTGATTATGAATCTAGCGTACTTGTTTTTCTTCTTAGCGGACTTCTGATTAATTGAACTTAGCGGACTTGTTTAACACTTAGCGTATTTGTTCAATGTTTGTCTTAGCGTACTTGATTTGTTCCTAGCGGACTTGTTTACTTAGCAGACTTGTTCCTAATCTTAGCGAACTTGTTTTGCTCTTAGCGAACATGTTATCGGACTTGTCTATACTTAGCGGACTTGTTAGCGAACTTGTTAATGCTTAGCGGACTTGTTATCGGACTTGTCTATACTTAGCGGACTTGTTAGCGAACTTGTTAATGCTTAGCGGACTTGTTAGCGAACTTGTTTATTCTTAACGAACTCGTCTACTGCTTAGCGAAATTGTCTGTGCTGATGGAATATTTTGCTGAATTCTAGGCAATGATTGTGTGTGTCAAACATTCTTTTTGTCCTATGCTCTCTTGTAGTATATATATAGTTGAGAAAAAACCTTATTGAGGGACGGCACTCCTGGAGTATTCTTCAAGAGAGCATTTGTGTGTGTGTTCTTGGTGTTAGTGTGTGTTCTTGAGCTTTAGGAATCATCAATGGGTGAGCATTGATGCAGATTCATCCAGAATCGACCGTCACACATGATTTCCGCACTTGTGTGATTAATCATATGAGAACATGTTGCTCAAATCTGGTCCTGACAACATGTATTGGTTGATATTACTTGATTTACATCTTGTTATCACCCTAGATGCTAAAGGACCAATGATATTGTCCAATGGGTGATACTTTTGGATTTTTGTTTCACCAACTGCTTGAACTGGGATTTCTAGAGAAAGATCTGTATTAGTGGGTTCTAGGTTTGCCTCTATTTCAGTATATGCATCAGCTTCTTGTTCATTTACTACTCTTATGCCTGGATCTGTAACTAATTCATTAGCATCACTCGTTTCATTTAATTCTGTCACATGTGTTGTTACTATGTCGGTGGCAGAAACTGGAGAGGATTTGGAGAAAGAATGAACAATCGACAGTCCTGAAATTGTATCATCAAAGTGTTTTTTGGCTATAACTAGATCCAATCCAAATGGGACAAAGAACTGATTGTAGTTAAATGCCTGCGCCAAACCCACTCCTCCATCTGAAGGGTTTTCTTCAAGCCAGTCTACATTGGTAGACTTGATCACTTTACTGGTTTTTTTGTTAAAGACCCTGTACGCTGATCTGGCAGAATAACCTACAAAGTAACACTCTGTAAGGGAATAATTTGTGGCTTGTGTATTAAATCACCTATTGGCGGACTAGTTTGAAGGCATATGTGATAGAATAGATGAAAATTAGCTGGGTTATGGTTATATTGGGTCATTGGGCCAATTTAGACATGTTTGGGCTCATTTAGAAGAAGTTTAGATAGAGTTTAGTGGGCCTTTAAGGTCTAATACGGGAATTTGGTGTTAATTAGGGTTTTAGGAGTGGCTTGTTGACCAAGCATGTCCTCCCCTATATAAGGAATACGTGGGTGACTAATTTAGGGTTGTTGGTTTTGTATTTTGTCAAGGTGTAATTGAAATTCTCTCTTAGAGAATTTCGAATTCTTCAAGGTGTGTGGGAATCGATTGCATTCAAGCTTTCAACAACCGGTTTGAGTTTTCATCTTGTGTTAATCTTTTCTTTACTATTTTACTCAATCATACTTGAATCATCTATAACATTGGATTCCGCACGGTGATCTATAGACTTGATATTGCGTGAGGAGAGATTTCGATCCTTACAATTGGTATCAGAGCCAAGAAACGCAAGTTTCGAGGCTCTCGCGATATCCGATTCAAGTTTTTGGCAACTAACAGTTTGAGTTTTGTGGTGTTTTTCAGCCTTTAGCACGATACGGAAGTATTTTTGCAGGTTTTAAGTCAAGACAGGAACTTTCGAGGTGCTTAATTCGAGATTTGGAGACTTCTCGACCCTGTTTCAAGACTTTTCGATCGCCCTTCTGATTGAAAATCCTTTTCTGTCGCGCTATTTCGATCGAGAAAGTACTTTTCGATCTGCCCTAACTCAGTTGAGAAGTCCCCTTTGTGACTTCTCGATCAGCCATTTTGATCGGAAAGTCCCCTTGTGACTTTTCGATCAGCCATCTGTCGATCGAAAAGTCCCCCTTGTGACTTTTCGATCAGCCCATTTCGATCGGAAAGTCCCCTTGTGACTTTTCGATCAGGCCATTTCGATCGGAAAGTCCCCATTGAGACTTTTCGATCCGCTGATACTTTTCGATCGAGAACCCTGCTTTTCGACTGACCCCCTGTGTGATCGAAAAGTACTTTTCGACCCAACACCTTGCTGATTGAAAACCCCTTTTCGATCAAACCCACTTTTTGATCGAAAACCCACTTTTCGATCGAAAACCCACTTTTCAGTCCAAATCCTTTTTGCGGCAAAAACACTATTTCACACAATTTCACTAAAAACGGACGTAACTTGGGCCTCGTTTGGAGTTAGAAGTTCAAATTTTAACACGACGTTCGTGAGAACGAGCCCCAGAATTACCCTGGACTAACGTCCAGGGGAGCTCGTTTGGACCTCCAAAGTTCCACTCCGAAGGCATCCGTTTTTCAGTTTTAAGTTTTTGACACTATTCTTTGAATAGTGATTTTGTCGTTTTACCTGATTTGCTCTAAAATTTCATCCAAAAGAAGTTCATGGGATTCATTCTACCAGGTACCACTTCATGCACCAACAAGAATGAGGTATGTTCTAACCCTAAATGCCAAATTACATTTAATGAATCTCAAGACTGGCAACGTAAGTTCTTTAATGAAACGTTAAATCGTGAACTATCTGATAGAGACCTGCGAGTACAAAGGTAGGAGTAAAACATTAAATGAAAAACTAGAAGCTGCCAAAGTCGGATATTAAGAATCTTCAAAGGCAATTAAGTGATAAAACTACATATCTTAGAATTGCTAATGAAGAAATTGACACATTAAAATCTGAAGTTGAACAACTTAAAGCCAAATTAGAAACATCACAAACCAAGGTTGAACGAAATGATAAAATTGTGTCAGAAATGATGAAGGCTAGCTCTCTTTTCTACAACGCAGATGCTCGAATGCGACATCTCAAAGCCAACTCTGGTTTGGGTCTCGGTACTGAGGTAAAAGATGAAACATCCACTCATACAGTACCGATGCCTTTGATGCATGAAATGATCTCAGACTATGAGTGTCCAAGGACCTCTTTAGAAGCTAAGGCTGAAATAGAAAAGAAACTTGTTGCATGCCCCATTAAAAATTATGCTCCTGTTTCTAACACTACTAACAATTCTACTTGTTGTGCAGATAAAGGTAATAAAGAAGCAGGGGTAGTGGATAGCAAGGAGTCTTCTGAGAGTTCCAGTTCTAATGATTTTCCCAAAAATTTAAATTTTGAAAAACTTGAATCGTCTGTTCAGTCTGAGTCCACAACTTCTAATTCTGTTTTGTTTGCAAAATCGTCTGATTGTGGTGTGTTTACTTTTGGTAAACGTGATGCTAAAGCTGTGAAACCCTTAAGAACTGTAAAAATTTTAAGAAGGGATAAGGGACCACAGGTTGCTGGTCTCAAACTCACAAATGGTGGGGTGTTGGGTGTGAAACCTACTGAAAATAAGAATGATTGTCATGACCAAAATGTGCAGAAAGTGCGGGACCTTAGACCTTTCGATTTTGTCCCGTACCCAGAAATCAATTCTGCATATGACCACTTTAAGCCGGTTCAGCGGGAGTACATTTTAACCACAAAGCCCCACGGTAAAACCCATTGGATCCACAAAAATTGTTAAAAACCAACTTGGATTTCCACTGGGCGTAACCACCACAGGCTCCCGCACACCCAAAGAAACAATGTTGCCATGTCTGTGGTAGACCAGGACACATGGCAAGAAACTGTTTATACCGGCCTTATGAACCCTATTATCCCAAAAGGATCCATCAGAGACCCAGTCCAAGGACCCAAAAACAAAGTGACCCAAATCCAAGGCCCGGTCCATCAAAACCCAAGGTGCAGAAACAAGCACCTCAGAGTCACAAAGTACAGCAGAAACCCAAGGCTCCTAAGCAATGGCTAAAGACCATTTTTAAATAAAACAAAGCATCTTAGAAATCTGTCAAAACAACTTGGAGACCAAAATCTGTTGAATCCCCAAAACCAGTTTTCAAATCTGTTTCAAAATCACCCATCCATCCAAATCCAGTTGGATCGGCTAAATCAAATGGTTGGAGGAAGGATGACAGGTGGAATGTTTCAAAGGTGGTAAACCTGTCTTTCAAGCCTACTGGAGTGTACAAAAAACACTCCAAACAGTTTCAAGAGGCACATGATAGAAGGCATCTCTCAACTACATGACATGTAGATTCTCAATAGTAGGGATGTTCTTCTGGTAAGAGGTAAATCTAGCAAAATCAGCAAGGTACTGTCTTGATTGTTTATTTCTTGGCTAATTTGATGTGAAGTCTGGTAGTGCATTACATAAAACCCATTTCTGATATTTTTTAAAAGATAAACTTTGAAGGTTAACTTGGCCAATTGTGTTTAGTGAGTCGATGTTTAGTGATGTGTCAGTGTGTTTAAGTTAAAAAAAATAATAATAAAAAAATAAAAAATAAAAAATAAAAAAAAGGAAAAGAAAAAAATGTGTGTTGTTATTAAAAATCAAAAAGCAAGGGGAAGAATAGAAAAGATGAAATTGTTGACCCCTCAAAATTAAATTGTGCTTTTTAATTTTTAATCTTTTGTTTCCTTTAGAATGTGGAAAGTCAAATAATTTTCCGTCTTGGAGATGGCTGACACGCGTAAGGCAGACGTGAAAGACATAATCCATGGTGATATGTTGGTAGGCTCGGCTCTTTAATCTGAAATGGTATGGTATGCGTTACACACTTAAAGATAACGTATGGCAGTTTGTTGGGTAACAACACTTAGGTTAATTGCATTTCTATTTGACTGCATGTTCAAGTTCCTGATACACACGCTTGTCTCCAAGAGTGTGAAATTGAGCTCAAAAAGTCGGTGTCCCCTCTGCTTTGCGTGAGCAATGACCTGGGGATGCTTCGCATGTATGTAAGGCTCTCCTCTGCTTTGCGTGAGCAATGGCCTGGAGTTGTCCATACATACGTACTTCTAGATCATCTAAAATTAAAAAAAATTAATTAAAAATAATATACACCCAAAAGATGCCAAAGAGCACATCAAAATCGACCCTCAAGAGTCCAAAACCCTCAGCCTTTATCACTAATGAGAACATTATCAAAAATGTTTCAAAAATTCAGTTGACTTTGTATATTATACCCAAAAATCTATGTGATCTATTCTTTCTCATCAACCAAGTCTCGAGTTCAGTTTCAAACTTCTGGTTCAGGTTGTGAAAATATGTGGTAGGGAATTTATATGCTTGATAGTGTGCAATAACTTGTACCTAGGATTTGTTGAAACCCACTTGCTATTCATAATTAATGCACCTTAAAAGATAATAAAGTAACAAACAGTCTGACTAAGAAAAGGGTTTGAGTTTAAAGCGGAACAGTATATTGGCAATCACCTAGACGTGTTCGAGTAACAAAAGCTAAAAAGGGTTCCTCAGTCAGATTCATACGGTTTGATCCCATAGAAACCTTCTCGTTTAGAAATTTGGTATGTTTGTTTTATTTTTATTTTTCTTTTGTGTTATCTTAAGTTTTTAGTGTTTATTTTTTCAACCATGGCCAGGTTAATTCAAAGGTTTTAATAAGTTTTATGGGTTTTATGCAAGAAAGTATCACCCCTCCAGAATCTCAGGGGGAGATAATGTGAAGAGTCCTCGGGTTCAGGGGAAGTACTTAAAGGAAGCCCGTAACCTATGTTAGGGTTTTTGTAAAATAATGCTAACCCGATAACCAGTCATCATTGTCTGGTTAGTGTTTGTTCCATGTTGTGCTTGACAAGTTAAATGGAAAAGACAACTCATGGACAAGAAGGTCAAGGACTCAGTTGACCAAAGCAAGAACTCTGCTGCTGATCATGTTGAAGAACCAGCCGGAAAAGGACTTACCCTATGCTTAGGGGAAGTTTGTTGGTTTATCAAGTAAAGCTTCCAAAGACACCGTTCTCAAGTTTAGGGGAAGCTAATTGAAGAAAAGATGCAGTGCAGTCACCACGAGAAATTCAAGAATGCCAAGACAGAGATTTTGTCCTCTGAAATTCAAATTTGTCCTCTGAAGTCATAAGCAAGTCAAGACAGTTATTACTGATTAAGCAATGACTCAATAGTTTTCAAGAAGAAGCAAGTATTTCAGAATCCTCCTCTTATTACTTGTTCATCATTTGCAGTTCAAGCTGATGTTGATAAAGAGAGAGAGCCATCAATCATCCCACATGCCGCCCAATGAAGATTCTCCAAGATAAAGAATCTTCATCAACCCATGCTCAAGCCAAGGAGAATACTCCAAGTCTGAAGATTGAAAGTAGAAGACATTTAATATCACAAGCCAAGGGGAAGATTGTAAGGGAATAATTTGTGGCTTGTGTATTAAATCACCTATTGGCGGACTATTTTAAAGGCCTATGTGATAGAATAGGAGAAAATTAGCTGGGTTATGGTTATATTGGGTCATTTGGCCAACTTAGACATGTTTAGGCTCATTTAGAAGAAGTTTAGATAGAGTTTAGTGGGCCTTTAAGGTCTAATACGGAAATTTGGTGTTAATTAGGGTTTTAGGAGTGGCTTGTTGACCAAGCATGTCCTCCCCTATATAAGGAATATGTGGGTGTCTAATTTAGGGTTGTTGGTTTTGTATTTTGTCAAGGTATAATCGAAATTCTCTCTTAGAGAATTTCGAATTCTTCAAGGTGTGTGGGAATCGATTGCATTCAAGCTTTCTACAACCGGTTTGAGTTTTCATCTTGTGTTAATCGTTTCTTTACTATTCTACTCAATCATACTTGAATCATCTATAAACACTGGATTCCGCACGGTGATTTATAGACTTGATATTGCGTGAGGAGAGATTTTGATCCTTACACACTCATTAGATTAAGCAGCAAATTTAGGCAAGCCAGTTTTAATTAAAACAGTGCAAATACACCCAAAAGCTTGAAGGTGCCCAATTTTGGCTTTGTCATGATATTTCAACTCATAGGGCGTCTTCTAATGTCGCTTGTTGATTAGAACCCTGTTTTGCACGTAACGCGCAGTGTTGACTGCTTCAGCCCATAACATTGTGGGTAATTTGGAATCGCATAGCATCATGCGAGCAGCTTCAATTAGTGTTTTGTTCCGTCTCTATGGCACTCCATTTTGCTGTGGAGTATATGGTGCACTGAATTGATGCTCGATTCCTTTTTCTGCACAGAAATCATCAATTGTTTGATTCTTGAATTCTGACCCGTTGTTACTTCTGATTGACTTGACTTTCAAGTTTAGCTTGTTCTCAATGACTTTGATGAATGCCTTCAACACCTCTGCAACATCAGTTTTCTTATGCAAGAAAAAAACCCAAGTAAAATGAGAAAAGTCATCAGTCATAACTAAACAGAATGCAAAACAGTGAAGACTTAACATACTGACTGGACTGAAAAGGTCCATGTGAAGCAGTTCCAACACTGAGGAGATTCTGTTGAACATCTTTGGCTGATGTGGCCGTTTGTGCTGCTTCCCCTTAACACATACCACACATTTCTCCTTTAACACGAACGCGTTAATTGGAAGGTCTTTGACAAGTCCGCCTCTAGCAAGGCGATTCAGATTCTTCAAGTTCGTGTGGCCCAAGCGTCTATGCCACAGCTGAGCATGGTTCTCAGCTGTCTTTAAGAGAAGGCATGACACCTCAGTTGTAGGTGGCTTCTGCATGTTAAGGATGTACGAGTTGCCATATCTAGGTGAAAATGTTTGAGCATTGGATTGTCTACTCGATCTAGCTAAGCGGACATCGAAACGTAATTAACCGATTGTTTTATCGATCAAAAAAGAACAATTACAATCAGTAAACACTTAGAAACATACTCAGAGAAACACACTCAGAAACACACACTTAAGAGTAATCCCACACGCTCATAACTACCTATTACAAAGACAAGATCACTATTTATACAGCCTGGCCGATCCATGTCCGAACCTCAGGTTCGGCCAGTCCGAACTCCAGGTTCGGATCACGTTCGACCAGGTATGCTTTGGCTTGAACTTGTACTTTGCTTGATACTTCACACGACGCACATACCAGGTATCAACAAACTCCCCCTCTTCATGTGCAGTATCTCTTCAACATCATCATATCTGTATCTTCAATCAAGCAACTCCTCAAGTGTATAATCCTTTCGTCCGATGAAATGAATCTTCAAACAAACTCCTCCTCAACTCGATCGTAACTTGATCTTGAATACTTGATGACATCTGGTGTATCTCTGGTCTTTTATCAACAGCTTCAGAAGACTTGAAGTTGTGATATCTTGCATTTTAGCAATCCTGCATCAATATTTAAATAATCCTGGAGCAAAACGTCTCTTCGAGACTCCAAGATATGATTTTGAAAATTGAATTTGTATCACGTGATGATCAGATCAAAAATAAAGCAGAAACAAAATCTTTTTGGCTTTTAGAAAGTTTATATCAAAACAAACCTAAAATCTTTTTGATCTTTTCTAAGTTTATGTTATAAAATGAAACTGCAATACAGAATCAAGCACTATTTTTGGTATGAGAAAGATCACTATATGGGATCATATTGGTCATAACGTACTGAACTACACCTCAATTTTCATTAATTGAAGCTCACAAGTCATGCTGATTGCTGGTATAATTTGTCCATCTTAAACTCAGACAAAATCATACTCAAAACATCTGGATATGTTAAGATATTGATTAGATTTGCTTTGACCAGTGTACCCCACACTATCAGACATATTCAGATTTTTTTTCTTTCTTTTTCTTTTTGTGTGATAGCACTTGTGATTGTTCACAACGCATAATGTTTTTCATGATATAGTCAACTGTGTTCCATGCAAAAAGAAATAAGAATGTTAAATCGTCTACCTTAAGGTCGATCTTTTGATACGCAGATTAGGCCTCAGATTTAATAAAATAAGAAAAATAAAACAAGTTAAAGTTGTATAACCCAACAAATATCAGGTCGGTACTCCCGTACACGCAGAGAAAGTCCAAAGAGTTATACGAAACACCAAAGAAAATAAAGCAGAACGTCAAACGAACAACGATCAGGTCGGTCTTGTGGACACGCAGAGAAAGTCCGATCGTTTGACAAAATAAAGAAAATCAAACAAGTTTAAATCTTCGCAAAATGAACACATGTATACACAGTGACTTCTCATTTTGAATTTCACACTTATTTTTCTTTTTGTGTCATGAAATATGCATCAAGATGTTATCCACATGGTCAAGCATTAGTATTAAATGCATATCACATCTGAATACTTTATGATTTTCCGAGCCTACCAAACATATCAAACAATGATCTTATGGCCCTTTCATCTACTCTATCCATGAGTCAGATACGTAAGCCAATGTACCATCATTTCCCAATGATCAATTTCTCACAATTCTATATATTTGGCATGTATTCACCTTTTCCCCATAACATGATTTTTCTCAATACTCCCCCTTACCTGCAATTCTTCCCCTTAAAATGAAAACTCTATTTTTGGATTTTCATTTTACACAATACAAGACTCTATTTTTGGTTTTTGAGAAAAACTTGTAAGCAAAGAAAAATGATCAATCAACACGGATATTTTGCAAATTTAGACTTCAGAAAATATGCAGATTTTAGAAAATTTGATCATAATATTTAAGTTATGCAGAATACTCCTCCATCAACAACTTTGCAATCGTCGATAGGTCTTCTAGAAGTACCTGCACACTGGTCAAACTGATTAGTTCATAAATGACCCGAAGCGAATCGCTTCTGGTGGACCAGTGTCCTGATTTTGCTTTGAAACCACCTTAGGTTTCCAATGTTGTTTTGGTAATTCTGGTTTTAATGAACTTATCACAGGTGACTTTGATGATGAACCTACATTTTGCACCTTTGAAAACAATGGAACAAAACGTTTTTGTTTTTGAAAGAATGTAGGTTCAACTTCATCAACAACTCTGCCACTTTCATCAAAGAATTTATGTTGGGCAGGTTTACCAAACTAGTTTCTTGTGAAAATGTTGGGGTGAAGCAGCAGGTAGTGGACACTCCTTTGCCATATGCCCTGTTCAGCGGCAAATATAACAGATTCACTTTGTTTTGTCCCACCTTTGATGTACCTGTGAAGAACAGACATGAATATCTCTTGGATTATCAGAAGTAGAATAATATACCTCATGTCTGTGATCATGTACCCATTTGGATGTTGGGCTTCGAGATTGAGAACATTCAGAAGAAATTTTATCTTTCACAAACACGTCAAAAACCTTCCGAGCATCGACACAATGAAGAGGAAATTCTTTATCAGAGAAAAGTTGATCAGAACCTTTGAGCTTGTAGAATCTCTGAGGTTGAACTTGAAAGTGCGTGAGCGTATGGATCTTCTACTTAGTCGTAACGAAATCAATATAAACGAGATGAAACACAAAGAGTAAATACAAATGAGCTTTGTATTAACCACTGAGACCATAGAGTACACAGAGAATATATGATGCGGAAGCTTGGACTATCATCTCTACTGAATATGTTAGAGCATATTTCTATGCTATGAGTGTCTCGTGTATTGTATCTATGTGAGCATGTCTTAAAGTGAGTTGTAGTGCCTATTTGGTTGGTGGCGTATCATATGGTCCGGTGGATCATATGGTCCGGCGTACCAGTTTGGTACGCTGGGTGCTATGTCACTTACTATAAATAGGTTCGTGTTAGAATGTGCAGAAAAAAAATGAGAACTTCTGTCATTCTACACCTTTCTGTGTGTGTTTCTAGAGAGAGAACTTCATTGTATCTTCAAGTGATTCAATACGAATTCTCTTATTTACATCTCGTGTTCGTTACTTTGATCAAAGCATGCAGTAGTAAGATCGTTTCTCGTTTCTACAAGTGGTATCAGAGCAATTGGTTGCTCTACTGCTGTGTTTTTGATCGATTTTCGGAGTTTTAGAGAGAGAAAGCTTGGGTTTGGTAAGTTTTTCTTCAATTTCTTCCAATTCTGAGTGATTCCAAGGATAAAAATGATTTCTGTATACTCCTGGAGTATTTTCGCATCATATCGATCTAGTTTTCAGCTTCAATTGTCAAAATTTGTGAAAATCAGTCGATTTTTGCATTTTCTGCGACTGGTCCGCCCGACGAACATTTGGTCCGCCGTTTGATCCGCTAGGCAATCTTCATCAGTCTGATCCGCAACAGTTACAGCGTATCAGTGTGATCCGCTGAAAATTCTGGTCCGCCGTACCAGTTTTGATCCGCCGTATCAAAATCTGATTCGCTGAAGATATCTGGTCCGCATCTGGTCCGCTAGTTCATTTCTGGTCCGCTGAATATCATCTAGTCCGCTGGGATTTATCTGATCCGCAGTTTCACACTGATCCGGAATCTGGTCCGCTGAATTTGTTTTGGTCCGCTGGCAGAAAAGTGACTTTCACTAAAACTGACGTAATTTGCAAACCGTTTGGAGTTACGGAACCCAATACCAGCCAAAACGTTCGTCTTTCCGAGATCTAGGACTTGTACCTGCCTACAGCCAGTACCGTCTAGTTTTGACCCCCAAAATCCGCTTGGAAGACCTTCATTTTTGAGTTCGAAGTTTTTGAAGTATTATTTTCAGTGAAAGATGTCGGATTTTCATGCATTTGCGGCTATGCAAACCACGATGCAAGCTATGATTAACTTTGATAATGAAATAGGAACAAGCCAGAAAGTTCCTAAACTGCTAAAGTTGGAAGATTATCAAAATTGGAAGCAACGTTTTTCTGCATACATCAGCACAAATGATATTGATTTGTGGATTCTGATTCGAACGCTGTATGTGCGTCCAACTGACAATGGAGAATATAAAGAGATTCAAGATTTTGATAAGGATGAACGAAGAAGTTATGAACTTGAACAAAAAGTTTATGGTTATTGTAGGTCCGGAAATCTCCCAAACACACGATATCTAATCAAACACGAGTGCGGAATCCTCGTATAAGATCGATTCAAGAAGAATAGTAGTAGAAGAGACTAGATCTATGAGAAAGATGAAGTCTTGAATGAATAAACACTACTATTGAAGCTGATCGTAAACTGGAAGCACCAAGAAATCGTAAACTTGTAATTTGTATTGAAAAGCTTGGTTACAATCATGAACATGTTGGGTTTATATACTACCCAAACAAATATCGTAAACTATAATGAAGCCCACATGGCCCAATAGTAAACTACATTAAGCCCAAAAACTTAATAAATAACAAGCCCAAAAACTAAGTTAAACTAAGCCCAATACTAATGTTCATGCCTTAAATAAATCTAGCCCAACAATCTTCCCCTAGGCATGAACCATTAGTCCACTTACGGCAGCAGCAGATCGAATCTGAATGAGCTTTGAACGTTGTTGAACCACCATCCCTTCTCTACGATCCGCTTTGCAGTTCCATCAAAGATACCAACCCTTATAGCATTCTCCATGTCGTTTTCATCTCCAAGTATGGGTTGGGTGGCTAAGAGCTTGATGTCTCGCTCTCCAAATCTTAGCAAGTCCACTAGATCATAGAATCGGAATTGCCTCATCGGCTTGCAGAGCACCACCACTTCATGAGTTGTCGGATCGTAACACCAGCAATCAAAATTTCTGACCAGTGTCCCATCTTCGATCTCGTCCAACATGTTAATTACTCTTGTAGGCTGGAAGAACTACCTGAACCAGTTTTCGTGGCATCTTGGTGCCTTAGAGATGATTCTGCCACAGCGGGCGTAATCAGGCATATCAAAGTTCTCATCTCCTTCATCTGTCTCTATAGCTATCTGCAGCCTGCACTCCCTGTGACGAACCTTGACCTGGGGCACCTGAGGAGTTGGATCCCACAACATCCTTAAATTCATTATACTTCTTCCTCAGGTCCACCAGCATGTTGTACAGATATTTCATTTTGTCTTTGTCCGCCACCTCCTTCTCTCTCATATACTTGTTTTCAGCTTGAAGAGCCTTGATCTCATTTTCTCTAATTCTGTTTTGAGAGATCAGGAAATTGATCTGAGGATCAGCACTTATCCTCATATTTACTGGAAGCTCCGCTGCTTGAAATGGTCTGAAGCTAGGAGCAGCTGTAGGCTGAGTTAAAACAGGTGCAGCGCTCACTTTCACTGGGCTGGGAACAGCGAAAGTGTGATCAACCTCTATGAATTGACTTTCTTCCCGAACTGGGCTATGTTCGGTTAGAAGTGATGAGTCAGTCTGAGCAGGAGCAGGTTGATCTTGTACAGTTTCAGCAGCTGCTTCTTCTTGAGTACTGGGACCCTCATAACTGGGCCCAGCTGGATGTACTAATAAAATGCTTGAGCTGGTCTTTGATAGCTTGAATCTGATGCTTCTTGTATCTGACCTCTTTCTAGGTGAAGGTTCACGTGCTGGAATTGGTTCTACAAGAACATCTTCAGCATCCAGATTCAGCTCAGGAGGGGTTGTATCACTGCCTGACGATCCGATCATGTCATCCCTTGACCTTTTAAGGTTAAGGGGCCCCAGATTCCCATAAATATCATCATCAGTAATCTCCTGGCCAGCGCTAATATCATCCATTACATTCTCTTCATCGGAGGGTATGATTGCATCTTCTTCTTGTACATTAACAGCCGGAGTTGCTGTTAAGTCTTGGTCTTCAGCCACTATAGCATTCACAACCGGCACGTCAGCTTCAGGCTCAGAATCATCCATCACTTGTTCCCTTGCAACCTCTGGGAACGCACCCCTCTTAGTCCACTCCAGTCTACCTTCAAAAGATTGCTTACCCGGTCTATCTTGGGTTTGCAGGCCAAATACTCCGATGTCCATCACCTTCACATCTAGTTTCTCAATCCTCTCCTCAATCATTGGATACTTCTTCATCACCACCATTTGGACAAACCTTGGTGTCATTAAAAACTGTTCTCTGGCACTCAGTTCTGCATTGCCTATCCAATCAATCAGCATCATCTTTGAAAAGTTAAAATCCCAATCTAAGGCCAATGCAACGAAGGCAGTTCCATGAAGTTAGTTCAACTGATCGAAGCTCGTTCTCTTGCCAAGGAAAGATTTCTGCATGTAATGCGCCAGACACCTCCAGTAGTGCGGCAGAAGCTTCTTAAAGATGGGTGGAAATTTTCCTTCATACCCCATTGATTGCGCACCTGCCAGAACTACCTCCTTCGGATACTTGATAGGATGTGATGCATTATCAGTAATGTTCAGCCCTTGCCTTATATCTTCTTCCTCAATAACAATTTGTCTGTTCTTGACTGTTGCGATAATCCTTGTCTTGTTGGAGTTTGCCCTAGCAGTGCCCCAAAATTCCCTGACCAGCATCTCATCAATGAGTACATTCGTCCTCAGGGCGTGGTTGATTTTGCAAGTGTTCATCCCAGCCACCAGAGAGTAGAATAACTCCATGTGTTTTTCAGGCGGGTCTTCCAGATAAGCAGGCATACAGTGATCCTGTTCATATTTTATGTCTTCGATAAGCATCTCTTCTGCCATCTGAGAAAGACAAGACATATGCATCAGACATATTCAACAATGCTATTGTATTTGGAAACAAATTGAAGTTCAATTGATTAGACCATTTAATTTGAAAAATTCTGAAAAGTTTCAATTGAATCGATCAAGTAAACTATTTGATTTTGAATTGCACGTTTCACAAACATCATAAATTTTAACTCAAACATGTTTAAGTTTGATGAAATTAAAAAAAAAAATTAGGTGTTTATGAGTTTATTATGAGATTACGACTCAAAGTATGGGTTCACGATTTTTTAATGCGGGTTTACGATCCAATATTGGGTTCACGATTGGGTCAACTTAAGATCTATCGTAAACAGAAAGGCCCAATCGTAAACACTCCATTAAGCCCAAAATCCGATCGTAATTAGAATCGTAAACAGACGCTCGTAAACGATGGTCGTAAATAGAGATCGTAATCTCCAGTCGTAAACTACGATCGTAATCAACGATCGTAGACACTCAACCGTCGTCTTCTTCAACCTCTCTGATCGTAAACACTCACAATCGCCATGGATATACCTGCAACAACTCGTAAACACATCATAACCTCAAATAATCACAGGTAGACAACCAACACTACCTTTTAACGAGTTTTAATCACCAATACGACTTCAAATCACGAAAAAAAGACTCGAATGCCGTGGAAGTCTCGAGTTAGGGTTTGGATCGTAAAAACTGAGAATGGGTCTTGAAAACACGTGGGAAACAGTCGATTGACTGAGGGCTTTTGGCCGGAAACTGATTACGAGGGTGTTGGTGAGGTCGAACAGTCGTGTGGAGGTCGGAGGTGGACGGAAAAAGATTTTCCGGTGAGTCAGCGGCGGAGGGCTAGGGTTCTCGGCGGATCGTAATCGGAAGGAAAAAGATCAAGTGATAAGATCGTAAACAACTCAGGGTTTTTATACCCTTTTAATTTTTTTAAATTTTCATTTTTACCCCCTCAAACTTCAAAAATGTTTTTTTTTTTTTTTTAAATTCACCCAAACCTTAAACAATGTAAATTCTCAAAAAAAAATGTTAATCTTTGAGATAAAAACTGAGAATTTAACGAAGCTTCCCCTCAGACTTAGCCCCGAGTATCCGATCATGATCATAAAATAAAACTTTAAATATTTAAAGACTAAAAAAAACAAAAAACAAAATTGAAAAAGTACAAACTTAAGATAATCTAAGTACGAGACACAAACATACTTACCTTGAGATTGATATTTTTTATGGGTCAAACCAGACAAACCATTAACTGAAGAACCCTTTTCAGCTTCCGTTACTCGACGCTCTAGACGAATGCTTAAAAATTGAAATCACATAAACTCACATCCAGTTAAAAAAAAATTAAGTGCTTAATTGTAGTACATAATTACCGTCATGTTTAACCGTCCCCACACCCAATTGTTCATAGCAAAACCTACCCAACCTTAGAGTTTATTGAGGATTCACAAACCCCCAACTTGAGGAACCATGCAACACCGCTTTGACAACCACTTATTCCTTATCTTCTTGAATTATCGGTTGGTGATCAGGTCGGCCGCATAAGCACGCAGAGAAGACCAACAAAATAATTTTCTTTTCTTTTTCATTTTCTTTTTCTTTTTCACAATTTTTTTTTTTTGAATCTTTTTCTTTTTCTTTTTCTTTTTCTGTGGAGTTGTCATTTACAGTATAAACATGGCGTGTGAGAGAGTGAATACTAGGTAAATACCACTCTCAACCCATTTTTGCCGGGTCTCAGTTTTTTAAACTATGTAAACTAGGATGGAAAACTAAACATATATAAGAGTTAAGTTTACTGCACTTACAATGGATGATCATTGTTTTTGATTTAGCTTACCGAACATCATCTTTGAGACGTCTTTCACTTCTGCCTTACACGTGTCAGGCTCTGATTGTCATGGAAATTTATATCACTTCCTACCAACTCAAGGCAAACAAAAGACATCATAAAAACCTCAAACAGATATTTTTTGAATTTTCTGAGACACTTATATTTCTTCCCCTATTTTTATGAGGCTTTTGAAAAACAAACACTATTTTTTTCTTTAAGTTTTCTTAAAACAAATCTTTACAAACACAAATTGATCAGATCATTCCTCGAAGGCAATCATCCGAAGGCCTTCGACACACATTTCAAAATTTGGTCGCGGGAGGGGTTTTGTGAAAATGTCCGACACATTCTGATCGGAGCTTACCTTTTGAAGCTGAATTAGCTCCCGATCATAGCAATCTCGAATGAAATGTACATTTATGTCTATATGCTTGGTTTTAGAATGTTGGACAGGGTTTTTCACAATTTCCAGAGCAGCAGCATTGTCGCAGAAGATAGGAGTGTTAACGAATTCCATACCGTAGTCTGTGAGGTGGTTTTGGATCCATACTACCTGTGAAGTACCGGCAGATGCTGCCACGTACTCTGCTTCGGCAGTTGATTTAGATACGGTATGCTGCTTCTTGCTCTGCCAGGAAATGAGTCGATCACCCAGATATTGACATCCTCCAGTGGTTGACTTTCGATCCAAGTCACTTCCTCCATAGTCACTGTCAGTATATGCATACAATTGAAAGTCAGTGTTCTTTGGGTACCAAAGACCAAGCCTAGGCCTGCCCTTCAGATACCTAAAAATACGTTTAACAGCATTTAAATGAGAAAGTTTAGGGTTAGCCTGATAGCGAGCACACAAGCAAACTGCATGCATAATATCTGGCCGACTTGCTGTTAAGTACATCAGTGAACCAATCATTGATCGGTACGTGAATTCGCTCACTGACTCCCCGTCTGCATCTGCTGACAAGAGAGGTCGGGATGCCATTGGAGTTGAAATTGGCTTTGAATCTTGCATCTTGAATTTTTCTAGAATCTCATTCACATATTTGGCTTGGTGAATAAGAATCCCAGATTCATCTTGTTTTACTTGCAAGGCTAGGAAGAAACTCATCTCCCCCTGATCGCTCATTTCAAACTTTTTCTTCATGATCTCCTCAAATTCGGTGCACAATTCCTCGTTTATTGAACCGTAGATGATGTCGTCTACATACACTTGCACCATGATTATATCCTCATCCACCCTCTTTCTAAACAAAGTTTGATCAACAACTCCTCTTGTATATCCATTCTCCACCAGGTGATTGGACAACGTTTCATACCAGGTACGAGGAGCTTGATGCAAACCGTACAAGGCCTTATCCAGTAGATAAACATGATCTGGATTTTCTTCATCTATGAACCCTGGTGGTTGGGTTACATAAACTTCTTCGTTCATCTCTGCATACAGGAAGGCAGTCTTCACATCCATCTGATGGACTGTAAAATTGAGATACGATGCCACAGCCAGAGAGATCCGAATTGCTTCCAATCTCGCCACCGGAGCGTATACCTCGTCATAGTCAATCCCGTGAACTTTCCTGTGACCTTGTACTATTAACCTCGCCTTGTTTCTTACAATGATTCCTGAGTCATCCTTCTTGTTCTTATAAAGCCACCTCGTGGGAATCACCTTCTTGTCATCTGGACGCTTCACAAGTCGCCACACTCCCAGCTTTGAGAACTGATTAAGCTCATTGTGCATGGCCTCTATCCAATTCGGATCTCTGAGAGCAACCATCACATTCGGAGGCTCAATCTGGGAGATAAAACATGAGTACATGCAGAAATTGATATCCCCTGTGCGGCTTCTAGTTGAAACTCCTGCAGACACTGGTCCAAGTATGTTGCTGACTGGATGATCCTTGTTGATCCTTGATACCTGAATCTCTGGCACAGACACAGAAACAGGCAGATTAGAGCTAACAACATTATCATTTAAACCATTCATACCTGAGCTTTGTGGAATTTCTGAATCATTAACACAAGTTCCTGAAGTTCCCGGAGCATCTGCGTTGACATTTGTAGGTACTGGAACTGATGCCTTCTCACAGACTCTTTCAGTGTGAGGTCTTGATTCAGATGGCTGTGTGATAATCTCATCTTCTTCACCCAAATTGTGAAGCTCATTCAAAAACTTGAATCCTTCAAACAGAGTCCCATAATTAAAAATCCAATCAGGTCCGGTCCCTGCATCAGACGGATTGTCTTCAAGCCAGTCCACGTTGAACGCTTCAATGATCAAACCGGTGGTCTTGTTATAGACACGATAAGCACTATTTCCCGAATAACCAACGAAATAACACTCATCAGCTTTCGCCTCGAATTTCCCTACGTCGGACTGTATCAGTACCGTGCATGGACATCCAAACGTCTTAAAATATCCCACCGTTGGCTTTTCTTTATAGACAATCTGATACGATGTTTTCTCATGACGCTTGTTCAACAAAACGCGATTCTGCACGTAGCACGCCGTATTGACTGCTTCAGCCCAGAAGAAGATTGAGAGTTTAGCTTCACACATCATCGTCCTTGCAGCTTCAATGAGTGTCCTGTTTCTTCTCTCAGCTACCCCATTTTGTTGAGGGGTGTAGGGCGCACTGAACTGTCTGTCAATCCCTTTAGCCCCACAAAACATATTCAACTCAGTGTTCTTGAATTCCGTTCCGTTATCCGATCTGATAGCTTTGACCTTCTTGTTCAGCTGATTTTCTATGAGAGTGACAAACTGTTTCACTAGGGCTGGAGTTTCATACTTGTTTGACAAGAAGTAGACCCAAGTAAAACGTGAAAAGTCGTCCACAATCACTAGACAATAGGAGAATTTGCTGATGCTCTGAACTTGCATAGGCCCAAATAGATCTATGTGTAGAAGTTGTAGAACTGATGACACAGAGTTTGCTATCTTCGGACGGTGTGGCAACTTGTGCTGCTTCCCCTTCGCACATGCCACACATTTTTCCACAGTTGAGAAGTCTTTGATGGGTAGCTTTCTGACATGCTCTCCCTTTGCGAGCTTGGTCAGGTTCTTCATATTTGCATGCCCCAGACGACGATGCCACAACATAGCCAAATTTTCGTTTTGTTTTGAGATGAGGCATGCTTCTTCTGACGTTGGAGGATTGCCCATGTTGAGAAGATATGAATTTGAGCGTCTTGGAGTGCGCATCAGTATACACTCCTCGGGAATCTTCACGCTGGGCTTCAAAATAATGCATTCCTTCCGATTGAACATCACAGAAAAGTCTTTGTCACAGATCTGAGAAACACTCAGCAAACTGTGAGACAGTTCCTCCACATAATGTATGTCAGAAAAAGACAGATTTCCACTTCTCACAACACCTTTCTTGCTAATTCTACCACCCATACCACCTGCAAATGAAACTCCTCCACCATCGAAATCCTCTACATCTTCCAAAAGGGACAGATCTCCGGTCATGTGTCGGGAGCAACCACTATCAACGTACCAGAGATTGTTGATAGATCTTCTTGGCTGTCCATATAAGAATAAGAAATTAATGAGATCCAGGTACCCAGGCCATGATAGATCTGGGCACACCTTTTGCATCAATGTAGTTAACTAATTGAAGAATCATTTCAGACTTTGATCCAGACACATTCTCATTTTGAGAGTTGACTTTTGGTTT
>JBCNJP010000007.1:61185656-61341914 GCA_039602395.1 Deinandra increscens subsp. villosa | reverse complement strand
AAACGAACAACGACCAGGTCGGTCTTTCGACACGCAGAGAAAGTCCGATCGTTTGACAAAATAAAGAAAATCAAACAAGTTTAAATCTTTGCAAAATGAACACATGTATACACAGTGACTTCTTATTTTATTTTTCACATATCTTCTTCTTGATATATCATGAGACATGCATCAAGATGTTGTCCACTAGGTCAAGCATCAGATTTAGTGTATATCACATTTGTATACTTTCTGATTTGCCGAGCCTACCTTGCACATCGATCAAATGGTCTTATGGCCTTTTCATTTACTTTATCCATGAGTCAGACAATGTCAGCCAATGTACCATCATTTCCCAATCATGTCGAATACAATCTCTCATTTTTCAATGTTTTTGTCGTTTTCAAATTTCTCCCCCTAAAAATGACAACTCTATTTATAGATCTTCATTTTTACCAGGTGAAAACAACACACTATTTTTGTATTTTTGCAAAAACAAACTCCCCCTCAGAATGAGACAGAGTGAAAAACAAGAAAAAGTGATCAACCAACACATATACTCGCAGTTTAGCCTTTTGAAAAACAAAATTGATTTTGAAATCCAATTTAATTAAAACAAATATTTCACAATCAGCAATTTCCCAATCACCGAAGGTCTTCTTGAAACACCTGCTTGACACCAAATAAAACATTAGTTGCATTGGGATCGACCCGAATCAACAGCGTCGGGTCGTCCGGTGTCTTCCACAAAGTCATTGTTGGCCTTGGAAACAACTTTTGGTTTCCAAATTTGTAAAATTTTTAACTTTTGATCGGAACCCGAATCAGATTCAACCGACGAACTTGAGTTGGACCAAGACGATTTACGAGTTTATTTAAGCTTTGGAGACCAAGGTTCATAAAAAACTTGACCTTTGTTATCCACATATTTTGCAGTTTTGTGGATGCAGTCGTCGGACAATCAGCAGCTAGATGTTAGGTTGACGACATACATAACAAAGTCTTTCTCTAAAATTGTTTGAAAATTGTTTTGATTTGTGAGAATCAGATGAATGTACAAAATGAAAGTTATCAAAGAAACCATCAGAAGAATCATACTTAGGAGATGGACTCCTTGAAGATGAAGATCTTCCAGAATAATAAGAAAATTCCTTCTGAGATGGTGATTTCTTTGTAACTTTTGCTATAGGAACCTTCTCAGCCTTCACTGATTTCTTTGCTTGTACCGGTTCTTCCAACACTTTGTAACCTAAACCTTTATGTTTAGATCCTTGAGTCTTTGAAGAATTTGATGAAGAACCAGAAGCAGCTCTTGATTTAGCAACACTAGTGAATTTGTCTTTGATATCCTTTAGCTTGTTCTTTTCAATCAAAACTTTCTCTTCTTCGGTTGTAGATGAAGAACTGGAAACAACCTTATCAAATACTTTTTCATTTTCCAGCAATACAGACTTTGAAACAAATTTTGGAGCTTCACCCAAAGGTTTCTCCTTCTTTTTAGACTTGGACTTGTTCTTCTTGGGTGGAGTAGCAAACTTTGAATAGTCATGCACTTCATTGTTTGGATCAATCTGAGCAGAAGTAACTTCAATCAAATCCACTGGTTGAGGTACCAAGTGAATATTTTCTTCCTTAGACTTCTCTGAACTCTGATCCTACTTGTATAAGAAGTTAAGCAATGTCGGTGACAAATTGCAGTTCTTCACTTGCCTTTTCAACTCCAAAATCTCCAATTTTTAAATCATTAATCTTCTGTTGACCTTCAAACACCTCTTGTTGTGACTTGATGAATTTTGCATTGAGATCATCATATTCGTAAGTTTGTAACTTCTGGATCTCACATTCAGCATATAATTCTTCAAGCACATTTTCTCTCTTTTGCCTGTAGATCTCAACATCTTTTGTTAACACTTCATTCTTGTCTCTGTAAAGAACATTTTCATCTTGCAACATAGAGATCTTGTTTTGAAGCTTCTCAACGGTAACAGCAGTGTTTGCAATGAGAGCAGTAGCCTCTTCATATTTTTGCTGAACTGGATAACTCTTCTCAAACAGATTCTCAAAATCTTGAGCCGCGTCTAACGCTTCAGCTTTGGCTTTTTCACACTCTTCAGCCAATTGAGCCTTTTCCTTCAACACATCTTCATGAATATGAACCAACTCATAATATTTCTTTTGAAAATCTTCCACCTCTTTCTTGAGAACCACAATTTCTTCAGTTGATAATTGACAATCTTGTTCAAAACTTGCAATTTTCTTGAGCAACTTCTCACAATTATAGCATTTAAAGTCATCATCTTCTGTATTCTCAGAAGACTTAGGTAATTCTTCTTGAACCAAAGATATACTTGAAGAAGTATCAGATTCTGTTAAAAAGCTTTCATCATCAGCATGTTGAACGGTTAAAGCAATTGAGATTGGAGTATTATTCTTTTTAATTTCTGAATCTGCATTCCAGGCAAATCCATCTGTATGCATAAATGTATTAGTCTAATCATGAGCAAGAGTAGAAGCTTTCTGATCGACCTTTTCAGCTTTATCTGAAGGACGAAAAACTAAATGTGCATGCTGACCAGACTTCAATTTACTCTCTGCAGAACTTGGACATTCTCGAGCAAAGTGACCATAAACGGAACACTTATAACATTTCACTTTAGATTTGTCCAATCCAATCTTTCCTTCCTGATTTAGTCTCTTCTTACCAGTTCTATTGAAAATCTTTTTCGTTCTACGAACCAGCATAGCATATTGCCAATTCAGATCCATTTCCTCCAAATGATCATAATCAATCTGATCGTAATCTTCATTTGCTAACTCAGCATTACTCACAGAACCAGTGATAACACCAAAGTATGAAGATATCAATGCAGACATCAACGCATTATAATCATCAACAGTTTGAACAGACAATGCACTTTGAGTCGAAGAACTAGGAATTGACACATTACAACCAGCAGATGAATAACTTGGAGTGTCAGATTTACCCGCCAGAAATGCTGTAGAGGGTGCAGAACTAAGAATATTAGACTTTCCAGCATTCAAAGTTGAATCATTGTTGCCATAATATACTGCAGGATTCTGAATTTGCTCAGGAAGTGACTTGTTCACTTTTAACTCCATATCCCTAGCTTGGATTCATTGAATCAGATCATTAAACGATAACCTTGGATAATCCTTATCATTAGTAATCATCATCACATAATTTTCCCACTTCTCTGGTAGAGCTTCCATAATCTTTTCTTTCCTATCTGCTTCATCTTTTGTAAGATTCACCAATTTCATTTCACTCATTAAATGTGCAAATCTTGCAATCAGATTTGGAATTGATTCATTTTGATAATGCTTGAAGCTATCAAATTCTTTCTTCAACACTTTTTATCGACTTTTCTTATACTGATCATTGCCTTCACATCTCTTTTCTAAAGCATCCCACAAGCTCTTTGCGGTATAGTTACTTGAAAATTGATGTAGTAAATCAGTAGGCAAAGCCATTGTTACCATAAGCCTTTTTTCTCAGCTTGATAGGCTTTCTTTTGTTCACCAGAAAGCTTCCTTTGAAGAATTGGCTCCCCATCCTCACCCTTAGGATATGTATATTGTTCAGAATACGATAACCACATATCGATATCATTTGCAGAAACAAACGCTTCAAATCGTGTCACCCAACTATGATAATCTTCCAATTTAAGTAATTTGGGAACTTTCTGACTTGTTCCAATTTCATTATCATAGTTAATTATAGTTTGCATCATTGCCTGAACTGAATTTTGAATAGCCGCGAACGCTTGAAAATCGGACATTTTCGAAAAACTGGTTACTGTTCACTCCGAACCTCATCCGAACTTCCTCCGAGCTGCCTCAGAACTTAGTCCGAACTTAATAACGCCGAACTCTCTCTGAACCTGACCTTCGGACAAACAAGAATCAAACAACTCCGAACTATCACCGAACTTAGTCTGAACACTGACCGATCCCTCACCGAACTCTCACCGAATCAATATAGAGACCGAACTCCGTCCGAACCTCAAGTTCGGAGCAGTTATGCCGAACTTGTCCGAACCTCAAACAGGACAGAATTCACTCGACGCCATTTTCTCGATTTTCAACGTTTTTGACTGGAATTTTCGACAGGAATTCAAGCAAACATGATAGACACAACTCAGGAATGAATTTTGAATGAAAAGCACACTCGAAACAATCAAACGAACTCAAAAATGATTGATATTTTTATAAAAAAAACGTGAATTTGAACTCAAAACTCCGAGAAACACTGATTTCCGACTAGTAGAACAAACCTAATGCTCTGATACCACTTGAAAGTGCGTGAGCGTATGGATCTTCTACTTAGTCGTAACGAAATCAATATAAACGAGATGAAACACAAAGAATAAATACAAATGAGCTTTGTATTAACCACTGAGACCACAGAGTACACAGAGAATATATGATGCGGAAGCTTGGACTATCATCTCTACTGAATACAATACATGAAACACATATTTATAGGGCTGATATACGACCGGCCGAACCTCAGGTTTGGCCACACGTTCGGCCATGTCCGAACTCCAGGTTCGGCCTGAGTTCGGACCTCAACATCCTTGTGTGAATCCGTCTTGTATTCGATACTTCACATGACGATCAAGAACCATGTATCAACAGAACTTTTCCAGCCTTAAAAACGTCTTCTTCACTTGCTTCAGTTTCAATTTCTTTAAATCTTGAGATGATAATGTTGGAACCTTCTCATTTTGTACATCTTTTGCTTTAAATCCCAAACCCACATGCTTTCCAACAACATTCTCCTCAAATGTAGAATGCCCATTCTTTGCTAACCGAGAAAATTCAGCTTTCACTTCAGTCACATTCTTCTGATCATAGAAGATCTTTTTATCAAACTCAGGTTGAGACTGAATCTTATCACTTGAATTAACTGATTTGTCATTATCAGCAGAAGATGAACCAGATACAAACTTTGGAGCTGAAAGAACCTCAAATTTCTTCTCCTTCTGCTACTTAATCTTCTTGTTCTTCTTTTTCTTCACAACTTTTTCTTCCTCAGCAGTAGATGAGGAGACTTTTGAATACTCAAATTCAAGAATTTGCTCTTTCACTTCTTTGAAAGCTTCTTTGATTTGAGCAGGGGGTGATGTAGTTTTATCAAACATTTTCTCAAAATTTGCATATCCACTTGATATGCCTCAATTTTAGCAGCCGATTCTTCAACATTCGTTGTAAGCAAATCAAGCTTAATCTTGGACTTTTCAAACAAGTTTTGAAAATCAGTAGCAGTATCCTCTGCTTCAGCCTTCCATTTCATAATTTCTTTTACCAACTCATCCTTTTCTTTACACAACCGGGCTTTTGCAGATTCGACATCCATATTGTCTCGTTTAGAAATATCTAAAACTTCATTCAACATTTTGATTTCATTAGTCAAACATTCATTCTTCATAACCAACTCCTTTTCATGGTCTTTAGAAATCTGCAACTCTGAATTAACCAAAGTGAATTCCTCAGAAAGATTTTGAATTTTATGCAACAATGAAGCATTTTCTTTCAACAAACTTTCCAAATTTCAGCAGATGCATAAGAACTTGGTGTTGAATCAGTATTAGAACTAGTATCTGAATAAGAATCATCTGACTGAACATGAGTACCAATCAAAGCTGATGAATCATATCCAAACCGTTGACCCCAATCATAAACACCATCATGTTGAGCTGTTAAAGCTATTGGCTTGTCTGAGTTACCAGGAGATGATGAAGTAACACCAGGCTTAGATGATAAAGGAAAACCAGACTTCTGTTGACATTCTTTGGCAAATTTTCCAAGCTTTGAACATTTATAACATTTCAACTTTGACTTGTCAAAACCTAATTTCTCACTAAATTCAGAAGTAGATTTCCCATGCTTCTTGAAAAATCTTTTAGATCTGTGACTCAGCATAGCATATTGCCAAGAAAGATCTAATTCAGTTAATTGATCATCATCAAGAGCATCAAGAGCATCTCTTGTCAATTGTGCATTAGCAACATTCTTAATGATCAAACCAAACGATGAGGAAATTAAAGCAGCAATCATTTTGGCACAATCATCCATTGATTCAACAGAAAAAGCATTTTGATTTGAAAATTTTGGAATTGTAAAACTACAACCCCGTGATGAATTGTTATCAGAATTACCTGACGTTCCAGCCATAAAGGCAATATTGGGTGCAGAACTCAAAGTTGGTTTAGATTTAGCATTCATACTTGCCGTATTTTCACCATGATATAACTCAGGATTCTGTAAAGTAGCAGTTGACTTCTTTGAATTTAACATTTCCATTTCTCGAGCATGAAGTTTTCCAGTAAGCTCGTGGAATGTCAATGTAGAGTAATCTTTATCATGTGTGAGTAGCAGAACATAGTTTTCCCACTTTTCAGGCAAAGCTTCCATAATCTTTTCCTTCAAATCAGCATCAGTTTTCTCAATACCAACAACCTTCAACTCACTGGTTAGATGTGAAAACCGGGAAACCAGAGTAGTAATGTTCTCATTGTCATAAAATTGAAGATTGTCAAACTCTTTATTCAACACTTTCTTCCGACTCTTTTTGTAATCGTCATTACCTTCACATCTAGCTGATAGAGCATCCCACAATTGCTTTGATTTCTTGCAACTACTAAATTGATGTAGCAACTCAGTGGGTAATGCCATTGTTAGATAACCGAAAGCTTTTTGTTCAAGCTCGTATGATTTTCTTTCAGCATTGTCAAAGGTGTGAACTTCTTTAAAATCTCTCGCATCGGTCGGATGTTGATAAAGTTTCTTGATCGGAATCCACAAATCGATATCATTCGTGCTCATATAAGCAGAAAATCGTAGCTTCCAATTATGATAATCTTCCATCTTTAACAATTTTGGAACTTTCTGACTTGTTTCGATTTCATTATCAAAATCCAGCATAGTTTGCATTGCACTCTACATCGCGGAAAACGCATGAAATTCCGACATCATGAAAAATTGGACTTCTGATCGGCCGAACTCTCTCCGAACTTATCACAGTGCTCCGAAGTTTCACCGAACTCTCAACGAACCTGAATCAACAGGCCGAACTCTGTCCGAACTTCAGAACACCTCCAAAAACTCGACCGAAGTATCCAAACTCCGAACTCTCGCCAAACACTGACCGAACTCTCACCAAACTTAATCTTTGGAGCTCCGAACTTGAGCTTCGGAGCAGTTATGCCGAACTTGACCAGAAACCTCCGAACCTCGACATAATTTTCCAAAAAACGCGTGAAACTTGACTGATTTTGACAAAACTTGCAACTGAGGATTGAGAAAAATGATAAGGAATGATTTAGAAGCAGTTTTGACACCAAACACTCGATAGAATCGATGAAAAACACAGAAACATACTCGAAAAACACCAAAAACCGCTTCAAAAAGACCAGAAATAGCAACCACAGATCAGTAGAGTGAACCAGATAGCT
The DNA here is from genome assembly GCA_039602395.1 of Deinandra increscens subsp. villosa. NCBI lineage: Eukaryota > Viridiplantae > Streptophyta > Magnoliopsida > Asterales > Asteraceae > Deinandra > Deinandra increscens. The sequence continues at coordinate 61,334,457 of JBCNJP010000007.1, read as the reverse complement.
CAGATACCACTTGAAAATGCGTGAGCATTGGATCGTCTACTCAATCTAGCTAATCGGACATCGAAACGTAATTAACCGACTGTTTTAATGATCAACGAAGAACAATTACAATCAGTAAACACTTAGAAACAGACTCAGAGAAACACACTTAGAAACACACACTTAAGAGTAATCTCACACGCTCATATCTACCTATTACAAAGACAAGATCACTATTTATACAGCCTGACCGATCCATGTCCGAACCTGAGGTTCAGCTAGTCCGAACTCCAGGTTCGGACCACATTCGGCCAGGCATGCTTTAGCTTGAACTTGTACTTTTCTTGATACTTCACACGACGAACATATCAGGTATCAACACTAGGTGTTAACATTAACACCCAATCATCAGGGATAGAGTATCCAGGTTTTAGAATTAAGCACTCTTTATTGTTGAAAAGTACTGGATACTCCCTGTCACAAATCTGTGACACACTCAAGAGACTGTGCTTTAATTGCTCCACATAATTGACATCATTAAAACTGATACACCCAATTTTGATAGTGGCTAATGTAACGTCCAATTCCTCCACCGAATGACTCATATCCTCCATCAAATTTCTATAAGTCTTGAAGCAATGATATGTCACCCGTCATATGCCTGGAACAACCACTGTCAACATACAAAAGGTTGTTAACAGTCCTCCTTGGCTGTTCCTACATTCAAAGGTGTTGTGTTGTTTAGTGTATATAAAAAGTGGGGTTCTACACTATCAAATTTTAAATTTATAAACTGGTTATTCACCAGGGGACTATACCAACACACTAAGGCAAGTATACCTGTCGTGCGTAGCACAGTATTGGTAAACACCGGGTTGTCGAACCTCAGGGACACGAACTTGTTGAAAACAGTCGATTTATAATTCAGCCGGTTTTTGTTTTATTTTGAAAATGGATTTTAATTTGGAAAACTGAAAATGACAGTAATTAAAATGTTGTTTGGAAAAACAGAGTTTGGTAAAGGATCACTTAGGCATGGCTCCTCCAACTTAGGTTTGACAGGTGTATCGGTAATGCGTTACTACTTATCTCTGGAATGAACTGGTTTCCTAAGACAAGGCTACCTAGTTCCTATGGATGGATTCACAGCTTAGGGTTATAGACACGCCCTAAACGGTTACTACTGTTCCATGGTTAAGTACTGATAAGGTTGCGGTTTATGAAGTGCCCTAGGCTGGGTCCCGAGTTATCGGTGGCTGAACTCACAACTGATCGAATGGTTAGGATAGGTATGGCCCTAACGGTCCTAGAGTTGTGAAGAGGTTACAATTGGGTTGATAGGTTGACCTGGTAGGCCCTAGGCACGACTAAGCAGGAACAGACCCGAGTTATCGGTGAATGCTTGACCACTTGACAATGGCAAGGGTATCTACTAGCTAAGGGTAAGGTGATTTCTCACTCCAACTCTATGGTGGACTCCTAGTCGAGTTCTAGGGTTTCCCTGATGATCGTGACTATTTCTAGTTCACGCATACGCCGCAGGTTCTGTTGTTCGGCTATACAATAGTTCCCTAACGATAGAAGGCTTTGCAAGCTAGGGTTAGGGTTCCACAAGACCAGAGATTGACTAGATACAATAAGGAATTCAACTCATCAACCAAATCAAAGCAATCATAACTTTTACTTCATAAATGCAAATGTAAACGAAAAACCGATACTTATAAAGTCAAACCATGGTTGGATTCGCCTCGCCTAAGCGATACGATGAGTTTAGCCAACCATGTTAATGTTTAAACAAGAATAGATCAGATCTAAACAAGAATTCATGGCTGAAAATAAATACAATACCAAAAAGTAGCTTGAAATGGTGAAAAACGACAATCCAAGACGCGTCGAATGCTTCGAATCTTCAAAGGCTTCAACGGGGTCTTTCTCTAGCTTCTTCTCTGCTCTCCAAGGTGTTTTGAATTGTGGAAATGAGCCCTCTATTTATAGGGGACGAATTCACAAAACTGCCAAAAATGGGTCGTGGCCTTGATCTGGATTACGCGGCCTTGGTCAAGCCGCGGGATGGGTCACACGGCCTGGCTCAAGCCGTGGGATTCTTACACGGCCGTGGGATTTCCCTCACGGCCTTGGTCAAGCCGCGGGATTCTGCTGGTCCGGATCTTTGATTTACACGGCCGCGGGATGGACCTCACGGCCTTGGTCAAGCCGCGGGATGAGAGTCACGGCCGTGGGATAAGGTCGCGGCCTGGGTTTCCTGTGACGATCTGATCAGGTCATACTCGTGGTCTGAGCTTGGCCGCGGGATGAGAGTCGCGGCCTGGGTCAGTTTTGACCATATTTTGACTTTGACTTTTACGGTTGACTTTTTGACCCGAACTTTGACTTTTTGACTTTTTCCCAATTTTCTTCGTTTTCTCGTCTCGTTCTTCGTGCCAAGCCCGTTTTCACCTGTAACTCATGATACTTGTCAGAAACATTCACATTTTAACAATTTCAACATATATATCCCACATATTTGACCCGAAAATCATCGTTTTTGATATCTAAAATCACACACATCAAACATCCCCATACTTAAACATTGCTTGTCCCCAAGCAATCCATTTTAATCTCGACACTACTACAACTCTATCTTAACCACATAGACATTTAAGTGTACATATTCGGTCCGCAAGATTTACTATCAATACTAGGGTTTACAACCTCGCAGGTTTTAATGATTTGAAAACTCACAAAATCTCTCAACCAAGTAATGCGAACCATTTACTATTTCTTTTCACACATCTCACAAATTCACTCGACCTATGGGTTTGATTTTTGAAGTGAACGCTCAAGTCAAGCATATCTAAGTGTTTCTTGGGTTTATATATACGATATGATCGTGCCGCCGAGTTCGTTATGGGATCCGACCAAAAAATGGAGGGGGATACTCAAACGTTTGCTCACATATACGGGTGTATGAGCTACCACCCAAACGTATATCTTGGCGTATACGTACAGCCGTTTCACAATTTTTATTGTGATTTATTCATATCTATTTTTTTTTAGCTTGATTTAGGGTTTTGCAACCTTTCAACGCAAGACTAAATATATATTTTTTTTTATATATTATACTGGAGTTATGCAGAAAGTCCAGTATCTTCGGGCAATTGACGACCCGGAGAAGATCCATAACGACTCAAGGCGATTAATTTGACACGGTCTCAATATAAACCTAGAACATGTTTTAGACATACGACATCCCTCATGACTATATTTTTTTTTCAATTTTTCGCCTAAATATATTTTTTCTTTTCTTTTGTAGGCTTAATCTCACAAGGGGAATCGGGTGAGTGGGTTTTTGTTGGTTCACAAAACTTAATCGAAAGACTTTGATCATGTGATTTTTATAAAAATAAACCTTTAAGGAAAACCGTTCTTGCGACTTGCAGACACGATAAGGCACAAATAAATTATCTATGATTTACGTTAAAAACGGTGTACTTTCGTGTCATGTGAGATTGGGAAAAAATTTCAAAATTTTGGGGGATTTTCAGACTTTTGATGTGGTGAGGGAGTTATGCTCAATTTGCTTAGCCAACCCTTGCCATCCCCATACTTAGAAAAATGCAGTGTCCTCAATGCAGAAAATATAGAAATAAACAAAAGGGTTGGGTGAAAGGAACTCCCTGATTGCTGTGATTGCCCATGATACTCAATTCCACACACATCGAACAACTTGCTGCTGCAATATCATACTTCAAGCCAAAGTTCCATCACCATGTACAAGAAATATACAGAAATGCAAACACACCACACAAACAAAAAGAAAAGAATTAAACAAGCCATACAATAATAATAAATAATAGTCATATGCATTCCATCACAAACCACATAGCCGACATCAAAAACCAACAAAGTTTAGAATCCAAAACACCATACCAAACCAAAAGACATAGTGCAAAAAACCAAACATAGTATCAAAACCAATAGAAATGTAATAAGGCTACGTGGATAAGCATGGATACCCCCTATGGGAAGTGGGGCATGAAATCAGAGGGGGACATCTGATGTGGCACCCTGGGCATGTCTGAATACTGGGGGAAGCTCGCTGTCCACGGGGTGGCCTGAATGACTCGCGCAACTCCTGAATCTGATCATTAACACGAGTGAAACTCGCATTCTGCTGGTAACGGAGTTCGGTAAGCTGCTGATCAAAGTGCTGAGTTAAGTCCCCAAACCTGTTGTCAATGTGAGCCTGTAGGTGAGATATGCAGGCCAGTACATCCGCCGAGGTGTGTTGTGGTATATCATGGATGTCCTCAGGCTCTGGCACCCTATGACTCCACCGCTGCTGAACTGGGTGCTCTAGCGCGTCCAACAGTCCCTCCCAACTACGGTCGTCAATCTGCTCATCAAGAGTAAGGACTCTAGAAGGACCTGCTTCAGAGGCAGGTGTGTAGGTGGGACTAGGAGGGAGTTGTACCTGCTCGTCCTGCTGTTCCTGCGCTGCCTCCTCCTGAACTATCGGCAGTGGATCCCAAACTCGTTTGTCGTTTCCAACCAACCTGAAAGGCCTGATCTGTGTTGTTATGCCCATCCTTTTGCACATTGTCAAATCCACCTCTTTTACCCCCGTACTCCTCGTCAGACCACGCTTTCTAACCCCAAAATGAGTGCCCAATAAGCTAATAATGGCACCACCCACCAACCAACTACTCGATCTGCTCCCTGCACATCGTGTGAACTGATGCAACAGGCAGTGTGCCAAGTTACAAGTGACCCCTGCATGCATACAGTGTAGGAAAAACAAATCTCTAATAGAAACTGATCCAGCATCGTGCCTAGAAGTAATTGTGCCTGCAATGGCATGATGCAAATACCTATCAAGTGGATCAATGAATTGGGTGCTTTTGGTGCTCTGAGCGTCATAAGCGTCTTCCCCGATTTGACTCCAGAATGTAACATGATCCTGATGATCAGGAAAGGCATGCAAACCTCCAGTGAAAGCATTAGTCAGGACCTCCTCCTCTGTGTAAATACCAATAGCCATTCCGAATTGAGCGACAGACATGCTCCTCCACTCACCCCCCAGTCGAAATTTCACCCTATCTTCAGCGAATATGTCATTGCAGGGATAAACAAAGGTGAAACTGGAGTAAAATTCGATCACCATCTCCTTATATTGGCTCCTTCTGATTTCGAAAAGCCGCTGCCAGAACTTATCCACTAACGCCAATCCTCTCTCTCTTTGACCAAACGTTTCCAATAAGGTCCAACTGACCACCCGCATCTCTAACAGTGGTTTTTTCAGAAAATGCTCCCTCTTTTCAAGGCATCTCCTTTCCCTCGCCTCGTTTGCATCAAATTGCAAGAACCTGTGAAGTTGAGCCATTTCTGCGACAAGAAAATTGCAAGACAAATAAGCACAAAAACCGATGAGTCGTGGTGATTTCTTGACCCGAATGGTCGGATTTTGAGGTCCGAGGGAAAAATTAAGTTCAGTGGTCGTTGGCGGGTCGAATGATTGAAAACAGTACGGAAAAAGACCCGCCGGATGCGAAAAAAATAACCAACTGTTGCTGATCAGGGAAGGCTCACGGCCTGTGCTGGCCGTGAGGACCAGGTCACGGCCTGGGCTTGGCCAGGTCAAACCGCGGGGGCATTTTCACCGGTGACCAGGGTGTCACGGTTTGGGCAGGGCCGCGAGGGACTGTCCCGCGGCCTGCAGACCGCGGGCTTCATCAGATTTGAAAAAAAACAACAGTTTTCTTATTTCATGACCGAATTCGATGGGGTTTTCGCTCGTTATGCACGGTTTCAACCCCGAAATCAGCCCCCTTCGTAATTTTTACAAAGAGTACCGAAAAATGTGATGGGTGTATGACCCAGTTCGAGAAAAAAAAATGAGGGTTTGGGGGTTGAAACTAGGAGGTCACGGTAAGGGATGATTAACACCGTGAAACCTTATTTTGCTCTGAGTTCGCCATCCCTATACTTAAGCATTTACATAACCAAACATTGATTTCGAATGGGGGATGGAACTCAGTTCGCGGTGTTTGAAAAATAGAGACGGGATGATGAAATCACAGAACAAATCTCGAAGTGGTACCTTGATATCGCGTGGGTGACGACGATCTGGTGACGTGAGCAGAGGAGACCGTGAGGGAGGGGCTCCGCGGGGTGCGCACAGGGAGGCTGGGAGGGTGGAGAAATAGGGTTTGTGGTCCAGGGGGGGGGGGGGTTTAAAAGAAAGGGAAAAAAAACTTTCCAGAAATTTTACCCGGCCTACAGGCCGTGATGAAGCCCTTCACGGGCTGGGCCAAAGCCGTGGGGTCCTGGTTTGGCTAGTTCTCGGTGACAACAGCAGCGACCTGGTGACCGACTCGATTACACGGCTTGTGTGGCTGTGAGTCCACTCTCACGGCCTGGCAAGCCGTGAGAGGTTAATTTTCGATTTTTTTTTATACTTTATATATATATATATATATATATATATATATTATATATTATAATTATATATATATATATACTTAGAGACTTTCGATGCGTGACACAAATTTACGGATATATATATTAAAAATATACATATAATATATAGTAAACAAAGATACAAAGAAAATATAAATCACACAAATTAAAACTAACAAAAATCTTCCGAACAAACCTAGCACGTTATCATAAAAGCTCAATTATTGAAGAATTGCGTACCTGGTTGCTAATCCGATTTCTGCAAAACAAAAATTAACAAAACCACACAAAAATAAAATAAAATAAACTAATAGGCACGGGTTGCCTCCCGTGAAGCGCTTAGGTTATTTACGAGTCGTTAGCTCGACTCGACCCCTGTGAATCATTCAGGGGGCTTTTGGAAGCTCAGATCTTCCACAAAAGCTCTGCCAACGGGCCCTTCGATATATTGTTTCAGTCTGTGCCCATTTACCTTGAAGGGGATTCCATCCTCTCCTGCTATCTCCACTGTGCCATATGAAAATACCTGTGTAACAGTGTATGGACCACTCCATCTAGAGCGTAATTTTCCTGGAAATAACTTCAGACGCGAATTGTATAACAGCACACGATCCCCAAACTTGAATTCTTTCTTCTCCTTGAGTTTTTGATCGTGGGTGTTTGCCGTTTTGTCCTTGTATCGTCTGACGCTCTCGTATGCTGCGTCTCTCAATTCCTGAAGCTCGTTCAGTTGCAGAAGGCGCTCTTCGCCAGATTTCATCAAGTCTATGTTCACTGCGCGCATCGCCCAATACGATTTGTGCTCTAATTCAACGGGCAGATGACAGGACTTTCCGTATACGAGTCTAAAGGGAGTGGTGCCGATTGGTGTCTTATAGGCTGTGCGAAAAAGCCCATAATGCGTCATCAAGCTTCTCGGACCAGTCTTTTCGATTAACGCTGCACGTCCTTTCCAGAATACGTTTAATTCCTCTGTTGGACACCTCGACCTGCCCACTAGTTTGCGGATGGTAGGGCGTTGCTAGCCTATGGTTAACACCATATCTTTTCAAGAGCTTCTCCATCTGGGAATTGCAGAAATGAGTGCCTCGGTCGCTGATTAGGGCTTTGGGTGTACCGAAGCGCGCAAACAACTTCTTCAGGAACTTTGTAACTACTCGTGCGTCATTCGTTGGGAGGTCTTGGGCCTCTACCCATTTCGAGACATAATCGACAGCGACGAGTATGTACTTGTTTCCATATGATGACGGAAACGGCCCCATGAAATCAATACCCCAGACGTCAAATATTTCGCAAGCCTGAATGGGGTTTTGTGGCATCTCATTTCTGGCTGAGATGTTTCCAGCCCTTTGGCATGCGTCACAACCTCTCACTAGTTCATGGGCGTCTTTGAAGATTGTGGGCCAGTAGAAACCGGAGTCTAGAACCTTTCTCGCCGTATTGTTGGCGGCATTGTGACCTCCGATTGGCCCGTCATGACAATGATGTAGAATTTTACGCGCTTCTTCGCCGAAGACGCAACGACGAATGACTTGATCAGCTCCAGTGCGATAGAGGAATGGATCCTCCCAAATGTAGTATTTTACGTCCGTAAAGAATTTACGACGTTGCTGATGCATCATGCCTTTCCTAACAACACCCCTAGCCAGATAGTTAGCGAAATCTGCGAACCAGGGGGTTCCATTGACAACGGCATGGCTTTCGTGAGCAGAGATGGCGAACAAGGATTCACATGGGAAGTTTTCGTTGATTTTTGGTTCCTTGTTCTGGACTTCAGGATTCTCCAGACGAGATAGGTGGTCAGCAGCGACGTTTTCGGCTCCCTTCTTATCGATGATCTCAATATCAAATTCTTGGAGCAGCAAGATCCATCTGATCAGACGAGGCTTCGCATCTTGCTTGTTGAATAGGTATTTGATTGCTGCATGGTCAGTGAAGACTTTTGTTTTTGATAGAACGAGATAGGAGCGGAATTTATCAAACGCGTAGACCACAGCGAGAAGCTCCTTTTCGGTTGTGGTGTAATTCTCTTGGGCATCATCAAGGGTTTTGCTTGCGTAATAGATCGGATGGAATCGTTTATCCTTACGCTGCCCAAGTACTGCTCCGACGGCATGGTCGCTTGCGTCGCACATGAGTTCGAATGGCAACGACCAATCAGGCGCCATCATAATGGGAGCATTCACCAACTTTTCTTTTATCAGATCGAAGGCACGAATGCAGTCAGCGGAGAAGTTGAAAGGAACATCTTTTTCAAGCAATTTGGTCATGGGACGCGTGAGTTTAGAGAAATCTTTGATGAAGCGGCGGTAGAATCCCGCATGACCCAGAAAGCTCCTGACAGCTTTGACATTGGTAGGATGAGGGAGTTTGCTAATCGTTTCGATCTTCGCTCTATCCACCTCAATCCCTGCTTTGGATATTTTATGACCAAGTACGATGCCCTCAGTGACCATGAAATGGCACTTTTCCGAATTGAGTACCAAATTTGTTTCCTCGCATCTGGCCATCATTCTGTCAAGATTTCTCAAGCATGTGTCGAATGAGTCCCCATATACTGAAAAGTCATCCATGAAGACCTCCATGGAATCCTCGATCATTTCACTGAATATTGCGACCATACAACATTGGAAGGTTGCAGGCGCATTGCAGAGCCCAAAGGGCATACGCCTATATGCAAAAGTTCCGACAGGGCATGTGAAAGTTGTCTTTTCTTAATCCTCCGGAGCGATGGGGATCTGAAAGTACCCTGAGAAACCGTCAAGGAAACAGTAATATTGCTTTCCTGACAACCTTTCCAACATCTGGTCGATGAAGGGGAGAGGGAAGTGGTCCTTGCGAGTAGCGTCGTTTAACTTTCTGTAGTCAATGCATACTCGCCACCCAGTCACGGTGCGGGTGGGAACCAAATCGTTTTTCTCATTCGTGACGACTGTCATGCCACCCTTTTTCGGCACGACTTGTACCGGACTCACCCATTTAGAGTCTGAGATCGGGTAGATGAGTCCTGCGTCCATGAGCTTGATAACTTCTTTCTTCACGACCTCCTGCATGTTAGGATTCAATCTCCGTTGATGTTGGGCCACCGGTTTGAAATCTTCTTCCATCAGAATCTTGTGAGTGCAGAAGGCTGGATTAATCCCTTTAATGTCTGATATTTTCCAGGCGATGGCTTGCTGATGCTTTTTCAGAACCTCTATAAGATTTTGCTTTTGATCGTCTTTGAGGTGGGAGGCTATAATCACAGGTTGCTTACCTTGGTCGTCTAAGAAGGCGTACTCCAAATGCGATGGGAGTGGTTTTAGCTCGAGTGGTGCCTCCTCTACGACCGTTTCTTTATGCTCTTGCTCTGATTCTGCTTCCTCGTTGAAATTGACTGCTGCTACCATCTCCACTTCTTGATAAACGTTGTTGAGGGTATGGGAGTCTTCTTGATTCTTGCCACAAATATTGTGTAGCATGCTGCCAACGGTGGTCATGATAGAGTCGAGGAAATAGCAAGTGTCATCCTGACTGGCTGGGCGTTTCATAGAATCGTGGATGTTGAGAGTGACGGATTGATTTCCCATTCGAAGTGTGAGCTTTCCATCATACACGTCGACTATGGCACGAGAAGTGGCCAAAAATGGCCTTCCTAATATCAGCGGAATATGCTCATCCTCGTCCATGTCCAGGATGACGAAGTCGACCGGAAAGACGAAATTGCCCACTTTCACCAACATGTTCTCCACTATGCCCCTGGGGTACTTCACTGATCGATTAGCTAGCTGAAGTGTCATGCGAGTAGGCGTGGGTTCCCCCAGGTCCAGTCTCTTGTAGACTGAATATGGCATAAGATTAATACTGGCTCCCAAATCAGCCAGGGCATTACAAATTAATGTGTTACCTATTAGGCAGGGAATTGTGAAACTCCCTGGGTCTCGCATCTTTGCAGGTAACTTCTGTTGGAGAACTGCGGGGCATTGTTCATCGAGAGTTACTGTGGATAGCTCTTCAAGTTTCTTCTTATTGCTAAGAAGATCTTTCAGGAACTTGGCATATTTGGGCATTGATGCGAGAGCTTCCACGAAAGGAAGGTTGATGTGGAGTTGCTTGAATAATGAAATGAATTTACCATGCTGCTCTTCCATCTTTTCCTTCTCAAGCCTCTCAGGATATGGTATCCTAGGCTTGTACTCCCTTTGTTTTGGCTTTGCTGCTGTGGCTTGTGGTTCCTCAGGTTCAGGAGTAACTTCAGTGGCTTCCTTTGGGTCCTCTGCAGGCTTGTCTTGAGTCACTGGCGTTTCTTGAGTTGACTTCCCACTGCGCGTTGTGACTGCATTTGCGAACCCCTTAGGGTTTCCTTCGGTGTTAGATGGCAGTCCGCCTTGTGGTCTCCCTGAGAGTGATTGCGCGATTTGACCCACTTGACGCTCTAGTGCCTTTTGAGATGCCAGTTGATTCTGTAGTTGTTGGTTGATCTTTGCCATCTCCTGGTCATGTTTCTGGAATTGAGAGTTGATTTCTTGATCCCTCTTCTTTGTGTAGGAGTACATTTCTGTCATCATCTCTCGCATCGTGGGTTCTCGTTCCTGTCCTTGGGGCTGCTGAGGTTTGGTTGCAAACCCCGGTGGGTTTGAGCTTCCTGCCTGGTACTTGTAGCTGAATCCGGCGTGATTCTTCCAGGAGGAGTTGTAGCGATCCCCGTAGACTGGACCTCTCTGTCCTTGACCCACAAAATCGACCGTCTCTGTGTTGTGCGGGCAGCTGGCAGTACTATGCGATTTTCCCATATATCGCACTCCTGTGGCTCCTTCTTTTGTGGCAAGACCACTTGGCAAAGAGTGTCAAACTTCTTTGATAACGCCTCGAGCTGGGCAGCCACCATTGTGTCTTGACTCACCTGATGCACCCCTGCTTTGAGTGGAACGCTGCTTCTAATTGAGGGGTATTGATAATCGTTGAGAGCCATCTCCCTTAGTAATTGCTCGGCCTCTTCAGCAGTTTTCTCGCCGAGTGCTCCTCCAGCCGTAATGTCCACCAATTGACGGGTTTGTGGGCTGAGCCCATTGTAGAATGTCTGGATCTGCTGATATTGCTCCAACCCGTGGTTAGGACATTTTCTCAGTAGTTCCTTGAAACGCTCCCAAGTTTCAAAGAACGATTCTCCATGGTCCTGCTGATATGTGTATATCTTCAGTCGTAGCTTCGCTGTCTTACCAGGAGGGAAGAATCGGTAGAGGAACTTCTCTGCTAGGTCGTTCCATGTGGTGATCGAACCAGCAGGTTGTCCATCAAGCCACGCCTTGGCTTTTGATCGAAGAGAAAAGGGGAACAGGCGTAGCTTAGCCGCGTCACCGCTCAGGCTTGGGAGCTTGAATGTGTCACACACCTCTATGAAGGCCCTGATATGTGCGTTGGGGTCTTCGTCTGTCAATCCATCGAATTGGATTGAGTTCTTGATCATCGTGATGACCTGAGGTGGGATGGTGTATGACTCATTCCCAGCGGTTACAGCGATGCTCGGGCTTGCTCCCGCCAAGCTCGGCTTCGTGTAGGATGACAGTGTTCGTCGTGGCGGATTTGCGTCGCCCATCGGTTGCCTCTGCTGCTGACGTCTGCGTCGAAACTCTCGTTCAGGTTCGTCGAAAGGTATAAGTAGCTCAGATTGAGAACTTCGTCGCGTACACCAGCGCGTTGCAGGATTAGAAATTTTGGCTAAACTACAAATTTTGACTATTTAAAACGTTACCGCGTCCCCGGCAACGGCGCCGAAAACTTGATGTGTTGTTTAGTGTATATAAAAAGTGGGGTTCTACACTATCAAATTTTAAATTTATAAACTGGTTATTCACCAGGGGACTATACCAACACACTAAGGCAAGTATACCTGTCGTGCGTAGCACAGTATTGGTAAACACCGGGTTGTCGAACCTCAGGGACACGAACTTGTTGAAAACAGTCGATTTATAATTCAGCCGGTTTTTGTTTTATTTTGAAAATGGATTTTAATTTGGAAAACTGAAAATGACAGTAATTAAAATGTTGTTTGGAAAAACAGAGTTTGGTAAAGGATCACTTAGGCATGGCTCCTCCAACTTAGGTTTGACAGGTGTATCGGTAATGCGTTACTACTTATCTCTGGAATGAACTGGTTTCCTAAGACAAGGCTACCTAGTTCCTATGGATGGATTCACAGCTTAGGGTTATAGACACGCCCTAAACGGTTACTACTGTTCCATGGTTAAGTACTGATAAGGTTGCGGTTTATGAAGTGCCCTAGGCTGGGTCCCGAGTTATCGGTGGCTGAACTCACAACTGATCGAAGGGTTAGGATAGGTATGGCCCTAACGGTCCTAGAGTTGTGAAGCGGTTACAATTGGGTTGATAGGTTGACCTGGTAGGCCCTAGGCACGACTAAGCAGGAACAGACCCGAGTTATCGGTGAATGCTTGACTACTTGACAATGGCAAGGGTATCTACTAGCTAAGGGTAAGGTGATTTCTCACTCCAACTCTATGGTGGACTCCTAGTCGAGTTCTAGGGTTTCCCTGATGATCGTGACTATTTCTAGTTCAAGCGTACGCCGCAGGTTCTGTTGTTCGGCTATACAATAGTTCCCTAACGATAGAAGGCTTTGCAAGCTAGGGTTAGGGTTCCACAAGACCAGAGATTGACTAGATACAATAAGGAATTCAACTCATCAACCAAATCAAAGCAATCATAACTTTTACTTCATAAATGCAAATGTAAACGAAAAACCGATACTTATAAAGTCAAACCATGGTTGGATTCGCCTCGCCTAAGCGATACGATGAGTTTAGCCAACCATGTTAATGTTTAAACAAGAATAGATCAGATCTAAACAAGAATTCATGGCTGAAAATAAATACAATACCAAAAAGTAGCTCGAAATGGTGAAAAACGACAATCCAAGATGTGTCGAATGCTTCGAATCTTCAAAGGCTTCAACGGGGTCTTTCTCTAGCTTCTTCTCTGCTCTCCAAGGTGTTTTGAATTGTGGAAATGAGCCCTCTATTTATAGGGGACGAATTCACAAAACTGCCAAAAATGGGTCGTGGCCTTGATCTGGATTACGCGGCCTTGGTCAAGCCGCGAGATGGGTCACACGGCCTGGCTCAAGCCGTGGGATTCTTACACGGCCGTGGGATTTCCCTCACGGCCTTGGTCAAGCCGCGGGATTCTGCTGGTCCGGATCTTTGATTTACACGGCCGCGGGATGGACCTCACGGCCTTGGTCAAGCCGCGGGATGAGAGTCACGGCCGTGGGATAAGGTCGCGGCCTGGGTTTACTGTGACGATCTGATCAGGTCATACTCGTGGTCTGAGCTTGGCCGCGGGATGAGAGTCGTGGCTTGGGTCAGTTTTGACCATATTTTGACTTTGACTTTTACGGTTGACTTTTTGACCCGAACTTTGACTTTTTGACTTTTTCCCAATTTTCTTCGTTTTCTCGTCTCGTTCTTCGTGCCAAGCCCGTTTTCACCTGTAACTCATGATACTTGTCAGAAACATTCACATTTTAACAATTTCAACATATATATCCCACATATTTGACCCGAAAATCATCGTTTTTGACATCTAAAATCACACACATCAAAAGGAGATTAATTAGTTTTAGGTACCCAGGCCATAACGGGTCTGGGTGAAGGTAGGTTACATTTGGTTAGAAAAGGCTTTTCTGGTTTTGTGGGTTCGTTGGTTTTCACATGAATGTCTTTATTATTGACATTCAAGGGCTAGTGATTCTCTTTCCCTTTTACTTTAGAACGTTTTGGTGGGTTTTTAATGACATTTCTATTTTTAAATTTAACCTCTTGAAAATGTTTGGAGTGTTTTTTATCTACTCATGTAGACTTGAAAGACAGGTTTACCACCTTTGGCACATTCCACCTTTCTTCCTCCCACCACGCATTTGATTTTGACAAACCACCTGATTTTGGTAAACTGGGAAGCTTAGGAAACCTGGTGTGTTTAGAAAAACTGACAGATTTTGAATAACTGACTAATTTTGGAAATGTCAGGACCGATCTCACGTCGAGAATCCCGATCTTGAGCAAGAACGAAGGTTAGATGAGGAGACGGGATGAAGAGAGAATCAAAGATAATAAAAATGACAAGAAATAATAAATCAAACGATTCATTGATTATTGCTGAATGATTACAACAAACCGAAAGATTACAAAACTCGTCATTGGAAATCCATGGTCACATTGGGTTGAGCTCAAACCCAATGTGTGACTCTCTCTCTAGAATTGATAGCTCACATCTCTCTAGAACATCATTATTCATTCCTTATTTATCTCTTATTGATCACTTTCTAATGGAGCTATCCCTTCCTATATATAGAGAGCCCATGTGCTCACTAGCCCACTAACTAGCTAACACACATACAAATGAGCAAATACAAATAAACAAATGACATAATTATTATTAATTAAATCAAAGATGATTTAATTAATATGAAGCTTGACTCGCTCGAACCGATCTTCCGTTGACTTTTACGTTGACCGTTGACCCGAACAGTTGACTTTTCAAGAAAACGTCTTCGGTCCAAACTTGCAAGCCTCGAGCATCACAACCCGCGTCTCTGAATCAAATCACAATGGATTCTTCAACCGAATTATTCGAGAATAGATTTGATGGCGTCAGTCACACTTATTAAAAGTTGCAACAATTCCCCCTTGACTGACGCTGTCAAATCTGTCATACTGGTGAAGAACCGCTCTGTCGTGCATCTTCAAAGAATAACTGAGAAACCTGAATCTTTCTGTTGTAAAGGTTCCCCCTTTGAATAAGCTTCTTCTGTTCTTGTTGCTCCAGTTGAGATCCAAGTGCTGCAGTTCACTCGGTTCACACGGTCGGGTACAATACTAAGAATGCTGAACATTGGAGTCAAATTTGCAACAAACCGAATCAGATAAACCAATCAATCACTGAAAATGCTCCAACTTCTGATAATTGACCCAATAATCCAAATCCATAGAAGTTCCCCCTTTTCTCTAAATCCCTCTGAAAACATCCGATGCGGAAGCGGAAAATCAGATGCAGAGAGTGGAACCGTTCCGCTCAGTTCCGAAGAGAAAACGGTACTGAAATCCTGAAATCGGACAATCTTGTGAAAAACCGGAAGCTGGGTGCTGACAGTTGTGAATGATCCATAAATACTGAACTTGTTCCGTGTGACTGGGTTGGATGCGAAAATAATGTCAAATCGGTGAATAACTGAGATCCCCGAGCGTAAACGCAAAATTTATTCAAAACCGGAGTCTTCGTAATTTTGGGCGAAGAAAATCGAGCTCGGAAAAATATTCCGTGAAGAATTCTGAGTCAAACAGTGCAATTTGGAATGAATCTGAGAAGACCGTAAATTTTATTCAAGTAACGGCCTTCCGTTAGAGATTTAACGGACAATTCCAATATTTAACTGAGATTCCAGTTAATTCGGTTAGATGACATCAGCACTGCATCAGCTAAACAACTTGAAGTGAGACATAACGAAACAGTTGCAGACTTAACCGAGAAGTGAAACCAGTCCGTCAGTGGTCGTTAGCTAACGTGGTCTTGACGTCAACAAAAACTAGAAACCCGGTCGAAATATGGCGGAATAAATCCATGACCACTAAAATATTTTCAAAATTTCGTTTCGGCATTATCTCGTTATTCTTTTAGAAAAATTTATGAGAAATACCCCGCATTTAACGAAAATAATGCTAAAAATTTATTAGTGGTAAAAATCCCCATAAAAAAAAATCTTAATCCTTGTCAAGAAAATTCAGCCAATCAAGTTTGAGATGCAGGAATGATCTAATGGCCAAAATTTAATGCTGATCAATGATCTAGATCTGGATCCGTGTGCCTTAGCAAAGAACCAATCAGCAAAAAGCACAATAACGATCGACGGCCGAAAAAAAAATTAGATCTAGCGGATGAAATTAAGGGATCCATGTGATAGGGATCTTGGCCAATGGGAGGCCGACAGCAACTAGCCATTTCAACGGCTCTTTAGCACACAGCGGGCCCACTCAACTTCTGTCACCAATAAGCAATCGACAACAAAAAAGGAGGGCCATGGTTTGACCGACCAGGAAGAGAGAGAAATATTCCTCTCCAGCCAGTAGCCAGCGGCCACGTCATCGCTGTCACCAGCTTGTCTTCTCCCACCTTAAAAACCCTAATACGACCGGAAAAACCAAACCCTTCACCGGAAAAGCGTATTTCAGTCATATCTCCCAAAATACTCGTCCGTTTTACACGAGATTTATACCGTTGGAATCCTTATCCGATGCTCTTTCATTATTAACGATCGAAATCCACTAAAACTTATTTGAATAAAAACCCAGTTGTTGAGTTCAGTCGAGATCGCCAAGGTGACGAGGTCGCCAAAGACAAAAACGAGGTCGCCAACCCTTATTCAAGATCGCCAAGCTTTATTCGAGATCGCCAAACCCAGATCGCCATGAACAAACTTGAAATCGCCAAGATCTGATTCGAAATCGCCAAAACAAGCTTCAAAGACACCCGAGGTCGCCAAGGCAATCTTCAAGCTCACCTGAGATCGCCAAGTACATCTTCAAAGGCAGCGAAATCGCCAAGGCAATCTTCATAAAAAATGAAGAACACCAAGAACACCGTGAAACACACACTACTGTGTGTTTCTCCAGATCTGTCAAATCTGTTGTGAATCAGGCGAAACCGATGCTTCCATTGGATCCGGAACGCGTTTTCCTTCAAGATTCATACTTTATTCCATCCAAAAACACTGATTTTAGCACCAAAAACTCAGAATCAAAGCTCAAAAAATCTTCAAAACCCCAAAAACGGGAAAACCCTAACTGCTTAATTTTTTCAGCTCAGATCTCTTATTTCTTCACTGATTTGAACATATGGAGCATGAAATCATATCTAAATGAACCCAATAACAAGAATCTATCATCAGATTCATCCAGAAATCATCAATCAGCTCCAAAAAATAAGAAAAGATAGAAAAAGTCTCCAAAGTGGGTTTTTCAATCAGCACCTCATTCAAGCTCAAAATCACAGATTCGAGTGACCAGATTCACGGTGAGATGAATCTGATCGGTACCCGCTCTGATACCATTTGTCAGGACCGATCTCACGTCGAGAATCCCGATCTTGAGCAAGAACGAAGGTTAGATGAGGAGACGGGATGAAGAGAGAATCAAAGATAATAAAAATGACAAGAAATAATAAATCAAACGATTCATTGATTATTGCTGAATGATTACAACAAACCGAAAGATTACAAAACTCGTCATTGGAAATCCATGGTCACATTGGGTTGAGCTCAAACCCAATGTGTGACTCTCTCTCTAGAATTGATAGCTCACATCTCTCTAGAACATCCTTATTCATTCCTTATTTATCTCTTATTGATCACTTTCTAATGGAGCTATCCCTTCCTATATATAGAGAGCCCATGTGCTCACTAGCCCACTAACTAGCTAACACACATACAAATGAGCAAATACAAATAAACAAATGACATAATTATTATTAATTAAATCAAAGATGATTTAATTAATATGAAGCTTGACTCGCTCGAACCGATCTTCCGTTGACTTTTACGTTGACCGTTGACCCGAACAGTTGACTTTTCAAGAAAACGTCTTCGGTCCAAACTTGCAAGCCTCGAGCATCACAACCCGCGTCTCTGAATCAAATCACAATGGATTCTTCAACCGAATTATTCGAGAATAGATTTGATGGCGTCAGTCACACTTATTAAAAGTTCCAACAGGAAAAGAGTGACACACTTCAACAGCTTTAAAATCAATTTTTGATGGTCTTTTAGGTGACTTGGGCTTTTGATTCACCTTCTGTACCTTTGGTTGTTGAGGTACATGCTTCTGCACCATAGGGGTTTCAAGGTGCAGGTTTTTGTTTTGAACCACCATGAGTGTGACCCTGTGGGACAGGCTTTTCCAAAAGTTTTCTAGGGTAATAGGGCTGATATGACTGTGTAAGCAGTTTCTTGCCAGGTGTCCAGTCTCTCCGCACACATGGCAAGATTACTTCTTGGGATACGCGAGATTCTGAGATTGGTTTCGCCTAGTGGATTGCCAAGAGGGCTTAATACAATTTTTGTGAATCCAATGCGTTCGGCCTTTAGGTTTGGTGGTCAAAGTGTAAACCCGTTGTATCGGTCTATACTGGTCATATGCAGAAATAATTTCTGGGTACGGGACGAAGTCATGAGGTTTGGTGTCCCGTACTTTCTGAACATTTTTCACAACATTATCAATCTCAACATCATAATTTTTCAAATCAAACACACCAGCATTTGAGGGTTTAGGACCAACAACTTGTGGTCCCTTCCTCGTTTCAAAATTTTAACAATTCTCAATGTTCTCAAAGGCTTAGCATCAAACTTGCCAAAATCAAAATCACCACACACAGAAGTTTTATCAAACAAATCGGACTTAGAAGTTTTTGAGACAGACTCAACCACAGGAATATCAAGTTTTTCCCAATCAAAATTTTTATAAATTATATTATAGTATGGGGTCTTTAGACTCTTAGGACACTCCTTTTGATCTATTACTACTGCTTCTTTATTACCTTTATCTGCATAACTGATAGAACTGTAAGTAGTGTTAGAAACAGGAGCAGAAATTTTAATGGGAGATGAGGCAAGTTTCCTATCAATTTCAACTTTGACTTCTAATGTGGTTTGAGAAGTCTGATGTTCAGGTATCATCTTGTGCATCAAAGGTATAAGAACAGTGTGTGTAGATTTTTCATCTTTTTCTTCAGTGCCAAAACCTAAATCCAAATTTTCTTTAACATGCCTCATTCTAACATCACTGTTATAAAACAAGGAACTAGGTTCCATCATTTTTAATTTAATTTTATCGTTACGCTCTATTGTGGTTTGAGATTTGGCTAGTTTAGTTTCCAGTTCTTCCACTTCCTTGGTTAGTTCTTCAACTTTAGAATTAGCAAGCCTAAGATAGGTGCTCTTATCGCTCAGCTGACTTTCTAGGCTCCTAACGTCTAAATGAATGGCCTCAAGTTTCTCTCTAAATATTCTAGCCTTATCTTTATATTCCCTTACATCTCTAGCAGTGGATTCATGATTTAAGGTTTCATTTGTGAACTTACGTTCCCACTCTTTAATCGTTGCATGACACTTAGGGTTTAAACATACCTCATTGTTGCTCGAGCTTGCTTCAGAACCTGGTAGAATATTAGCCATGAAAGCATGATGATCAAGTTCGGCTGCATCTCTTTCTGCTCCTTCTTCAGCAAGTAGAGCCACATGTGCAAGGCTCGGGCTCAAATCTTCTATCTGTGTAGTCCAATCATACCTAGGTGTATGCTGAACCATCAGTGCCCTGTCATTATTCAGAACATCCTTCTTCTTTCCTTCCATTCTTTCTTCTATAGCTTTACTGTCTCTTTCCATCTTAGGCTTTGTGCACTCCCTAGCATAGTGGCCATACTCGTTGCAGTTGAAGCACCCAAGGTTTGCCTTGTTGAAGGTAAGCTTGAGCCCTTTTCCTCCATTCCAGTCTTTTTTTCCAGTCTTCGCCATAAACTGCTTTGCACGTAATGCTGATATTCCCATTTGATAGGAGATATCCATGTGCTCCAAATCTTTATGGTTAACTTAACTAACATCATCTGGTATCAAATCAGTTTGCAACAAGGTACCTGCCATTAATGCCTGATAGCAACTCATAATACCTACACCAAGAGCAAAACTAGAATATTTGGTAGTTTATTAATGTCTAAAGTAATCAAGTTAGATGAGCTGGATGAGTTGGCCCCTGGTGATTGAGACACAAAAGCTGTCTGATTGGGGTTTGCACTGCTGGGATAAGAGCTTGGTTGTGATATGAATGCTTGATTAACTTGATTCACCACAGCTCCACTTCCAAGTTTCCTGGCTCTCTTCTGCTTCTTCTTCTCATATGATCTAATTGTAGACATTAGTTCATTTAATGGTGAGGTTTCCATATTTACAGTCTTCTCAATCAGCTCAATGGTGCTATCCCAGTTTGGTGGCAGTGAGTTCACCAACTTCTTATTGACTTCAACCTGAGTGTAAGTGACCTCTGCATCTTTCATTGCAGTTACAATCTTGATGAACCTCTGCAATTGGGTCTCTATGTTCTCACCAGGCACATAGTTGAACTCATTGAACTGTTCTCTGAGATTTTCCCGTCGGGACTTTTTCATGTCAGCATTACCCTCATATGCAGCAATGAGGGCATCCCAGAGTGTTTTTTAGCTGATTTGTATTCTTTGAATGCCTCTGCTACTTCAGGGAACAACACCATGGTTAAGGAAGCTAGTGCCTTCCTGTCTCATTCAACTCCTTCCTAGTCCGCTTCTGTCCAGTCAAACTTTGCTTTGGGTGCTGCCTCCTCACCGGCTGCATCGAAAAGCTGTGCAACGGATCGAAAAGCCTAGTAGGCTGATCAAGAAGCTTTTCGAGAAGTGCTGGTTGGGATCAAAAAGTTACAGGATTCGATTGAAAAAGGGATTAAGCACTGTTTTCAACCGAAATGCTTTTAAACCTTGATTTTCTTGCTACTGACTTGATCAAAACCTACAATATCCTCAAAATTTCTTCTTTTCGAACTAAAGAATTGAAAAAATACACAGGAAAACTCAAACCGTTAGTCACAAAAACTCTTGAATAGATATCATGAGAGCCTCGAAACGAAGTTTTTTGGCTTTAGTACCAATTGTAAGGATCAATCTAGTCCCTCCCGCAATATCAAATCCTATAATCAGCATGCGGAATCTGATGATTAGAGGTGGCTCAAGAAATATAAACAATAAACTAAAGAACGATTATGAAAAGTAAATAAACGACACAAACTGATTGCGTAGAATGAAAACTTGATTAACACATCGGTTGCACAACACTTGAAAGCCGAAATTCAAAGAAGAATTTCGGAGTACACCTTTAGCCACCTTAGCAATAGTTTTCAACAACTTGATCAACAACCTTAACAATACTAGCTAGGGTCCTATTTATAGGAGAATATCAACTTGATAAACAAGTTATCCTCCTCAACCTGATCACCTAATTTTCGGCCCTATACACCTTAAAACCAATCGGCCCACTCAACCCATTAAACCCACAATATACTAGCCCATTTACATTTATATAGTAACCCAAAAATATTAGAATCAACCCAAATAAAAAACAAACTAATCTAATGCAAAAGCCTTCTAAAACCGGGTCTCTACATTATAAATAAAATATAGCATTATTTTGTGACACCTTTTTAGCATTTAAAGCTTTTACATTCAAAAAACCTGATTTACTAACAACTACTATTTCACCACATTCATGGGAAAGTGCACCCATCGCGGGTAGTATAGTAGTGGTAAGTTGAATCAGGTTCGATCAAAGACACAAAGGAAAAGGAGGGCTCTTGATACTTCATCATTTTTGGCGTCTAACCTAAGCAATCTTCAAGTGAAGAAGTAAGTAAAAAGTAAAATAATTAAACTAAAATAAATTACACTAAAAAGACGTGTTTTGGTCTACTTAGTCACAGATAGTTTCATTTGGGAGACTTATCAGTGGTGAAGCTGGTACGCCGTTATTATAACCTTGTTTTAAGATTGTTTACCAGCGAAAGATCAACCACCTTTCGGAATCTTAGGAGGATTCACCATCTCCACGATCAACCGTCTACGAGGAGTACGAACGCCGTGGGAAGGTGCCACAAATAAACAAACAAAGTGGTATAATGCCACTTACTTACGAGGTCCCTAAAACGGGCAACTTATCATACTTGACATGCCGTCATGAACCAGCAGGGGAACAACCCTGCGTGCCAAAATATTTTATTATGAAAATGACCGCTTTAAGGAACTCTGGTACGTTTCATTCGCACCTAGCTCTCCACATGTGTACGTACAACGTAACTAGAGCCAAGTTTACAAACATGTATCATCTCGGCTTCCATGAAGTGAAAAAATACTACCAATCCTCATTACTAACCAATTACTTTAAGCCCGCACCTGCGTGGTCAGCTGAGTTTGCTTACATAGACATAAGGACCTCGATCGTATCATGTAGCATAGGGCGCAAGTACCTTTTGGATCATGCATCGTCCCACGACCGGGTGTCACAAGTCCGGCCTTTAGGATTTTGACTCCCCAAATGGTCTGTGATATGAAAAGCACGTTTGGTTCAGAAAATCAATAATAAACTTTCAATAAAATGGGTTTTTATAAAGTCATTAGACATACCTTAAAACAAGTTTATAAAAACGGTTTTCCAACTTACCAAAGACTTGTTTATTCCCAAATGAGTGTAAGAAATTGACTAACACTTGTAAGATTGAGGCTTACAAATGTTAGTCTAAAGATTTGCTTAAGAGATAATGAAAGATTCATAGACAAATAACAATTCATTATCACCAAAAGTTATAGTTCTTACAATCTTTGACGAGTAGACGCAAGAACACTAAAAAAACTGGCTCAGAACCGAAAAGATGAACTAAACTAGAGACAGGGGGAGGGAAGAATTGAGCGGTTTGGAAGAATGGCCAGCCTCATCCTTATATAGCCAAACTTCTGACACGGCACGGGGCATGATTTTGACGGCACGGGCCATGTTGGTTCAGGCGGCACGAGCCAGGTCTTCTCCAGCATGGGCTGTACTTTGTTAGAAGGTTAATCGCAAATGTTCGATGTCAGGTAACACGGGGCATGTTTCCTTGAACATGGGGTGTGCCATGTCAGACGCTTAATTTACCAAATCTTTGTGTGTAGAGGATAGGGGCCTTGCCAAGCCTGGCACGGGCTGTGTTGTGTCAGAAGGCTAATTTCCAAATCTTCTTGTACGAACGGTTCCTTTCTAGATCTGGCACTGGGCGTGTCGGGTTAGGCAAGGGGCGTGCAAAGCTCCAACTTCACAAACTCTTCTATTTTCTTGCTTTATTTGTTCCTTTTGAGATTTTGGCTTTGTAGAACCTGAAAAACTACAAAGAAGACAAAAACATTGTTTCTTTGTGATAGTTAGTCAAATTTTACTCAATACGCGAGGGATATTTGTTTATAAAACATGTATATTTTTAGACATATCAAACATCCCCACACTTAGACTTTTGCTTGCCCTCAAGCAAACTTAAAAAATAGCCGTCGTTCGCCTTTCTGATTTTGACATTTTTCCTGTCATGAACGAATTGCCTGGATAAAAACATATCTCCCAATTACTTCAATTTGAAACCCATTCGTTCTTTGTTTAATTGAAGTATTTAGGGTGAAAGTCGGCTTACTGCAAAGTTTAGATTTATACAACTAT
This sequence comes from Deinandra increscens subsp. villosa, assembly GCA_039602395.1. Classification (NCBI taxonomy): domain Eukaryota; kingdom Viridiplantae; phylum Streptophyta; class Magnoliopsida; order Asterales; family Asteraceae; genus Deinandra; species Deinandra increscens. Next base: position 61,310,720 of record JBCNJP010000007.1, on the reverse strand, counting down.
GTACACCTCACAAGGGATCACTCGACACTCAGGTTAGTATATGTACAGAATTTGAGGGATCACTCATACCAAGGTGAGCTCAGAAAAGGGTCATAGGCTTGTGAAGGGATCAATCCGCCACAGATCTCTCCGAGATCCATGTTGTCATCATGAGGGCTTACGGGCTTTGAGGTTAGGCTAGGGCTAAGGGTTTGGAGGTTGGGTAAAGAAGGTTTAAAGTTGCAAAAGCATCAGATTTTTTTAGAAAAGTTTTTCTTGAGGTTCTTGTGGCCAGGGATAGAGTGAATTAACTGAGAGCTTTTTCTCTTTTATTTCCAGAAACAAATATTTTTTTTAGACAAATAACATACATACCAGTATAGATGTCTTCATGCATCAGACAGATTTCTGCAGCAACAGTCCGGGTAGATGATATCGTATCCTGGTGATAACGGGCTATTTATTTTTCAAAAACTCTTTCCTCAAAAACCTTTTGCTATTACAAAAATAAAGGGGTGTAAAAGTGCGCCCAAATGGTTTGGTGCGAAAAAGGCTGTTTTGGGGCAAAAGGGGTTTATGCAAATAAATTTGCGGGTTAAGAAATGAAAGGTTTAGGCTCAAAGGGTCTAACTAGAGGATATTTTGTTAGTAAAGAAATTTTGGGGTGAAAGAGAGAAGAGGGGGTTATCCTAGGTGCTTCAATCATATGAAAACATGTTTTCTGACTTTGTCCATCTTGGACTGTATACCCTTACCAAGTTCTGGCTTGAATAACTCACCTGGTTTCTCACTATTATTGTGGAGTATGAGCATGTTAGATATTTACAGGGTTAGGCTCGAACACTCATTAAAATGTGGGAAAAAAGGGTTTTAAGTACCAGTTGTATAATAATAAACTTTGGGTTCGGTTTACTGTACCCAAAATAGCTTTAGTATATCCATTGAACTTTAAATGGTTTGAATCTTTTGTGTTTCGAAAACATAGTCTTTATTCAGATGATTTTGGTCCATAAACAAGTTTTATCGGCTTTTTTAGAAGACAACATTTAGCTTACTTTCGAAAATAAATTATGTGTGGAGCAAAAGTTTAGTGTTGTGTATTTCCAGCTGGAGTTAAAAATCCCGTCCCCACACTTAAATTGCACATTGCCCTCAATGTCCTTCCGTTGGCACAATTTAAAAGCAAAAGTGTGATTTAAAAGCAAAAGTGTGATTTAAATATTTTAAGGGCCAACACTTCTAGCTCTTGCTCGTCTTTTCCTCAGTTTTCTTCTTTATTTATTACCTACGCTACTAAGTTAAACTATAAAATACTTGTACTAGAGATCCGGTAAATCTGCTCGCGTCTCAGTAGGAATATTTCCTACTAGTCTGAGTTCAGAGTTACACTAGGCAAACCTCGATCTCTGGTACTAGTGACTAAACTACCAAGCTGAAAGATAAAAACTAAATAAACTAAGATAGATATCTAAAAATAAAAGTGAAAATAAAAGGAAGGGGCGGAGTTCTGACCATCCTGGTAATGTGTTCTTTGAAGTCCGTCCTATTCATTATGCTTCTACTTTAGACATCCATGGTAAGCCATCATGGCGCGCCACATTTTTGTATGGGTCTGCTGGCTAGACCCGCAGTCCTGGTCTAGGTGAATGATGGTGGAGGAAAGGCTTCCTCCATTCGTTGTAGGCAAATTCTAGACCTGATTCGATGCTATCCACCACATGTAGAGTACTATCCATTTTCTTGCCTATATCAAAAGTTGCTTCCTGGTCGCCGAACTTGATCATTAGAGTGTCGCTGCTCATGTCTACTACTGCTTGAGTTGTTGCGAGGAATGGCCTTCCGAGGATAAGGGGTACCTCCTTGTTTTCTTCCATATCCAGCACAACAAAGTCGGTGGGGTAGACAAAATACCTAGACCAGGACTGGATTTGTTGAGGTGGACGCTCATCCTGGTAGGAGTGAGTTTATTGAGGTGGATGCTCAGTCGCATATAGTTTCATTTGGGTGACTTGTCAGGGGTGAAGTTGGTACCCCGTTATTATAACCTTGTTTTAAGATTGTTTACCAGCGGAAGATCAACCACCTTTCGGAATCTTAGGATGATTCACCATCTCCACGATCAACCGTCTACGAGGAGTACGAACGCCGTGAGAAGGTGCCGCTAATAAACAAACAAAATGGTATAATGCCACTTACTTATGGGGTCCCTCAAACCGGCAAATTACCGTACTTGACACGCCGTCATGAACCAGCAGGGGAATAACCCTGCGTGCCAGATTATTTTATTATAAAAATGACCTTTTTAAGGGACTCTGGTCCGTTTCATTCGCACCTAGCTCTCCGCATGTGTATGTCTGATGTAACCAGAGCCAAGTTCACAAACACGTACCATCTCAGCTTCCGTGAAGTGACAAAATATTACCAACCCTCATTCCCAACCAATTACTTTCAGCCCGCACCAGCGTGGTCAGCTGACTTTGCTTACACACACATAAGGACCTCGATCGTATCATGTAGCATGGGGCGCGAGTCACCTTTTGGATCATGCATCGTCCCCCGACCGGGTGTCTCAAGTCCGGCCTTTGGGATTTCGACTCCCCAAATGGTCTGTGATACGAAGAGCATGTTTGGTTCAGAAAATCAGTAATAAACTTTTAATAAAAAGGGATTTTATAAAGTCATTAGACACACCTTAAAACATCTTTATAAAAAATAGTTTGCCAACCCACCAAAGACTTGTTTATTCCCAAATGAGTGTAAGAATTTGACTAACACTTGTAAGAGTGAGGCTTACAAATGTTAGTCTAAAGATTTGCTTAAGAGATAATGAAAGATTCATAGAAAAATAACAATTCATTATGACCAAAAGTTATAGTTCTTACAATCTTTGAGGAGTAGACGCAAGAACACTAAAACAAGTGGCTCAGAACCGAAAAGATGAACTAAACTAAAGACAGAGGGAAGGAAGAATTGAGCGGTTTGGAAGAATGGCCGGCCAAGCCTGGCACGGGTCGTGTTGTATCAGGTAACACGGGGCGTGTTTCCTTGAACATGGGGCGTGCCATGTCAGACGCTTGATTCGCCAAATCTTTATGTGTAGAGGACACGGGTTGTGCCAAGCCTGGCACGGGCCGTGTTGTGTCAGAAGGCCGATTTCCAAATCTTATTGTACAAACGGTTCTTTGTTGGATCAGGCACGGGGCGTGTCAAGTTAGGCACGGGGCGTGCTAAGCTCCAACTTCACAAAATCTTCTGTTTTTCTTGCCTTATTTGTTCCTTTTGTGATTTTTGGCTTAGTAGAACCTGGAAACTACAAAGAAGACAAAAACACTGTTTCTTTGTGATAGTTGGTCAAATTTTACCCAATATGTGAGGGAAATTTGTTTATAAAACATGTATATTTTTAGGTATATCAGAGTAACTCAGGGTCGACCTAAGGAAGCAATGGTGTAATCATTCTAAACCTAAGTATTATCATTAGGATTCTGTCACAATTCCTAATAACTATTAAGAAGCAAATACGAAATCAAATAGTAGCAATAATGAAACAGCCATGAGATCAGAATAGAGAAACAGATATCATCTAAGACTAATTACTATTCAGCATTACCTAGACCTGACATTGATATAGCATAAACTAACTGTCTAATGGAAACAAAGTCGCTAGATAATGAATCTACAATTATAACCACAACCATAATGAAGTATCCACGAATTAGTGACCTAGCTATAGGGCACCAAACATATGATCTAAGACCTAGGATCATAGACCAATCCTATTCTGAATAACCATGATGGACTAATATATTATAACCCAGTCACACACCATCACATATGCAATATACCTACTCACTTCACTAATCCTATAGACCCAATACATGGAAGCTAAGATTCATGACGAACTATAAAGACACACTTCAATCAAAATGGACTATTGAACATGCATAATCACCAATTCCTATCTAGGCTCACTAGAGTTCCTAAACACATTGAAATTGCTAGATAACAACTAAGAAATAACACTGAATCAATAAGTAGAATACATCTGTCCTACCAATCAAACCAAATACCATTAGGAATGGATCAAACACAACATCCAACAACTCATTTCTGATATGCAAAAGGAATCATAAATATTATACTAAAATTGTCATGTCAAACTGAATGTCAGCGTCAAATCATAGGTAACAACCAAAATAGATCACATTGTCTTAGACGATATCAAGAGAGTTAGCCTCTCATGACTAAACTAAACAAAATTGAAAATGTAACTGAAGACATCATTGTAAAAGCAAACCAAAGTCGATCGATGGCCAAATCTTCGATTGCAACGAACTCTCAAATGATTAGACACATCCTTGATCTTCCAAGGCTCCGAATCTTGACTTTAATCTTCTAGAAATGCTTCATAATCGTGGGTCAGGTCTCTGGACTCTCTAACCTCTCTAAAAATTTGAAATGAATGGGTATTTATAGTTTTCAATTAGGGTTTCAGAAACAGGGCGTAACGACTCGTGACGGGGTAACGGGCCGTGAGCGCTGCCATAATTTAACAGATTTAGGTTTTTGGATCACATTGTCTTAGACGATATCAAGAGAGTTAGCCTCTCATGACTAAACTAAACAAAACTGAAAATGTAACTGAAGACATCATTGTAAAAGCAAACCAAAGTCGATCGATGGCCAAATCTTCGATTGCAACGAACTCTCAGATGATTAGACACATCCTTGATCTTCCAAGGCTCCGAATCTTGACTTCAATCTTCTAGAAATGCTTCATAATCGTGGGTCGGGTCTCTGGACTCTCTAACCTCTCTAAAAATTTGAAATGAATGGGTATTTATAGTTTTCAATTAGGGTTTCAGAAACAGGGCGTAACGACTCGTGACGGGGTAACGGGCCGTGAGCGCTGCCATAATTTAACGGATTTAGGTTTTTGGAAATGATCTTGTAACGGCCTGTGATGCTTGTAATGGGTCGTGACATGGAGAAAAAGTCAATCCTCCAAATCTTGAGCAATTTATCTTCAAAACCTTGTAAAATCTTCAAATATCACTTTGGCCTCCTCTATTTACCTGTTTATGACATTTCATACCAAACAAAGGGTAAAATATACCAATATAATGTATAAACCATCAACATACGTGGGTATTTAACTACTAAAAAGATGTGTAATTTAAAGCGCATCAAACATCCCCCCACTTAGACTTTGCTCTTCCCTGAGCAAACCCCTAACTACAACATTAACTTCCCTAACAAACCCTTTAAAATGAAGTGATGGTTGATGGTTACAACTCTAAACGATTAAAGACACAAAGGCACAACCAGTTACATGAGTTTGCATTCTCAGAACAGATCAAACAAAATAAGTTTTAACAATGAAAAGCATGGACAATAAACACTGGTCTTCTTTCCTTAGGATTATTCCTTAACAATCAACTAGACTAACTCACAGTGTACACTCCACTCAAGCTTTGTATATGGATAACTAGTAAATAATGTACTAGACTTTATAGTGCTCTCAATTTGCATCACCATGGACTTTCCTTACCATAGGCTTGACAAACGATCGTAATTCAACTAACAATCTAAACTAACTTACAAATCAAGAGGAATTTAGGGCTAAGGTTGTAGTTGGTGCAGGGAATGGAATTGGATTAACAAAGGTATAAACTTGGGTGCACAAGCTCTGGTGGTTCCAGAATCAAACTAACTAACTTAAACGAAAGAAAATCTTTAAACACATAGATTTTCTTCTTTTTATTCTAAACTTATGAAGAAGAATCTTTAAACTCATATATTCTATTCTAATAATTACACACATTTTTTTTCTCTTTTTTCTTCATCGGCATATCATAATTTTTTCTTTCTTTTCTTTTGCCGAGATTATTTTACTAACATACTAACCAGATAGTTTCCCTAAAACAAAGGTGTAAAGAAAATAGGCTAAGGTTTATGGGTTTAATAGGGTGATCAAACGAAATGTAAATGCGTGAGCGTTGGATCGTTTGCTAATCTAGTGATTATGAGATGTAGACGATATCAAAATGTAAATACAAATGAAATTTGTATTATTAAGCTTGAGAGAAACCCACATAGAAAACACACACAAAAGGTGTAGAATAAACAAGTAGTTCTAATCCTTTACAAGACAACACTATTTGTAGGTGAACAAGATTAAGCAAAACCATGATCATCCGAACTACCAGTTCGGACAAGTTCGTGTGAGTCCGAACTGGTAGTTCACCTCTAGTTCGGACAACATATCTTTGTAGCCTTTTGTCTTGTAATTGATACTTCACATGAAGACCTAGAAATATGCATCAACAAACTCCCCCTCGACATGTGCAGTATCAACTTTCGTCTTAACTTGTATCTTCAATCAAACTCTTCGACAACTTGACGATGAGTCTGATCTTGAATACTTGACATTGCAGCGCGCGTAATCTTTTTATCAACAGATTCAGAAGACTTGAAGTTGTCATGTTCTCGTTCCACTTAGAAACCTGCCAATATAAATAATCTTGGCGCAAAACGTCTCTTCGAGAATCCAAGATATTTTTATTAGAAATTTGATTTCGTATTCCATGTTGATCAATCGAAAAGAAATAAGAAATAAAATCTTTTTGATTTTTTAGAAACTTTATATCAAAACACACCTAAAATCCTTTTGGTATTTTCTGATATTGAAAAAAATATAGCAATACAAAATCAGACACTATTTTTGTCTTTTATGAGAACGATCACGACTTAGGATCATATTGAACATAACATTCTTAACTACACGTCAATTTCGATTATTGTAACACATAAGCCATGCCGATTGCAGATATAATTTGTCCAACTTTATGCTCAGGCATAATCATACTTATAACATCTAGATATGTTAAGGTATTGATTAGATTTGTATTGACCAGTGTACCCCACACTATCAGACATACTGATATATGATTTGCTTATCACACTTTGTGATTTCACTTGTGATTTTACACATAGTGATTGTATTCATGATATAGTGAACTGTGGTCCATGCAAAAATAAATAAGAACGTTAAATCGTCTACCTTAAGGTTGATCTTTCGATACGCAGATAAGGCCTTGGATTTAACAAAATAAGAAAATAAAAACAAGTTGAAATTGTATAACTCAAGAACAATCAGGTCGGTACTCCCGTACAGGCAGAGAAAGTCTGATGAATTATACGAAACACCAAAGAAAATAAAGCAGAACCTTAAATGAACAACTATCAGGTCGGTCTTGTGGACACGCAGAGATAGTCCGATCATTTAAGAAAATAAAGAAAATCAAACACGTTTAATTCTTTACAAAATGAACACATGTATACATAGTGACTTCTCATTTCTCTTTTCACATATCTTTTTCTTGATATATCATGAGATATGCATCAAGATGTTATCCACTAGGTCAAGCATCTGATTTAGTGTATATCACATTTGTATACTTTCTGATTTACCGAGCCTACCTAGCACATCGAACAATGATCTTATGGATTTTTCACTTACTTTATCCATGAGTCAGACAATGTAAGCCAATGTACCATCATTTCCCAATCATGTCGGATACAATTTCTCATTTTTCAATGTTTTTGGATTTTTGCAGTTTTCAATGTTTTTGTCTTTTCAAATATTCTCCCCCTAAAAATGACAAACTCTATTTTTATGTTTTCATTTTTATGATTTTAAAAAAACAACACACTATTTTTTAAATCTTTGCAAAAACAAACTCCCCCTCACAATGAGATGGAGTGAAAAAGAAACCAGAAATTGATCAACCAACACGAATACTAGCAGTTTAGTATGTTGAAAATAAAATTGATTTGGAAATTTAATTTAAGTTATCACTGATATTTCACTACCAGCAATCTTTCAATTACCGATAGGTCTTCCTGAAATACCTGCTGACACCAAATAAAACATTAGATGCTTTGGGATCGATCCGATTTTACAGTGTTGGGTCTCCCGGTGTCTTCCACATAGTCTGTGTTGGCCTTGGAAACAACTTTTGGTTTCCATTTCATTTAAATATTTTAATTTTTTATCAGAACCTGAAAATGTTTCAACCGGCGTCTATGACGAAGAAGACTTACTAGTTGTTTTAAATTTCGAAAACCATGGTTCATCAAAAATTTTACCATTTTTATCCACATATTTTGCATTTTTGTGAACATATGCAGTCGTCGGACAATCTACAGCAAGATGTCCAGGTCGACGGTATGCATAACAAATTCTTTCACAATGCTTTGGTGAGAATTTGAAAAAATTCTTTGGTTTCCAACTATAATTCGCAGCAGGAGAATCGTAGTAACCAAAGAATGATCATAAGCAAATGAATTAAAGATATTTTCAAATGAATAATACCTAGGAGATGATCTTTGTGGTAAATAATAAGAATCACTCGAAGACCCTCCAGAATTGTAGCAACCGTTTCTTGATGTAGAACCATTTGGCTTCTTCTTATGATCATATGTCAAATTCAAGGGTCAAGCTTCGGGTGATATTATTAGTTGGATGTATGCTGATAGTTTGAAGTGCTAGGGGATTAAATGTCGATATGGTATCCAGTACTTCAAATGTGCAAATGATTTCAGTAGTTTACCGGTTTGGGATGTTCAAGAGCTGACACGAAAGCCCTTGTGCAACTATGGTACTGATTGGAAGGGTTTTCACTTCAAGAAGCTTATTGAGAAGGAATGTTGAGAAGGATTTCAATTTTTGGATCCTCAAAAACCAAAAAGGCGTCGACATCCAACCAAGGTTCATAAGAAGATCGAAAAGAAGCTGATAATATTGATTTTTAAGAAGAAGCCTGATGTGATGAAAAAGATTCCTCTGATGAAGATGGAGTTAGATTTCATTAAAGAATTGAGATGGTGGTATTAAAATGAAAAGACTGGTGAAGCTGTGATTGTGCTGAAAAAAGAAAATAGGGTTGTGAAAATGTATGATCCGATGTGGTTGATCAATCTGTCCAAGGCTGATATAGATATGCTGTATCACAACAAGATCTTGTATCATCCTGATTATATGGAGCAGGCCTTGTACTTTCAAAGGGTGATACGGATTTGTTTTGCTTTCAATATCTATGCCGGGCATAATCATGAACTGATATGGACTGGGAATGAGGCTGCTGATGTTCAAGGCTGATGAAGAACGGTCCATCATTTTCCAAGTGGGAGTTTGTTGATACCTCGTGTGGTAACATGTTGGATCAGATAAAGTTTTAGAAGACTTGAACATTTCAACTAAGGCCTGCTGGCCGAACTCTGGCCGAACCTGGGGTTCGGACCAGCTAGGAGTTCGGACAGCAGGTTGTCCTATAAATAGGCTGATTAGTTTAGTCTTTGGTAACGAGTTTTTGTAAGTGTGTGTGTTCAAAGGTGTAATTGTTCTGATTCTCTCTGTAACTGTTCTTTGTTATTGAATGAGAGATTGAATTGATATTTACACGTTTTGTCATTGCTATAATTACACGTTGATGTCGAACTAAGCCGATCCGTACGCTCCAGCGTTTTCACTTAGGTTGTTGATGAATATGATGAACATGCTGAACAAAAACTTTATTCTGTTTCTTTGTTGTCTGTTGCACTGAGACATCCTTGACTTCATAAACCAAACCTTTATGCTTGAATCCAAACATCTTTAAAGATCTAAACGGAGAACTAGAAGCATCTCTCCCTTTAGCTTCTCTAGTAGATTTAGCTTAAATATCCTTCAACTTGTTCTCATGCACCAAAGATTTAATTGCTTCTTTTTCAGATGAAATACTTTCAGACTTTTCAACTTTATCAAAAACATTTTCTTCTTCCAAAATATTGATTTTGAATCAAACTTTGGAGATTCACCCAAAGTCTTCTTCTTTTTCTCAGACTTAGATTTCTTTTGCTTAGCTGGAGTGACAAATCTAGAATAATCATGCAACTCTGCCTTCAAATCAAGAGTAACAGATGAAAATTCAGATAAATCCACCGGTTGAGGAACCTTGTGAATATCATCTTTTTTCGAACTATCATCACTTATGTCCTTCTTGTACAAAAAATTCAGAAATGTAGGCGACAAATTGCAATTCTTGACTTGCCGTTGAAATTCTAGGATTTCCAGCTTTAATTCACAAAGTTTCTGTTGAGCAGCAAACGGATCTTTTTGATACTTAATGAATTCTTCATTGAGATCATTGTATTCATACGTCTGCTGCTTTCTAATTTCACATTCTACTAACACCTCTTCGGTAACCTTCTCCCATTTCTTCTTAAAGATATCAATATCTTGTGTCAACTCTACATTCTTATCTTAAAAAAGAACATTTTGATCTCGAAGTTTTGAAAGTTCTTCTTGAAGACTAATTACTTTCTCAGTAGCTTTAACAGAAATTTGATTAGCTTTTTCATATTTATGTTGAACAGGATAAGCCTTTTTTTAATAAAGCTTCAAAATCTTCAGCAACTTCTTTAGCTTCAGCTTTAGCTTTTTCGTATTCAACAAACAAACAATCCTTTTCTTTCTTCAAATTCTCGTTGATCTTAGCAAGTTTAGCACACTTTGGACACATTAAAGAAACTTAATTCTGAATTTCTTCAGTGTCACTATCATCCCCTTTATCATATATCACACAAATCTTGTTTCAAAATCAGAATCAGATACACAACCATCAATTTGTTTAGTCTTGCAAACAGCATCACAATCCTTTTTGTCTAACAACTCATTACTTTCTGATTCTAAACCACTAGATGCTGAATCATATGATTTTGTGTCAGTAGAGTCTGAGTCAACCTTCATGTTTTGAATGTGTGCACATGTCTCACCTTTCAGTGCATTCCATTTATCTTTCGCAGTCCAGTATACTGTGATCTCAAGAAATAAGTCTCTTCAAAGAGCTGTTTTAATAATGTCTCTGGCTTTGTCTTCATTATCTGTATAAGCCTTTTCTTCTAAAGAAAGATTTCGATGTATTTTTACATCTCCTCTTACATTAGTAGGCCATTTAAATTGCTTATCGATTATCTTCCAAAAATCTTTGAAATGTTTGTTGATGTAAATCTGAAAATCAACTTTCCTATCATGATAATCTTCCCATTTCATCAGTGTAGGTATTATAGGATTAACTTGTGATTCACTCATTTTCGAACAATTAATGAAAAATCAGGTCAATATGCTTGAATCACTCTTTACCAAAACCGAAAACTAACACTCCAAAAACTTCAAACCCAAAAACGAAGGTCTTAGAAGTGGATTTTGGGGGTCAAAACGGAGGGTACTGTCCGTTTAGTGAAACAAACCAAAACTTCCAAACTTGTCCGAACTGGTTCGAACTGAATCTTCACGAACCGAACCAAACTAGATCCAAACTGGATCCGAACTGTAACTTCATGCAGATGAGCTGAGTCCAAACTAGAAAGTTGCCGAACCAGATCCGAATTGCTCCAAGATAACCGAACTCAATCTGAACTAGATCCGAACTGTGAGTTCGGAGAGATTATTTATCTGAACTGGAATTCTTGAGTCGAACTGAAAAATCATGATACGAACTCAGACGAACAAAACCGTATTTTCTCTAAAGTTTGCGATAGTGGGTGTTTTTGAATTATATTTTCAGCAGTAGGCAACGAAAATACAATAGGAACATTCTGAAATCAGTTTTAACACAAAAAGCTCTCAAATTTGATGAAACTTGATGAAATCTCGCAAAAACCCACTTTCTCTCTCTAGAAAAACTCAAAAATCACTACAATTTGATTAGAAAATGGAACCAGAAAGCTCTAATACCGCTTGTAAATGCGTGAGCATTGGATCGTTTGCTAATCTAGTGATTATGAGATGTAGACGAAATTAAAATGTTAATACAAATGAAATTTTTATTATTAAGCTTTAGAGAAAACCCACTTAGAAAGCACACACAAAAGGTGTAGAATGAACAAGTAGTTCTAATCCTATACAAGACAACACTATTTATAGGTGAACAAGATTAAGCAAAACCACGATTATCCGAACTGCCAGAACGGACAACTTCGTGTGAGTCCGAACTGGTAGTTCGCCTCTAGTTCGGACATCACATCTTTGTAGCCTTTTGTCTTGTATTTGATACTTCACATGACGACCTAGAAATATGCATCAACACGAAATGGAAATAAGGCTCAATAGGGGTTAACTAAAGGTACTTTGGGTAATTGGGTATAGAAATATAGATGAGAAGAAATTGAAGGTTCAAAAGAAAAAGGTTATCCTTTAGTTTGCCTCTATCATATTTGTTTGTTTCGTAAGCTGCAGTTTCGTAACATATACAAATGTCAAGTTCTAGAAGTAGTTCATATGTGGAACACTCTATTGTTATACAAGAATAAAAATCAAGCTCCTAGTGAGTAGAAAGCTTGTTTAAGGCTCAAAAAATCTAACCATGGAAACAGAATGGAAACAGGGCTTAAGTCTGGTTGATTATTTAGGCTTCCTCCCTCGTACACGCACACTGGAATTGTTTATTGGATTCGGTCTGCCCAAGACACATGTTAGATTGATGTGGCTAGTACGTTATGATCCAAGTCGGGTCATACCCAATAACAAGTTAGCCAAACACACGTGATATTTATTATTATGATACAATCATATAAATAAATATTACCTCTTAAAGATATATTTAGAAAAATGAGTTTCTAAAATATGGCACTTGAAAATAATAACTCATATGGATGATTTATTTTAGAGAGTATAATCATGAAGTTATTTAATTGGTTAAATAACTTAGTGGGTATTTTATAATTGAAGTAACGGTACTTCCTTTATAAAATTATATATATATATATATATATATATATATATATATATATATATAATGTGTCTTTAATTTAAATGAGGTAAGACATTGGGAAAAGGATGTAATTATGACTTTGCAAGTAAGAGACTTGTAAGACACAAAAGGTGTTTCTCTCAGCTCTCCCAATGCCAAAATTTGGGCCAACACTCATTTAAATTACCCACTTGATTAATTTTTTTGAAAAAAAGAACAAGATACACATTCTCTTTCTAAGTGTTCTTCCTCCCAAGAACCGAATTTTGTGCACTCTTGTGTTCTTCACTTGCTTGGATCGGTCCAAGAGGAAAGAAAGAATCTTCCAGAAAAATCCTAGCAACCAAGGTGTTTGTTGAAAGCTCGTGGGTATACAAGCTTGAGGTTTCGATTTTCGGAGCTCGTTATTCAAGATCCTCATCTTCTTCTTGCCTTTTTACTCCAAGGAAGGTATACCTAAAACCCACTATGGTTGAGTTTTAGTTTGATAGCATACACTTTATATTTGGATCCTCCTTTGTTCGGGTTTTAACATATGTAAAATCGGTTTTACATATAAAACTTAATATATATTTTAAACATTGCTTCCGCCGCATAATACATTTTAAACGGTTAAAATGACTTTCATAAACCCATTCAAATTCCTTCAATGGTATCATACACTACGCAAAATTCACCTTTAGCCACGAAAAAAAAACCGTGACCAAACGTGTTTGGTCACGTTTTTTTTTCATTTCAATCGACACCAAAGGTCCCGTCACCTTATGTATCCTACAGCCACGTTACAATATCAGTGGTTGAAGCCACCTAGAAGCCACTACGTCAAAATTCACCTTTGGCCATGGAAAAAAACCATGACTAAAGGTGTTTGTTCATGTTTTTTTCATTTCAATCGACACCAAAGGTCCCGTCACCTTATGTATCCTACGACCACATTACAATTTCAGTGGTTGAAGCCACCTAGAAGCGTGGCTAAAGGGTACCAATATTTGTTGTTGTAATCAAACAATTCTTCCAAAAGTGTAAGGATCAAATAAACCCTCACGCGATATCTGAACTAGTGAAACCGTGCGGAATCCGGTTTAACCAGTTGATTCAAGAAAAACAGTAAAAGGCTATAATCGAAAAGTACTAGAAAGCAATTAAAGACAAACCGATTGAAAGAACACTTGTATTGAACACCGATTACTGCTTACACCTTGATCGAAATTCTCTATGGAGAATTCGATGATCACCTTGAACACCTTCAAGACTACAAAAGACTAACAACCAACAAACCTAAATTGATTACTAGGAGTCCTATTTATAGGAGATGGTGAACTTGGGAAACAAGTTAACCTACCTACCTAAAATAACTCATAATTCCCGTATTTGAACCCTAAGGCCCATAAAACTCCCACTAAACATTGTTTAAATGAGCCCAAACGCATCTAAATTGGCCCAATGACCCAATATACCCATAACCCAACTTATTTTCACCTATTCTAACACATAGGCCTTCAAAATACTCCGCCAAGTGATGATTTAATACACAAGCCACAAATCTTGGTCCTTACAATCTTCCCCTTGGCTTGTGCTATTAAATATCTTCTACTTTCAATCTTCAGACTTCAGTCTTCTCCTTGGCTTGAACATGGGTTGGTGAAGATTCTTTTCTTGAACAATCTTCATTGGGCAGCAACGGTCGAGTTCTGGGAGTTTTCTCTCAATCAACATCAGCTTGGACTTCAAATGACAAACAAGTAATGAGAGGAGGATTCTCAAGTACTTGCTCCTTCTTGAAACATGTCGAGTCCTTGCTGAATCATCAGTAACTGTCTTGACCAGCACGTAACTTCAGAGGGTAAAAATGTTGAAAACCCCTATCTTGGCATTCTTGATTCTAGATCTTGAACTGACTGCACTTAGCTTCCCCTGAAATTGTGAACAGTTTCTTCTTGCACTTTGAAAGCTTTTCTTGAACAACCAACAAACTTCCCCTAAGCATAGGGTAAGTCCTTTTCCGGCTGGTTCTTCAACACAAACAGTAACAGCATCAGTGCATCGGTCAACTGAGTCCTTGACCATCTTGTCCATGAGTTTTCTTTTTCTGACTTATCCTGTCAAGCACAACATGAAACAGACACTAACCAGACATGATGACTAGTTATCGGGTTAGAATTATTTTACCAAATACTTCCCCTGAACCCGAGGACTCTTTCACATTATCTCCCCCTGAGATTCTGGACGGGTGATACTTTCTTGCACAAAACCCATAAAACTTATTAAAACCTTTAAATTAACCTGGCCATGGTTGAAACATAAACAATAAAAACTTAAGATAACACAAAAGAAAAATAAAAATAAAAACAAACATACCAAATTACTAAACGAGAAGGTTTCTATGGGATCAAACCGTATGAATCTGACTAAGGAACCCTTTTCAGCTTCTGTTACTCGAACACGTCCAGGTGATTGCCAATATACTGATCCACTTTAAACTCAAACCCTTTTCTTAGTCAGGTTGTTTGTCACTTTATTATCTTTTAAGGTGCATTAATTATGAACAACAAGTGGGTTTCAACAAATCCTAGGTACATGTTATTACACACTATCAAGCACATAAATTCCCTACCACATATTTTCACAACCTGATCCAGAAGTTTGAAACTGAGCTCGAGACTTGGTTGAGAAGAGAAAGAATAGATCACATAGATTTTTGGGTATAATATACAAGTCAACTGAATTTTTGAAACATTTTTCATAATGCTCTCATCAGTGACAAAGGCTGAGGGTTTTGGACTCTTGAGGGTCTCTTTTCTTGTGCTCTTTGGCATCTTTTGGGTGTATACATGCATTTTTTAATTTTTTTTTTAATTGCATATATTCTTTAAGGTGATCTAGAAGCACGTATGTATGGACAACTCCAGGTCATTGCTCACGCAAAGCAGAGGAGAGCCTTACATACACGCGAAGCATCCCCAGGTCATTGCTCACGCAAAGCAGAGGGGACACCGACTTTTTGAGCTCAATTTCACACTCTTGGAGACAAGCGTGTGTATCGGGAACTTGAACATGCAGTCAAATAGAAATGCAATTAACCTAAGTGCTGTTACCCAACAAACTGCCATACGTTATCTTTAAGTGTGTAACGCATACCTTTTCAGATTTTAGAGCCGAGCCTACCAGCATATCACCATGGATCATGTCTTTCACATCTGCCTTACGCGTGTCAGCCATCTCCAAGACGGAAATTTATTTCACTTCCCACCTTCTCAAACACACAAACAAAAGATTAAAAATTAAAAAGCACAATTTTTTGAGGGGGGTCTACTATTTCATCTTTTTCTATTCTTCCCCTTGCTTTTTGATTTTTAATAACAACACACCTTTTTTTTTTTTTGTTTTGTTTTTTTTTTTTTTTAACTTTTTTTTTTTTTTTTTTTGTAAACTTACACTGACACAATACTACATATGTACTAAAACTGGCCAAGCTAACTTTCAAAGTTTATCTTTTGAAAAATTTCAGAAACGGGTTTATTTTAATGCACTACCAGACTTCACATCAAATTAGCCAAGAAACAGACAATGTTACCTTTTCTGCTGATGTTTTCAGATTTACCTCTCACCAGGAAACATACCCTCCATTGAAATCTTCATGTTATGTAGAAGAGAGATGCCTCCTATCCTGTGCCTGGAACAATCACTATCACAAACAAACAAGGTTAATGAAAGTCCTCCTTGACTGTTCCTGCACAAGGTGAGAGATCAGTTAGCTATAAGTACCCAGGCCATTGTGGTTCTGGGTATACCTGAAGAGTCGGTGAAAGAAATTTCTTTTAAAAACATTCCCTTAGTAACATCAGGGATTGGGGGTGTGGTTGTCTTGGTTTGACGGAGAATGTCCTTTTTGTTGACATCTCTGGGTTGGTGATTTTCTTTCCCAAAAACCTGTGGTTTTCTCGGTGGTGAATTTTTAGTTTCATTTTTCTTTAGAAATTTTACCTCTTGAAACTGTTTGGAGTGTTTTTTGTACACTCCAGTAGGCTTGAAAGACAGGTTTACCACCTTTGAAACATTCCACCTGTCATCCTTCCTCCAACCATTTGATTTAGCTGAACCAACTGGATTTGGATGGATGGGTGATTTTGAAACAGATTTGAAAACTGGTTTCGGGGATTCAACAGATTTTGGTCTCCAAGCTGTTTTGACAGATTCCTGAGATGCTTTGTTTTCTTTAAAAATAGTCTTTGGACATTGCTTAGGAGCCTTAGGTTTCTGCTGTACTTTGTGACTCTGAGGTGCTTGTTTCTGCACCTTGGGTTTTGAAGGTCCAACATTGGGCTTTGGGCCAACATATGTTTGGCCCAAAGGGACAGTCTTTTGTTGGACTTTCTTAGGATAGTAAGGCTCATAAGGGCGGTGCAGACAGTTTCTTGCCATGTGTCCTGGTTGGCCACACACATGGCAGGACTGTTTCTTTGGATACACGGGAGCCTGTGGTTGGTTCCGCCCAGTGGATATCCAAGTTGGCTTTGAAGCGTTTTTATGGATCCAAAGGGTTTTACCATGGGGCTTAGTGGTCAGTACATACTCCCGTTGTATCGGTTTGAATTGGTCATATGCAGAGTTGACCTCTGGGTACGGGACAAATTCCTGGGGTTTTGTGTCCCGTACTTTCTGCACATTTGGAGTGGGACAGTTCACACTATCCTCAGACTTTTTCACCTCTCCTGAGGGTTTGGGAACATCATTCTGTGGTCCCTTACCCCTTCTTAAGATTCTAACAGTTCTTAGGGGTTTCACAGGTTTCAAATCACATCTCCCAAAGTTAAACACACTACAAGTAACAGATTCATCAAACACATTTGACTTGGGAAATGTTGACTCAGACTCAAAATTTTTTGAAGCAAAATTATCAGTTTTAAAAACTGGAAACTTTTGACTCTCAAAGCAAACACCTTTTCCCTTTGAACCTGCTTCTTCATTTACTTTATCTGCACAAGAAGTAGAAGTATTAGTAAGGTTAGAAACAGGAGCAGAAATTTTAATGGGACAAGCTGCCAATTTCTTTTCGATCTCAGCTTTAGCATCCAAGTTGGTCTTAGAACACTCATAATCTGAGATCATTTCATGCATCAGAGGCATCGGTACTGTATGAGTGGATTTTTCATCTTTTATTTCAGTACCGAGTCCCAAACCAGAGTTGGCTTTTAGATGACGCATACGGGCGTCTGTGTTGTAGAAAAGTGAGCTAGCCTTCATCATTTCAGACACAATCTTATCATTTCGTTCAACTTTGGTTTGTGATGTTTCTAATTGTCCTTTAAGTTGCTCAAGTTCAGTTTTTAATGTGGCAATTTCTTCATTAGCAACTGTCAGGTATGTGTTTTTGTTACTCAAGTCCCTTTGAAGATTTTTTATGTCAATTTTAGCAGCTTCAAGTTTCTCACTTAAGTTTTTACTTCTACCCTTATATTCCCTCAACTCTCTATCAACAAATTCACGATTTAGGGTTTCATTGAAAAACTTAGTTTGCCATTCTTTAGATTCAGTAAGAATAGTTTGACATTTAGAGTTAAGACATACCTCAGAGCTGCTGGTAGATACAGACTTACCTGGTAGAAAGGATGCCATGAATGTCTATTGGATGAACGTTTAGATCAAATTCGGACCGGAAAGTCTTGACCAGATCGAAGAGTGAAAGCCGAAGGGTTGGATAGAAAAGGGTGAAGTTTGGATAGAAAAGTCAAGTTTTGGATCGAAAAGTGGACTTTTTGATCGAAAAGAGGACTTTTTGATCGAAAAATGGACTTTTTGATCGAAAAATGGACTTTTTGATCGAAAAGTGTGGCTGATCGAAAAGCTGGTCGAAAAGCTGGTTGGCTGATCGAAAAGCTGTTTGGCTGATCGAAAAGCTGTCTTGGCTGATCGAAAAGCTGTCTTGGCTGATCGAAAAGCTGTCTTGACTGATCGAAAAGCTGTCTTGGCTGATCGAAAAGCTGTTTGGCTGATCGAAAAGCTGTCTTGGCTGATCGAAAAGCTGTTTGGCTGATCGAAAAGCTGTCTTGGCTGATCGAAAAGCTGTTTGGCTGATCGAAAAGCTGTTTTGGCTGATCGAAAAGCTGTTTAGCTGATCGAAAAGCTGTCTTGGCTGATCGAAAAGCTGTTTGGCTGGTCGAAAAGTCACTTAGGGGACTTTTCGAGCGAGAGAAATGGATCGAAAAGCCACAAAAGGGGGCTTCTCGATTGATTTAGGCGGCTGGGGAGGGCTTTTCGACCAGAAAACCTGATCGAAAAGTACTTAGTAGGATCGAAAAGTTCCAAAAACACATGCACAGCCTTCTGAACCTTCTGTCACGTGTTGTAACCTGCACAAAACACCTCCGAAAGTGCTAAAAGCTGAAAATCACCAGAAAACTCAAATCGTTAGTACTCAAAACCTTGAATCTGATATCGCGAGAGCCTCGAAACTTGCGTTTCTTGGCTCTGATACCAATTGTAAGGATCGAAATCAACTCCTCACGCGATATCAATGACCTTGTAACAACCGTGCGGAATCCGGTGTTAACGAGGTGATTCAAGAATAATAATCAATAACGCTATAATCGATTAAGTACTAGAAAACAATAAGAATGACAAACCGATTGAGAAAATACACTTGTATTGATCACCGTTTGGTTGCATACACACAAGTCGAAATTCTCTTATGGAGAATTTCGATGATCACTCTTGAACTCCTCCTAGACCCCATTTGACTAATCAATCAGCAAACCTAAACAAATAAACTAGGAGTCCTATTTATAGGAGATGGTCCAACTTGATAAACAAGTTATCCTACCTTACCCTAAATTACACCCATAATTTCCGGATTTGAACCATGTAGGCCCATAAAACTCCCACCTAAACATCATTCTAAATGAGCCCAAACATGTCTAAATTGGCCCAATGACCCAATATACCCATAACCCAACTTATTTTCACCTATTCTAACACATAGGCCTTCAAAATACTCCGCCAAGTAGATGATTTAATACACAAGCCACAAATCTTGGTCCTTACAAAAAGCGTGGCCAAAGGGTCCCAACGACCACATGTGTTTGTTTAGCGTGGCCTTTGGTATTATATGGTCACGTATATTTGTGTTTTAGCCACATATGTTATAAAAAATGTGGCAAAATGGGTTGCTAAAATTATAATTTTTGTCCCAATACGCGTAGCCAAAGGGTGGCAACGGCCACGTTAAAATATGAATAGCGTGGAATTTGGTTTTATATGGTCATGTATATTTGTGTTTTAGCCACATATGCTATAAGAAGACGTGGCCAAATGGGTTGCTGAAATCATACATTTTGTCCCAATACGCGTGGCCAAAGGGTGGCAACGGCCACATTAAAATATAAAAAGCGTGGCCTTTGGTATTATATGGTCATGTATATTTGTGTTTTAGCCACATATATTTGGAAAAAAAAAAGTGGCCAAAAGGTAGTTGAAATCATACATTTGGTCCCAATACGCGTGGCCAAAGGGTGGCAACGGCCACGTTAAAATATAAAAAGTGTGGCCATTGGTATTATATGGTCACGTATATTTGTATTTTAACCAGATATATTTGGAAAAAAATGTGGCCAAAGGGTAGTTGAAATCATACATTTTGTCCCAATATGTGTGGCCAAAGGGTGGCAACGACCATGTTAAAATATAAAAAGTGTGGCCTTTGATATTATAAGGTCACCTATATTTGTATTTTAGCCACATATATTTGAAAAAAAAAGTGGCCAAAGGGTAGTTGAAATCATATATTTTGTACCAATACGTGTGGCCAAATGGTGGCAACGGCCATGTTAAAATATAAAAAGTGTGGCCTTTGGTATTATATGGTCACGTATATTTGTGTTTTAGCTACATATATTTGGGAAGAAGAAAAAGTGACCAAAAGGTTGTTGAAATCAGATGAGTCCTTGCTATACACGTGGCTAATTTAAAAGCTATTACAAATTATTAATTACAAATCAATTAAAATTCAATTACAAGTCAAATACAAATGAAATACAAATAAAAGGTTAAAGAAAATTACACTGCATACAAGCATTATTCTCAATTTAATTTTTAATCCGGGAGCCAACAACAGTATCACGTGGTTTTCATCTTCAACTATCCAGATTTGAGCTTAATTAGAACCATTTTTTCTTGTATTCCTTCCTATACCAAAACATATAGATGATAATTAGGTTATGGAAATTGATCATAATATATATAGCAATTTTGAAATACTTACCACCATGATAGATATGGACTGAGGAGTGCCATTTGATTGCAAGTATTATGGGTCATCAGGTCCTACAATTCAATTGATTTCCAGATGAACTTAAAACATCCGGATGAACATCACATTAAGTTCCGGATCAACTTCAAAGGCAGTTGAACTTTATTTGGTACACATCTTACCATTTGTTCCAACAATCCCTAGCTAGCCCAAGTGTTTGAGGTACCAAATAACATTTAAAATAGGACTACATGACATTACCAAACAGATTACTGTGAAACTATAGAACGGAATGAAACTTGACTGGAAAATATTTACCTTTTTCTTTTCAACCGCTTCAGAGGAGGTTGATCGACCATCGATTTCACGCCCTACAGTTCAATTAACTACTTTATGTAAATGAGCAATCAAACCGATAATGAGTTTGACAAATACTCCCGTTGTGTTTATGTCAGCATGATTAGTGTTGTGGCTTGATCCAACAAAATCTCCTTAAAATTTATCTAGAACAATGTTTTTGAATTGGTAAAAAGTGAGAGCAGAATAATGACGCGGACATATCATGAAAGTATTTATTCAGTTTTTTTAATCTAACATAAGTTGTTCCAGTTTTATTTATACAGATTATGTATATACTCTATTTTTTTCATATTAACATACATTTTCAATGAATCATAGCAGAGCTCCATTTAACTCATAACTTTGTTCTTACTTGAAGTATATATTCTTATGTACCAGGAACTTGCATCTATTTGTGTTCTTCAGGAACAAGAGTTCATCCGGATTGTGTTCTTCAGGAACAAGAATGTATGTTATTACAAGGTACTTGAGAATAGTATGATTAAGGTGTGATTTAAAGAATTTACCTCTGTAGATGCTGGAGCATTAAGTTGTTGTGGTAACGGTGTTCCAAGTGCAAACAGATGAGCTATAAGTAGATCAAGTTTTTTATCCGATTCTTCAATCTTAAGGAAGAGGGCCTTAACTTGTTCATTTTTTCATCCCTAAGAAGTCTCTCTTCTTTAAGTTCGAACTCAAGTTTTTCCAATTGACCATCAGTGTTGTTGGATCGATCCTTGAATTTTGTACAATTACCAGAATGTAGTTAGATGCTTTTTAACAAAGTACATAAATAGGAAAGCATGCAGACCCTATTGATTCATTATCTCTTAATTAGTTCTTAATTATTAATATAATGTACCATTTCTAGCAAAGTAGCAGATGCATGACATCAACATTCTTCTATTCTTCTACAAGGGATTTAAGCTACAATTTTTTTATTTTGTACCCCTCTAACATGAACCTAAAAAAAATGCGGGAAACATTCCTATATATGTCCTGTAGGATCATTTCCAAGCTAGTAATGACCAGAGTAACATAAATTAGTTCTTAATTATTAAGATATCACATAAAGACCTATTGATTAATTATTTGATATGTTATACACAAATTAAAGACATCTAAAGGGAAGAGCGGAACACATCATGTCTTCAGTGGTAATAAACAAACAATTGACCATTTCTAGCAGTGTACGTAAAGAAGAAAGGAGGTTCACCAGTAACATGAATCTACAAACATGTGCATATGCTTGACCTCAGCATTCCTAGCATAAAAATAAACTAATTTAGCATGCTCCCACAGTCATTTAAGAAGGTAAATAACTAAGTTAGCATAAAATGAATGGGTTGAAATGTATGGAGAGGATTTCTGCAATATATACCCCTTCCTAATTAATTATGTATGAAACGAAATTTTATCGATCTGTAATTGTAACTGTACACAAATACAGGGATCCCAAGTTAAACGTGTATCAATAATAAACAAAATAAACAATTTTATGAAAACAAATTGTAATTAATGAAACTAAATAACTTGACAATTACCGTTTTCTGGACTGATTGGTCTCCCAAATCACATGGAGCTTCTGAAGAATCGCTAGCGCTGTCTGTTGAAGCTATTTGTTATTGAAGCTCTATTGAAGATGTGAATGATATGGATGAGAAAGAAGACCTGGTTATTCACTGGAGGCGTTTAACTGAAAAATTTCTGATAAAGACCTGGTTCTTCTTCAAGATGAGCTTCATCCTCTTGAGGTGTTGAAATAATGAAATTGTGAAATTGTACGAGTACATCAATTACGGTTGACATAACTGTGTTACTTTAAGCAGATCTGGGCGACGATCGGAGTTAAAAGCACTAACAAAATTATGTTTTAATATTAATTTTATTATTTTCTTTTAGATATAATAAACAAGATTTTAATAACACGTGTGGTCGTGATAACGCAACTACAAAAAACGGTGACAGTACTAAAACACAACTCAAAAATGAAAATGATAAATTACTATGCAATTCAGAACAAAAATACGAAAAGACCGCCATGTTGCGAATTTCTCATGTATATAATTTTGTTTCCAAGAATATTAAACGACGTCCAATTAGGATGGTGAGGAGCAATTAGGACCAACCGGACTCAATGATGACTAAATACTGACAATTAGCGTCATTTATGATACTTTAGTGAAGACCAGTTATGGTCAATTAATATGGTTAATGAATACGAATTAGGACTAATTCAATGAGAAGGCCGATTATGCTCATAGGACCGATAAGGACGGAGCATGTAGGAAGTAACTAATGAGGATCGATGATCAAGTATGACCAATTAGGACTAATTAGGGCCAATTAGTTTGCATTAGGACCAATGATACCAATAAGGGTAAATCAGGGTTAGTGATGGTCGATTAAGACCAATTAGGTTCAATTAGGGTCAATGAGGACCCATTAGGACCAATGAAGGTCGAATATGCTCGATTAGGACCAATAAAGATGAATTATGACTTATTAGGGCCAGTTAGGACCGATGAGGGCCAATTAGAAAGAATAAGTACCAATATGGCTCAATTCGGGTTAATAAGGAGCAATTTGCACAATTTGGACCAATAAGGACCAATTAGTGTCAGTTAGCCTCAATAAGGACCAACTAGACTCATCGAGGACCATTTTCTTTGAAGTATAACAAATTTGAGTCAATTAGGCCTAATTGACCCCAATTGATTATAATTGGTCCTAAATGAGCCTAATTGGTCATAATTGACCGTACATGATCTTCATTGAACCTAACTGAGCCTAATAGACTATAATTGACCTTCATTGTCCCTAATTCATCCTAACTGAGTGTTCACTAACCCTCATTGGTACTCATTTGTCACAATAGACCATGATTGACCTTAATTCAGTCTACTGGTCCTCATTGAGCGTAATTGGCCCTCAATCTGCCTAATAGACCCTAATTGGTCATATTTTGTCCTCATAAGGCGTCATTGTGTAAAATCAACCCTCGTTAGTTATAATGGTCTTCATCATTAATCCTTATTAACCCAAGTTGACCCTAATTGGGCCTCGTGGCTTCGTTGGTCCTAATTGGTCCTACTTTATCTTCATTTATCCTCATCGGGCCTAATTAGACCCTAATTGATGTGAATTCAATTAAATTAAATTAATAATATTATTCTAAACCAAATTAAATTATCAAAAAATTTCCCCATCCCAATTTCAACTAAATGGGCAAACTCCAATAACTTCCCCTGTTTCAATTCTTAGGGTTCATTGTGATCCAGAAGAACTGTCTTAGTATATAACTGCATTTTCGAAAAACAGTTACCCTCTACTTTCTTTCCAGGTTTCTAATTAGCGATTTAAACCTAAACCTTACTCTCTAATTTCTCACATATGACACCCAAATTGAATCGAAAGGCTGCATTAAAGCCTACTCAACTATTCTTCGCCGAACACAATGTTGTAGCGTACTTCGAGAAGTCTGATAAGTCAAAGCTATTTGATGAGATGAACGATTTCTCGAGAAATCCAACACTCAATTTGGTTTAACTGTGAATCCTGTAATATGCAAGCAGAGAATTGCTGAATTTTGGGACTCGGCCAACAAATCTGTTGATAGCAACGGGGTTGGTAAAATTGACTCTAGAGTCAATGGGAATGAGATTAGTTTGACTGAAGAAATGATCCGGAAGCATCTGAAATTCAATGATGCAGGAAGTTATCCTGATTACAAGTCTGAATTGTACTTGAAGACTTACGAAGCAATTGGGTATGGGGGTGACTTAACTTGTGGGACCATCAAAAAGGGAAAACTACCCTATGTTTGGCGATATCTTGCTTATACCATTCTCCACTACCTATCTCACAAGAAAACTGCGTGGGATGAACTTGTTGCACCTCAATCATCCGCTTTTCATGGATTGGTAAATAGGCTCAACTTTAACTTATCAAAAATGATATTTGATGGAATGCTGGAAAATCTAAAACCTAAAAGGATCTTTTACATGTACCCAGATTCATCTAACACATTCTCAATTGTGAATTTCCAAATCTGCAAATCTCTGATCAACATCTTGAACTAAAATATTTTACAAGTAAAATGTTTTCTAACATGCAAGTGAACAAAACTGTTTTTCTTGGTAAAGACACATCACACCCTATGCCTAAGGCCAGGACTGCTCTTGAGCAAACTGCTCCTGGTGACACCAACAAGTGTTGAGCCCACACCAGACCGACCATCCTCTTCCACTGATATACAAATTCCCACCAAAAGGAAGAGGATGTCCATTGATATACAAATTCCCACCAAAAATACCGCATGCACTCCACAATCACCCAAAAGGAAAAGGACTAGGTCTCCTTTACCTAGACCCTCCACAGGACTACCTTAGAATGAGGGTGATATATCACCTAGGCCACATGAAGTAGATTCCTCAACCCTTATCACAGGGAATATACTGCTGAACTTGGTTCAATCACCTAACCGTCATTCTGCTGATAAGGTAACTTGCAGTAGTGATGAAGCAAATCAGGTGGAAAGGGCTGACACTACTCATGAAGTCTCACTAGACCCTGAGGACAGTGCCAACATCATTAAGACCCAATCCACGGCAACTATTTCTGTCAGGGAACCTATTCAGGAACCTTTGATTGACAACAGGAATCCCAGGTGCCAAGAAACCATGGGTGCTGAGCATGAACAAGGTCGACTTGTTTGCTCTTCTTTGCTCAAAGATACTGGCAACACACCAGTTAAGAGCAGCATGACACATACTGAATTGACGGTTCGATGTACAAAACGTGAAAATCAATTGGCAGCTCTCCGTGCAATTGTGAGAGCGCAAGGAGAAGAAATTAAACGGTTAAAGGCAGGACAATCTGTGAAAGCCACTGATAGGTAAGCTTGTCAACCATACATTGAAATGAAATTCACATGTCAAACTAGATTTAATTCAAAATAAGATCTTGCACAGGGTGTCTTCCTCAGATGTTGATGAAGTTGAACAAGTTGATCCAGTTGAACAAGTTAATCCGGTTGAACAACTTCATCCGGAGGAAGAAGGCCATGTTGATCCGGTTAAACAAGTTGATCCAGTTGAACAACTTCATCCGGAGGAAGAAGGCCATGTTGATCCGGTTGAACAACTTCATCGGGTTGAACTAATTGATCCGGTTGAACTAGTTAATCCGGTGCAAGTGATTGCTCATAATCAGATTATCACAAGTGTGATGAGTGATCTGCAAACCACATATGTGGAGATAGCTCTTGAAGCTCTATCTTTCATGAGAAAAATGATGATTAGGAATACTCTTAACTGCACTTAGTTTTGGAGTGCTCCATCTTTGCCCATCATTCCTGTTTTAAAGCATAGTGATCCATCTCTGCCCATCATTCCTCTATTAAAGCCTAGTGGTCCATCTCTGCCCATCATTCATGTTTTAAAGCCTTGTGCTCCCCCAGATACTCCTAAAACATAAAAGGTTGTTGAAGCTGATGTTAAAGAAGACGGAGTCAAAGACAAGGTGTTTGCAGCTGTTAAAAGCCTGTGGAGCCAAATACTGAACCTACTGATGAGAATAATTTTTCTGCTGAAGCAATCAAATTCAGGAAATGAAAAATTGTGATGCCCCAGTACCAATCAGATTCTGACAAGGTGTTTGCAGTTGTTAAGGAGACAAAGCCTCCAACATTCATTCATGATCAACAGGTATCTCTCCCAGAAGATGAGGTAAACATGATAAAACAGGCACTTACAGATGCTGAGAAAGCTGAACAAATAAAAAGGGATGGAGACATGGCCTTGGCATTCAAACTACAAGGAGACATGCTACCGTTATTCAAATGATAAAGTAATAATGGGTCTGATAAATGAAATCAAGAGAAGGTCTATTGATGAGAAAATGGCAACAATAGACTCTGACAAGAAGACTAGAAAAAGAAGAATGGCCACAGAATCTGACAAGGAGATCAAAGCTGAACAAGAAAAGATCAGACTGTCAGATAACCTTCAGAATGGCAAACTCCTTATGAAGTTCACAGATATTATCATAGCTAGGGGATGGGCAACTCCTGAACAAGCAAATTTAATGACTGCTAATCAGTTATGCGATATGATGTCTAGGATTTTTCAAGAGGATGGTGAATTAAAACTGAAGGAAAATATAGATGCTGATGAAAGGCAGGAGAAGATAAAAAGGGAAGAAGAGATACAGTAAGATCCTAGAAAAATCTATGACAGAGGAAGAAGAACTCAAGCTTCTCAAATGCTATTTCATTAAGATGAGGGGGGGAGGACCCAAAAAGGATCAATCCTTCTGGTATTAATAGCTTGAGAATCAAATATTCAAATACCATACATGAACAGAATAAAATCTCAAAGGTTACAAGTGAACCAATACCAACAGGTGCATTTTCTGATCTGAACAGAACCCTAGCCTCACAGCAACCTAGAAGAAACCCTCCTAGAACTAGTAGACTTGTAAAGCTTCCTAAACCTGTAACATTAAAGCCTCTTCCACCAAAGTTTAGAACAGACAACTTCACACCCTTTATACCACAACCTAGAAGTGGTCATACTCTTCCATCTCCATATCCTCACCTAAAAAAACCCCGAAAACCCTCATCTCCACCCAAGGCACCAGAAAAACCCCCCACCAAGAGAATGAAGTCAGTGCTTAAGAAGGGAAAAGGAAAAGTAATCAATGAGGAGGATTAATACAGAGATGTCCATGCTGAAAGGAGAAGAATCATCTCCTGGAGGTATGATGATCAAGCCAAAGTATACCTGTTCACAACCAGTTCGGATGAGGTAATAAAGTTTACAGCTGAAGAAGCTATGTACAACCTCACTGACCATGAGTTAGGTGATGTTAGACAGTTACGTGGTGATATGAAGGGTACGTGTTCACAAGAGGACTCCTTAATGCTGAGGATAAAGATGTATTTGGATGACTTATACGGGGAAGTAGATGAAGCCACACAACGCAGCATTGACAATCTTGTTTCGACGCTTGAGTTGATAAGGATGGAAATTTGGTAGTCTATAGAGCTAATGGGTCATACACAACGCATAGTACAGTTCCAGATCCAGAATGGAGCCAGGCTGACAAAGACCGAATCCATTTAATAATGATAACTAATAGGCTTTATGTGGTTAAGAGAAAACAGGTGACCAACTGGGAGTATAAGAAAGAAACAGGCATGTATCACATTTTCACCAGAGAAATGGCGAGACAATTAGAAGCTTAGAAGATGCTCTAAATGGGATTTCTGAAGCTGAGATACGAGATATTATTAGGATTGGTGATACTGAGAGCAGAATAATGGCATGGACCTTTCATGAAAGTCTCCTATTTCACAAGGCCAAATTTCGGTTACAAGCTATTGAAGAGGAGAACAAGATGGGAACCGGATGAACTTGGCTGGAAGAAGAGTTGATCCCTGTATTTGTGTACAATTTCATAAGTTGTTCCAGTTTGTATGTTAACATGATAGTTCTACAGTTTTATTCATACACTTTTCCTCTATAATAACATACACATTTTCAATGAATCACAGCAGACCTCCATTTCACTCATAACTGTGATCTTACAAGATGTATATATTCATATGCTATGTTAGTATATGTTTGCATTTTGATATGTTGGGATGAGATGATTTATAAAAAGGATAAATTTTACTTCTTCAGTAAATTGGAAGAACACAAAACCGGATGAACTACAATTCCTCAGGAAATAGAGTTCATGAGGATTGACAGAAGATGAACTAGAGTTCTAAAGTTCTTCAGGATGGTTAACCTTATCTCTATAATAACATACACATTTTCAATGAATCATAGCAGACCTCCATTTCACTCATAACTGTGATCTTACATGAAGTATATATTCATATGCTATGTTAGTATATGTTGGCATTTTGATATGGTGGGATGAGATGATTTATAAACAGGATAAATTTTACTTCTAAATTGGAAGAAGAACAAAACCGAATGAACTACAATTCCTCACGAAGAAGAGTTCATGAGTATTGAGAGAAGATGAACTAGAGATCTTCAGGATAAACTGGATAAACTAGAGTTCTAAAGTTCTTCAGGATGGTTAACCAGTTTTCATCTATAATAACATACACATTTTCAATGAATCATAGCAGACCTCCATTTCACTCATAACTTTGATCTTACATGAAGTATATATTCATATGTTATGTTAGTATATGTTGACATTTTGATATGGTGGGATGAGATGATTTATAAACAGGATAAATTTTACTTCTAAATTGGAAGAAGAACAAACCGGATGAACTACAATTCCTCAGGAAGAAGAGTTCATGAGTATAGAGAGAAGATGAACTAGAGTTCTTCAGGATGAACCGAGTAAAATAGAGTTCTAAAGTTCTTCAGGATGGTTAACCAGTTCACAATAAAATAAAAATCACATCAGTTCATAATAAAATCTATTTGCAACAATCAAATTTAGAATAAAATCAACTTTAATGAGTGAGATAAAATCTATCTATATAATTAATGGGGTTAACCAAAACAAAACAGGAGGAAGAGTTAACAAAAACTTTAATATATATATATATATATATATATATATATATATATATATATATATTGATCTATATACAAAGATTTTTATCAGATCCTATACAAAGATCTATCTAACTAGCTAAGACCTAGCATCCGACATATAGTCTTCATCATCAAAAAAGGTGTTGCTGCTGCTGCTGCTATCATCAGGAAACAGCTTTTGACCAGGCGGCAATCTCGGTCCCAACTCAGAGGTGTAGGTGGAATCCCTGTTCCGGATTAAATACATATCCAGCTCTCTCTTCCCCTTTGATCCCTGAAGATGAAGGTTCATATCCCCTAAAACTTCGGCAGTGATGAAATCAGCGTACTCAAGCCCGTATGTGATGGATAGAGGTGGGATCCTCCACTAAATGAGGAAATAGCCAATCGATGTGTGGTTTAGGTATTGCACCATTTGATTCACATCATGACAATCAAATGTGCGAATGTCGACATAGTCGACATAATCTACCTTTCCCTTCCACACATCTTGGCCGGCGGCATTCCGGTGGAAATCGCTGCAGTAATGGATTTTGAGGGTGAACCTCCGACCACCTGTAAAAAAACCCAAATGCAGAGTAGAGAGTAAGTAATTAAAAAACATAAAACCCTAAAAATAAAAACTTGCAGCCATTGTTGAGTGAAAATACACTTACGGGGAGTCTTGCCGTAGTAGGGCGCTAGTTCATTAACACCCCTAATCCTCCATTGTTTACCAAAGGAAGCCATTGATCGATCGAAGTTTTTTTCTTGATGATCAGGAGTTCGTACAGAAGACTTTGGTGGCGAAAAAGTGGAAATTTAAAGGCAGACAGGCCACGCTACCAGCTATGGTGGGAAGAAGTGGAAAGGTCAGACCACGATAACTGTGTATATTTTTTACCTTTACCACGCAAATCCGGTTTTTAACGTTTCTATTTATTACCTTTAGCAACGCAAATTTTGTTGATCAACTATTGTTTATGTGATGGAAGTAATTAAATAAGTTCTGATTAAAATATAACCAATTAAAACTTATGTCTCAATGGATCTTCTTAATCTTGTAGTGTGTTCCTTTCTTTTGACTGACCGAGGATCAAGCCTTGTTTTTTGACTGACCCAGGTTCAAGCCTTGTTTGCTACAATTTATAAATTTTTTATTGTCTAATAGTGGATGACATGATTTATAAACTTGATAGAGTTTACTTCTTTAGTAAATTGGAACAAGAACAAAACTGTATGAACTAACAAGAACAAAACCGTATGAACTAGAATTCTTCAGGAAGAAGAGTTCATATGGAATGAGAGCAGATGAACAGAACCGGATGACATTTTTAGACAACTGTTTCACTGTCTTGGCGGACTGAGATGATTTATAATTAAACAGGATCAATTTTAGTTATTCATTAGAGAAGAAGAATAGAACCGGATGAACTAGAGTTCTTCCGGATTATTTATAATTAAGATAAATCTATTTGCAACGGTAAAATTAAGATTCATGTATTTTTCCGGAAGAACATTCATTCCGGAGAATGTTTATAACCTTCCGGAACATTACCTTTCGTCACGCATATAATTTCATACCGTGACCATTCGTAATCTACTATTTAATCACACAACCTAATAATAGTGGCCATATGTACTAGCTTTTAGCCACATAACTAAGTAAAAATAGTGGCCATTGCTCACATTTAGCCACGCATAATATATACTTAATAGTTTTGTTTTTTTTAATTTACTAAGTAATAAAATCTACTCTTCCGTCACACAACATTATTTAAGCGTGGCCATACATTCCTTTTTGGTCACACGAATAAAAATCATAAAAATTCCATGGCCGTTTGGTGCATTTCGCCACTCTTTTTAAGTGTGACAAATAAGTGCCAAGTGTTTTTGTAAAACAGTGGCTAAAGCCACTGCACCTGATTGTTGTTGTCACATAAACAAAAAAATTTGTGGCTAAACGTTCCAAAGGCTATATATTTGGTCACGGGTACAAAATATGTGTGGCTAAAACTAGTGTTTCTTACCTTTAGCCACGTTTTTTTTAAACCGTGGCTATGCGTTCTCGAAAAAACCGTGGCTAAAGCCACTATTTGACGTAGTGAGCGTGGCTAAAGGGTACCAATATTTATTGTTGTAATCAAACAATTCTTCCGGAAAGCGTGGCCAAAGGGTCCCAACGGCTACATGTGTTTGTTTAACGATGCCTTTGGTATTATATGGTCACATAAATATGTGTTTTAGCCACATACATTATAAAAATTAATGGCCAAAGGGTTGCTGAAATCATACATTTTGTCCCAATACGTGTGACCAAAGGGTGGCAACGGCCACGTTAAAATATCAGAAGCGTGGTCTTTGGTATTATATGGTCACGTATATTTGTGTTTTAGCCACATATGATATAAAAAACGTGGCCAAATTGGTTGCTGAAATTATAATTTTTATCCCAATACGCGTGGCCAAAGGGTGGCAACGGCCACGTTAAAATATGAATAGCGTGGCCTTTGGTATTATATGGTCACATATATTTGTGTTTTAGCCACATATATTTGGAAAAAAAATGACCAAAGGGTAGTTGAAATCATACATTTTGTCCCAATACGCGTGGCCAAAGGGTGGCAACGACCACGTTAAAATATAAAAAGTGTGGCCTTTAGTATTATATGGTCACGTATATTTCAGTTTTAGCCACATATATTTGAAAAAAAAAAGTGGCCAAAAGGTAGTTGAAATCATACATTTGGTCCCAATACGCGTGACCAAAGGGTGGAAATGGCCACGTTAAAATATAAAAAGTGTGGCCATTGGTATTATTTGGTCACGTATGTTTTTATTTTAGCCACATATATTTGAAAAATAAAAGTGGCCAAAGGGTAGTTGAAATCATACATTTTGTCACAATACGCGTGGCCAAAGGGTGGCAACGACCACGTTAAAATATAAAAAGTGTGGCCTTTGATATTATAAGGTCACGTATATTTGTGTTTTAGCAACATATATTTGGAAAAAAATTTGGCCAAAGGGTAGTTGAAATCAGATATTTTGTCCCAATACGTGTGGCCAAATGGTGGCAACGACCACGTTAAAATATAAAAAGTGTGGCCTTTGGTATTATATGGTCATGTATATTTGTGTTTAAGCCACATATATTTGGGAAGAAGAAAAAGTGACCAAAAGGTTGTTGAAATCAGATGGGTCCTTGCTATACACGTGGCCAATTTAAAAGCTATTACAAATTATTAAATACAAATCAATTAAAATTCAATTACAAGTCAAATACAAATGAAATACAAATAAAAAATTAAAGAAAATTACACTGCATACAAGCATTATTCTCAATTTAATTTTCAATCCGGGAGCCAACAACACTACTACGTGGTCTTCATCTTCAACTGTCCAGATTTGAGCTTAATTATGACCATTTTTTCTTGTATTCCTTCCTATACCAAAACATATAATTGATAATTAGGTTATCGAAATTGATCATAATATATATATAGCAATTTTTAAATACTTACCACCATGATAGATATGGATTGAGTAGTGCCATTTTATTGCAAGTAGTATGGGTCATCAGGTCCTACAATTGAATTGATTTCCAGAGGAACATTAGATATCCAGATGAACTTAAAACATCCGGATGAACATCACATTAAGTTCCTGATCAACTTCAAAGTCAGTTGAACTTTATTTGGTACACATCTCACCATTTGTTCCAACAATCCCTATCTAGGCCAAGTGTTTGAGGTACCAAATAACATTTAAAATGGGACTACATGACATTACCAAACATATTACTGTGAAACTATAGAAAGGAATGAAACTTGACTGGAAAATATTTACCCTTTTCTTTTCAACCGCTTCAGACGAGGTTGATCAACCACCGAATTCACGCCCTACAGTTCAATTAATTAATTTATGTAAATGAGAAATCAAACCGATAATGAGTTTCACAAATACTAACCGTTGTGTGTATGTCAGCATGATTAGTGTTGTGGCTAGATCCAACAAAAATCTCTTTAGAATTTACCTAGAACAATGTTTTTAAATTGGTAAAAAGTGAGAGCAGAATAATGACGTGGACCTATCATGAAAGTATTTATTCTGTTTTTTTTTTAATCTAACATAAGTTGTTCCAGTTTTATTCATACAGATTATGTATATACTCTAATTTTTTCATATTAACATACATTTTCAATGAATCATAGCAGAGCTCCATTTAACTCATAACTTTGTTCTTACATGAAGTATATATTCTTATGTACCAGGAACTTGCATCTATTTGTGTTCTTCAGGAACAAGAGTTCATCCGGATTGTGTTCTTCAGAAACAAGAGTGTATGTTATTATAAGGTACTTGAGAATAGTATGATTAAGGTGTGATGTAAAGAATTTACCTCTGTAGATGCCGGAGCATTAAGTTGTTGTGGTAACGGTGTTCCAATTGCAAATAGATGAGCTATAAGTAGATCAAGTTTTTTATCTGATTCTTCAATCTTCAGGAAGAGGGCCTTAACTTGTTTATTTTTTCATCCCTAGGAAGTCTCTCTTCTTTAAGTTCGAACTCAAGTTTTTCCAATTGACCATCAGTGTTGTTGGATCGATCCTTAAATTTCGTACAATTAATAGAATGTAGTTAGATGCTTTTTAACAAAGTAGATAAATAGGAAAACATGCAAACCCTATTAATTCATTATCTCTTCATTAGTTCTTAATTATTAATATATCACATAAAGACCCTATTGATTAATTGTTTGATATGTTATACACAAATTAAAGACATCTAAATGGAAGAGTTGAACACTACATGTCTTCAGTGGATATAAACAAATTACCATTTCTAGCAAAGTAGCAAATGCATGATATCAACATTCTTCTATTCTTCTACAGGGGATTTAAACTACAATTTCTTTATTTTGTACCCCTCTAACATGAACCTACAAAAAATTTTGGAAACACTCCTAAATATGTCCTCTAGGATCATTTCCTAGTAATGACCAGAGTAACATAAACTAGTTCTTAATTATTAAACATCACATAAAGACCCTATTGATTAATTATTTAATATGTTATACACAAATTAAAGACATCTAAAGGGAAGAGCGGAACACATCATGTCTTCAGTGGATATAAACAAACAGTTGACCATTTCTAGCAGTGTACATAAAGAAGAAAGGAGGTTCACCAGTAACATAAATCTACAAACATGTGCATATGCTTGACCTCAACATTCCTAGCATAAAAATAACTAATTTAGCATGCTCCCGCAGTCATTTAAGAAGGTAAATAACTAATTTAGCATAAAATGAATGGGTTGAAATGAATGGAGATAATTTCTGCAATATATACCCCTTCCTAATTAATTCTGTATGAAACGAAATTTTATCGATCTGTAACTGTAATTGTACACAAATACAGGGATCCCAAGTTAAACATGTATCAATAATAAACAAAATAAACAATTTTATGAAAACATATTGTAATTAATAAAACGGAATAACTTGACAATTACCGTTTTCTGGACTGATTGGTCTCCCAAATCACATGGAACTTTTGAAGAATCGCTAGCGTTGTCTGTTGAAGCTATTCGTTGTTGAAGCTCCATGGAAGATGTGAATGATATGGATGAGAAAGAATATCTAGTTATTCGTTGGAGGCGTTTAACTGGAAATTTTCTGATAAAGTGAGTGGAAAAAGTATGTGATGAATCGATAATAAGTAAATTTAGTTCAAAATTTTGGGTGTAATTTGAACTAATGGTGGGAAATTCAAATTTTTAGGTGAATTTTTTTTATTAAAAGGGGGGGAATTGTTCAAACTAATAAGAAAACCCAAAATTAATATAAACAATATCTATATTAAACAAAATTAAACCTAAAATTAAACATAAACATAATTAATTAATTAATTAAATGTCTCCACGTGGCTCTTCCGGCGGGTTCTTCTTCAAGATGAACTTCATCATCCAGTTCATAAAAGTCTTCAAGTGCCTCTTCTTGTGGGTTTACAGGTTCTTCTTCAAGATAAGCTTCATCATCTTAAGGTGTTGAAATAATAAGATTGTGAAATTGTACGAGTACATCAATTACGGTTGACATAACTTTGATCCTTTAAGCAGCTCTGGACGACGATCTGAGTTAAAAGCCCTAACAAAATTATGTTTTAATATTAATTTTATAATTTTCTTTTACATATAATAAACAAGATTTTACTAACATGTGCTTTGTGGCCGGGATAACGCAACTACAAAAAACGGTGACATTACTAAAACATAACTCAAAAATGAAAATGATAAATTACTATGCAATTCGAAACCAAAACACGAAAAGACCGCCATGTTGTGAATTTCTCATGTATAATAATTTTGTTTCCAAAAATATTAAACGAAGGCCAATTAGGATGGTGAGGAGCAACTAGGAGCAATTAGGACCAACTAGACTCAATGAGGACTAAATACTGACAATTAGCGTCATTTAGGATACTTTAGTGAAGACCAGTTATGGTCAATTAATATGGTCAATGAATACGAATTAGGACCAATTCAATGAGAAGGCCGATTATGCTCATATGACCAATTATGACTAATTGGGGCTAATTAGTTTGAATGAGGAACAATGATACCAATAAGGGTAAATTAGGCTTAGTGATGGTCGATTAAGACAAATTAGGTTCAATTGGGGTCAATGAGGACCCATTAGGACCAATGATAGTCGTATATGCTCGATTAGGACCAATAAGGATGAATTATGACCTATTAGGGCCAGTTAGGACCGATGAGGGCCAGTTAGATAGAATAAGTACCAATATGGCTTAATTTGGGTTAATGAGGAGAAATTTGCACAATTTGGACCAATAGGGACCAATTAGTGTCAGTTAGCCTCAATAAGGACCAACTAGACTCATCAAGGACCATTTACCTTGAAATACAACAAATTTGAGTCAATTAAGCCTAATTGACCCAAATTGATTATAATTGGTCCTAAATGAGCCTAATTGGTCGTAATTGACCGTAAGTGATCTTCATTGAACCTAACTGAGCCTAATAGACTATATTGACCTTCATTGGCCCTAATTCATTCTAACTGAGTGTTCACTGGCCCTCATTGGTCCTCATTTGTCATAAATGACCATGATTGGTCATATTTGGTCATATTTGGTCCTCATAAGGCGTCATTGAGCAAAATCGACCCTCGTTAGTTATAACTGGTCTTCATCATTGACCCTAATTTATCCTCATTGACCCAAATTAACCCTAATTTACCCTAATTGGGCCTCATGGCTTTGTTGGTCCTAATTGGTCCTACTTTATCTTCATTTGTCCTCATCGGTCCTAATCGACCCTAATTGATGTGGATTCAATTAAAATAAATTAATAATATGATTCTAAACCAAATTAAATTATCAAAAATTTCCCCATCCCAATTTCAACTAAATGGGCAAACTCCAATAACTTCCCCTGTTTCAATTCTTAGGCTTCATTGGTCTAGAAGAACTGTCGTTAGTATAAAACTGCATTTTCGAAAAACAGTTACCCCTTAATTCTCTCCAGGTTTCTAATTGGTGATTTAAACCTAAACCTTACTCTCTAATTTCTCACAAATGGCACCCAAATTAAATCGAAAGGCTGCATCAAAGCCTACTCAATTGTTCTTCGCCGAACACAATGTTGTAACGTACTTCGAGAAGTCTGATAAGTCAAAGCTATTTGATGAAATGAATGATTTCCTCTAGAAATCCAATACTCAATTTTCTTTTTGTGTGAATCCTGTAATATGCAAGCAGAGAATTGCTGAATTTTGGGACTCAGCCAAAAAAACTGTTGATAGCAACGAGGTTGGTAAAATTGACTCTAGAGTCAATGGGAATGAGATTAGTTTCACTGAAGAAATGATCCGGAAGCATCTAAAATTCAATGATGTATCTTTACTTGACGGTCGAGATGATCGTTAGAGAAATCAAGGGCTCTCTTGATTTCTTAGGGCATTATATAGACACTTGTAACTCAGCTTTAAATAAGCAAAGTGTAAATCACTTTGATATGTACTTCGAAATCTGCAAGTTATAATACAGTGCTCAGTTTTATTCATATTATTATACTTGTCTTATATTCAACTTCATATTACTTTACCAGAAACAGAGCATACGAATTAACTTGTTTCCGCCTAGTTAATTCTAAAGTAAAACCTTGTAATTGGTTCAACTCTGTAACCAGAATCCGATCCTACAAGTGGTATCAGAGCCTTGGCTCGTGTTTTTAAAACTTGAACTCATATTCAGTTTTTAAAACTCTGATTTACCTATGTACTATGTTTTTAGTAAAAAGTCACTCTTTCCACTTTTTCATCCTTAATCATGGGAGAATCACGAAATGGTAGTTTAAAAAAATTACCATCATTCATGCCTGATGATTGTGATACTTGGAAATTACGAATGGTATGTTATCTTCATCATTCTGATTACAGAATGCGGAAATCTGTTATGTACGGCCCTACTATCCTTACAGCAAAATCTGCTACTACACCGAGTGTAGATATAGTTGTAAAACCATGTATGGATCGTTTCCGGATCATAGAAGGATAGAGACGGAGATTCTTGTCATTAAACAATGTCGAATGATTACAAACCGATAGGAGTATACATCGATTGGAGCTCTGGAGGAGGTTTGGACAGAACCTCCTCTCTCACTAAGGAAACATAGAAATGACCAAGAAATCTAACATTGCAATCTAGACTTCACCTATTTATAGGTAACCTGCCCAGCGTACCATTTCGTACGCTGCTCCGTACCAACTGGTACGTGACTTGGTACGCTGGCAGTCTAGCCTAGTTTACAATCTTGACGCTTAAACTATTCGCACAGTAACGACCACACACATAACATGTTCTAACAATAGTAAAGGCTGTTGTTGACTATTCCGATGATGACCACAAGTTGATTGAGGGAGATCACAAAGCTTTATGGGCATTACAAGCAGCACTTCCAAATTCTGTTCTCGTAGGTTTCAAAAACTCTAAAACTGTTTTCGATTTATGGGAAGCTTTAAATGAAATGTACGAAGGAACTGATAAGGTTAAAGAAAATAAGAAAGATGTTCTAAAACAATAATTTGAAAACTTTTCTCACAAAAATGGAGAAAGTATGAATGCTCAATATCTACGTTTTGTTCAACTTCTTGATGAATTACAGGGAAATGATGTGAAGATGGAAAATGGTGATATGATCAGAAAATTTTTTAGATCACTTCCAGATGTCTGGACAGTATATACTGTAAGCATCAAGTACAGCAAGGATCTCAAAACTTTAAAGTTAAGTGAACTTCAAGGAATTCTCAGTTCACATGAAATGGAAATAAATGAAAAATCTGGTACTTTGAACAAACCAGTGAACTTAACAATTCCAACATCTACTACACTCATTACTAATCATGAAGATAGAAGTCACTATAGTGAACAAACTCCGTTGATCACATATCCTACATCACCAAGAGGTAATGAAATCATGCCTCTCTTTTATAACAACTTTGCTCATATTGCATATAACAGTCAAAATTGGCTCACTAGATCAGATCTAGAATGCTTCAATGCTGATGATCTTGAAGAGATTGACATTAACACACAACTAGCAATGATCCCCTTACTTGCATAAAGATTCTACAAAAGAACAGGCAGAAAGTTCAATGGAGATAGAAATGCTCAAATTGGCTTTGACAAAAGCAAAGCCAAATGCTACAACTGTCACCAATTAGGACATTTTGCTAGGGAATACAAGCAGCCCAGAAGAGAAAACACAAGCTAATTTACACCTCAAAGTGAAGGTGATGACATTTTTTGTACTTCTTATGATACACTATCTCCAGAAACCATATTTTTAGGAAATCTGTTGAAGAGTCTCAAAGAAAAATCACCCCAACCATACTTTGGTAAGGAGTTCAGCCATAGGAGTAAAGACATGGTTGATGTGAAAAGGGTTGTCACTACACTTGAATCCCCACTAGATCCAGTGGACAGTGGTAACATAGATAAGACCCAATTCATGGAAACTAGACCATTCTCTGACCCAAAGGCACCTTTAGTGGCGCCCGAGGTAAATGAGGATGTGACTAGGAATCCAGGAGCCAAGACAACCAAGGTGGGGGACATGATCAAGCAAGGCTTGATGGTCCTTCTTTGGTGAAGGATATTGGTGTCAAACCAATGGAGAGCAAGCTTTCACTAAATAAATTAACGGTTTTGTACCAAAACTTACAAACACAGTTCACTTTGCTTTCACACACTGTGAAATTGCAGGGTGAAGAATTGAAGCAAATCAAGCATCAACAGGTTCCTTATGCAGAGGAAGTTGTCACCAAAACATAAAGCTCAAAATCAAAAGCCAGCACTCCACCACAAGAATTTGGTACAAATATAGATGATGCTACCAAAATGGAGGGGTATAGGTGTTGGAAACAGGGTGTCCTGACCCGACGAATTAACGAACCCGACCGATATTGACCCGTAAGAGTTACACCCGGGTCAACGGACTATGAAATCTAATTAAATGTTAATTAGCATTAAAACGAACTAAGTGGTTAATTAAATAAATACTTGATTATTTATTTTAATTAAAACGACAAAACTATTTCAGCTAAAAATGCTCCTAAAATAAATAGACGGACTTATCAGTTATTACCGGATTAACAGACTGATCAGTTTGTTGGATTAAAGGAAATCGCGACCGGGCCCAGTCTGTCAGAGCCCCGGTCCGCGATTTATAATTAAATAAGAGAGAGGGAGATTAATTGTAAGACAAGTCACAAAAACCCTAATCTTAACTCTCTCTCTCCCTCCCCTTCGTCAACCGTAACCGGCGCCCCAAGCCGCCGCCGACCAACGTCCGACGCCACCACCGTGATCCTCCGCGTTTATTCCCGATGGATCCTCGTCTTGCCAGCATCTGTGCCCGTCTCGAAAAGGAAGCAGTCGCAGCCCGAGCCGAAGCCGAAGTCGCGATCCGAGCCGCCGCCGCTGCCTCCTCCGCGCCACCGCACGACAACCGGCCAGTGGTCCTCGCGCTGCCGGCACAGCCGAGGCCACCGCGATCGGTCCCCTCATCGTGGCCCGCGCCACTGTACCCGCCGGCCACCGCCACCGTGTCACCGCCAGTCACCGGTTATGAGATCCTCGTTGGGACTGTTTCAGTTGCTATCCCGGTGGAGGAAGTTTTGTCACCACTACCCGTAGTATCCCTACCAGCACCACCGCTGCCTATAGCCGTCGCCGTCGCTATCGATGATCTGTCTCGCAGGTTCGAGTCAGAAGTCTCAGTTCGTCCTAGCGCAAGCCCATTGAATCCGGGTGTCTCGAGCGGTTGCTCGAATCCCGCCAAGGTATATGTAACTTTATTAGATATTTAATTAATTTATTTATTTATTTTAAATAAATTATTTATCTGTGTTTGTCGTGTACGTTGATTGATCCTGTTACAGTTATGTCCGCGTGTTTAAATTAAATCGTTTCCGCTGCTTAATTAATCTGGTATTAATTTATATATTAAATCAGTTTTAATAAAATTAAAATTGGTAACCCGGATATCCACTGTAAATCCCAACAGTGGTATCAGAGCCATTATCACCGCGCGCAAACCAGAACCGGTTTCTTCGTAACCGGTAGTTCGTAATTTTGACTTAAATCCAAATTGCAAATTAGAATTAATTTTACTTGATTACTTTTAATTCTATATAATTTTATTTATTGTGTGTTAACGGCCGACCCCTAAATTTTAAAATTGCATAATTGTTTATGTCGTGGCGTGTTTTATTTTTCTCTGGTTGGCCCAATTGTTTTGGCCCATTTATGTTTTTTGAATTTTGGTTTATTGGACCCTGTTTTAGGGTTTCAAAGTTGTATAATATTTAGAGCTAGGTTACAATTGTTGTAATTGTAAATTTTGTATAAATCCAAGAATCGAAGACTGAACACACGCCAGAGGGATGTCGAAGCAAGTGGGAGCTGAATCGGATCCAAGAACGCACAGAGTTGCCTCCTTGGTTGTTCACCATTTATTGTATTTAATTTTTATATTAAATATGTCCCTCATGATCTCGCTTATATGGCTCGAGCGAGATCAAGACCTTATGCCGTTTAACACACAATGTGCCATTCGCGACAACTTAGTA
Organism: Deinandra increscens subsp. villosa; assembly: GCA_039602395.1. Classification (NCBI taxonomy): domain Eukaryota; kingdom Viridiplantae; phylum Streptophyta; class Magnoliopsida; order Asterales; family Asteraceae; genus Deinandra; species Deinandra increscens. Next base: position 61,268,651 of record JBCNJP010000007.1, on the reverse strand, counting down.
ATTTTAATTAGGTTAAATTAATTTACTAGTCCCGAGTGGTGATAGGGTATTATCGTTCGTGTTTAACGGTAATTAAATTTTATAAGTAATTAATATCCCTATTTGGTAATTCTTAAAAACTGATAGTTCGTGCCATCCTATCTCAAGTCGAACTTGGAACGTATTTACCGGAGCATCAGTGTTGGAGTTTTTCAACACCGCACTTGTTGCCGAGGGTACCTTCTAAAGTGAGGACATTGGAGTATTTCAACACCGTGTCATCACTTCGACCATTTAGGATTACTATCGCTCTAAACGTATATGTTCGTTGTGTTGGAGTATTTCAACACCGCGCCACGGATGTATATTGCTAAAGTGGGCACGGATGAGGCTAAACGTATCGCAAAATACAATTGTATGTATATAGCGGCCTCATACCGAGAGTTGTGACTTGAGTCTCACAATTGGCAACCGTTGTCAGTTTGTTTACAAGGTTTTGCTCCTGAGGCTCATTTGGCGGTCTCAAGTAATGTCGTCTAAATGAATTCTCGATTTCATAAAGTAAACTTTACCAACTTATTTTAAAGAAATATAAAACATCGAAAATACTGATTAAATCTCCTTTGCTTATTTCAGAAGGCTAAAGAAAACTCACCACCATTAAGTTCAATGGTACAACTCGACCCCTTCACTGAGACAGGCTTTCTCGCATGGCAGACTACTCTGAGGAACCTTTTAAGGCTCTTCGGGAAACTCTATGTCATTGACCGACCGATCGCGAGTATTCCATCTTACTTGTTAAATGAGAACTCACAGTCCGAGCTCCAAAAGCACACTGACAATGATAAGGACGTCACTGACCTGATGTTATCTAGCATGACTTAGGATTATCGGTACAATTTCATGGGGATGTCTGCTTATGACATCATTCGTAAACTCAAGGATTTATTTAAGTTAGGTTAGAGGACTGAGCAAGCTGATGCACTTTTACAATTCATGAACTGCTCTATGGCTAACAACTCCTCTCCATACGATCATGTCATGCTGATGAAAGCGTATCGCGACATGCTGATCGACCTTGGCTACTCCATCTCTGATGGGATAGCTCTTGATGTAGTACTCAGATCTTTGCCTGAACATTATCGTATTCTTGCGATTAATTGTTCGGCTTAGTCGATCGAGAAGGTCATTCCGTTGATACCCAACGTGAAGATCAGGACCACGCCGAACGTGCTCAAAGTTGCTAATACAAAGATCTCCAAAGCCAAGAAGGTTAAAGAAGGCAAAGGCAAGAAACCACATGTGCAGCCTCCCGAGGAGCGCTTGTGCTATGAGTGCAACAAAATGGGACACTTGCGTCGCAACTGTCCCATTTATCTTGCAAAGCTGAAGATGACCAAGAACCATAATAAGGGTTGCTCATCAGGTATGTCAATAAATGTTATTGAACTTTTCACTGTTTCCTCCAATTCATGCGTATTTGATACTGGATCTGGTTATCACGTCGTTAATGTTTTGCAGGAACCTGAGAAGTGGAAGAAGACAGAACAGGGCTGCATGGACCTCATCGTTGGTGACAGGAAGAAGGTCCTAGTACTTGCTACTGGCACATATTCTTTTTCATGCTCTTCTGGCCTTGTAGTTACTTTAGTTAACTGTTTATATGCACCTAGTTTATTTAGAAACATTATTTTCGTCACTTCATTGTTTGAACAAGGATTTCGGTATAAATTTAATGGAAATGTGATTTCTGCTTACCTTAATGATATCTTTTATTTCGAGGCTAAACCTCGACATGGAATATATGAGATAGATGTTCAAACAAACGATCAACTCTCTCATGTTTCTAAAAGAAACAAAGCTGATAGTAACGAATCCTCGTTAAGCACCATAGGCTTGGTCACATAAGCAAGGCCCGCATTAAGAAGTTGCAAACTGCTCGCATTCTCGAATCCCAAAATGCAGATTCCTTTTATGAGTGCGAGTCATGCTTTCTGGTAAACTAACCAAATCACCCTTCACCCATACAGGTGAACGGGCCCAAGGATTGTTAGGCATTATTCACACTGACGTGTGTGGACCCTTTCGTACCGAAACGAGAAATCGCGAACGATACTTCGTGACCTTCATTGATGACTACATCAGATATGCCTATGTCTATCTGATGAAGCACAAGCATGAAACTTTTGAAAAGTTCAAAGAGTTTCAAAACGAAGTACAAAATCAGCTGACTCGAACTATTAAAATACTTCGATCCGATAGAGGCGGTGAATACCTAAGCGCTGAATTCCTGAATCATCTGAAGGAATGTGGAATCTTTTCACAACCTACTCCACTTGGCACACCCCAGTTAAATGGCGTTAGTGAAAGGAGAAATTTAACACTACTAAACATGGTTCGATCAATGATGTGTAGGACTACCTTGCCACATTCCTTTTTGGGATATGCCATCTTGACCGTTGCTCGCCTGATAAATATGGCACTGACTAAGAAAGTAGGGAAGACCCCATATGAGATATGGCATGGTTCTCTTCCTAAACTATCATACCTCAGGGTATGGGGATGTGATGCTTATGTCACCAGCGAATCTGACAACAAGCTCGATCCCCGAGGCGAAAGGGTAACTATTGTAATAACGGTTTTTATTTTTACCATCCCGATGCAAGCACTGTTTCCATCAAAAGGAAAGGTAAATTCCTTGAAAAAGAATTCCTTGCTCGAGGAACAAATGGTGATCCAGTGGATCTTGAAGAAATTCGAGATACACCTAACCCTGAGACAGTCGCTGCGTCTGAGCGACAAACTATTGTCGCGCCATCAGACCCAAGCACAAGCACAAGCGTTCGTAGAAGCGAAAGAACACGATATGAGCCTGATAGATACCTTAGATATCATGAGGCCTTTGACGTTCAGTTAATAGCCGATTCTAACGATGAGCCTATTAACTACAAAGATGCTATGTCAGATCCGGAATCTGATAAATGGCTTGAAGCCATGAACGCTAAGATGCAATTCATGCATGACAATCACGTCTGGGACTTCATTGAGCTACCCCCCCCCCCCGGCACACGGGCAGTAAGGAGCAAGTGGATCTTTAGAAGAAAAATTGACATGCATGGAAATGTGCAAACCTACAAGGCACGGCTTGTAGCGAAGGGTTTCACTCAAACCCAAGGGATTGACTATGATGAGACTTTTTCACCCGTTATCATGATCAAATCGATCAGGATTCTCCTTGCCATAGCCACATACCATGATTATGAGATATGGCAAATGGACGTTAAAACCGCTTTCCTGAACGGACAACTCAAAGAGGATGTCTACATGGTTCAGCCTGATGGCTTTGTCGATCCAGAGAATCCAAACAAGGTTTGCAAGCTTAGCAAGTCCATTTATGGACTCAAGCAGGCATCTCGAAGCTGGAATCTTCGTTTTGATCAAAATAAAGATGAACCTTGTGTTTACAGAAAGGCAAGTGGGAGCGCTGTATCATTTCTCTTACTGTACGTCGACGATATATTGATCATAGGAAACAACATACCCATGCTTAACGATGTTAAGAAATGACTTTCATCTTGTTTCGCTATGAAAGATCTTGGAGAAGCCACTTACATTCTGGGAAATAAAATTCACAAAGATCGACCTAAGCGCCTTTTGGGACTCAGTCAAAGCACATACGTTGATAAGATCATAGCTCACTTCAACATGAGCAACTCCAAGAAAGGAGCCGTTCCCATGACTAAGGGAACAATCTTGGACAAATCTCAAGCACCTAAAATGGAGCGCGAGATAAGCCAAATGGCATCGATCCCATTTTCCTCTGCTATTGGATCTATCATGTATGCCATGCTCTGCACACGACCAGATGTCTCATATGCACTGAGCGTGACAAGTCGGTACCAACAGACGCCAGGACTAGCTCATTGGACGGCTGTAAAGAAAATATTAAAATACTTGAGAAACACCACTGATATGTTTCTCGTATACCGAGGTGTTGATGAAGAGCTCACTGTAAGGTGTTAAACTGACGCTAGTTTTCAGACTGACCGAGATGACTCTCGCTCACAGTCAGGATTCGTATTCACTCTTAATGGAGGGGCTGTTTCCTGGAGAAGCTCAAAACAGCCAGTAGTAGCTGATTCTGCGATAACACCGGCGCTATAGCTCAAGCCAAAGAGCAAGGGTCTCACAAGAAGGCCAAGCACATCCTGAGGAAGTTCCACTACATAAGAGAAGTAGTCGACAGAAACGAAATCAAAATAAGCAAAGTACACACAGATGAAAACTTAGCTGATCCCTTCACTAAGCCTATGACTCAAGAGACTCATGTACACCACAGAGAAACGATAGGGCTTAGATTAGCTAAAGACATGTTTTGATTTAGTATTTGGATGTATGAACACCAGCAGTTATCTATATTATTCTTATTCCATGTGTTTTATGCAATAATGAATTACATAACTGTGTTCAATATTTATACGTTTAATTCTTGGACAATAAGTTATTGTCCTAAATGTCCGTAGTCGATTAGTTAGTGGGAGCTATAGTAAAGTAAGACTATTGTGACTGCTTGAACCTTTAATACGTTTAACTTTCAAACTCACGAACCTCATTGGTGAATGACGTTGGACTGATCAGTTGTTACCGGATTAACAGACTGATCAGTTTGGTGGATTAAAGGAAATCGCGACCGGGCCCAGTCCGTCACAGCCCCGGTCCGCGATTTATAATTAAATAAGGGAGAGGGAGATTAATTGTAAAACAAGTCACAAAAACCCTAATCTTAACTCTCTCTCTCCCTCTTTTCGTCGACCGTAACCGGCGCCCCAAGCCGCCGCCGACCACCGTCCGACGCCACCACCGTGATCCTCCGCGTTTATTCCCGATGGATCCCGCCTTGCCAGCATCTGTGCCCGTCTCGAAAAGGAAGCAGTCGTAGCCCGAGCCGAAGCTGCAGCCCGAGCCGAAGCCGAAGCTGCGACCCGAGCGATAACCGGCTGGTGGTCCTCGCGTTGGCGTCGCAGCCGAGGCCACCGCGACCGGTCCCCTCCTCGTGGCCCACGGAACTGTACTCGCCGGCCACCGCCACAGTGTCACCGTCGGTCACGGGTGATGAGATCCTCGTGGGGACTGTTCCGGTTGTTATCCCGGTGGAGGAAGTTTTGTCACCACCACCCGTGGTATCCCTACCACCACCGCCACCACTACCGCCACCGCCGCCGCTGTCGATGATTTATCTCGCAGGTTCGAGTCAGAAGTCTCAGTTCGTCCTAGCGCGAGCCCGTTGAATTCGGGTGTCTCGAGCGGTAGCTCGGATCTCACCAAGGTATATCTAGCTTGTTTAGATATTTAAGTAATTTATTTATTTATCTTAAATAAATTATTTATCTGTGTTTGTCGTGTACGGTGATTGACCCTGTTACAGTTATGTCCACGTGCTTAAGTTAAATCGTTTCCGCTGCTAAATTAATCTGGTATTAATTTATATATTAAATCGGTTCTAATAAAATGAAAATTGGTAACCTGGATATCCACTGCAAATCCCAACAATAGGGCCTATAGAGAAGAAGATTTTACTGAATTTGACTGGAATACAAGAGTACCCAAGGAGGTTAGATTGAAGTTGTTTAAATCTGTTGGAAGAGAGCCATTTACAATTAAAGAAGCATGGAAAGCAGTCTCGTTAGATGACATTCTAAGAACTTGGTACATATAAAGATGATGCTACCAAAATGAACGGGTATAGGGCCTATAGAGAAGATAATTTTACTGAATTTGACTAGAATACAAGAGTACCCAAGGAGGTTAGATTGAAGTTGTTTCAATCTGTGGGAAGATAGCCATTTACAATTGAAGAAGCATGGAAAGCTGTCTCAATAGATGACATTCTTGCTGTGGCCCCACACAAAGACAACCTAAAGGAACTGTTTCTCTTCACTATGATAGTTGTAGGAGCACTTCCTGCTTCTATCAGAGAAATTCAGCAGATTATTGAAAAAGGCTTTATTAACCCTGAAATGAGGGCAACTGCTAAAGAAGAAGGAGTTGATCTTGATGCTGAGACATAAGTGATGGATGAAGATGATGATGATGATAGTGATTATGATAACGATGGTGATAATGGAAATCGAAAGAAAGATGATGAAGAAGTTCAAAGTGTGCTGAAAGAAGACACTGTTGACAAAGATCAGAATATCCAGGAAATCAACAAAAATGTGTACAAAATTAATATGGATATTGCTGATGAACAAATAGAAGATGTCTTGAAGGATTTAGATATCTGATTGATCCCGAGGTAAATGATGAAGTTACCTCGGAAGCTATAGAAATTATCTCGAGAGAACATATTAACCTGGGTGAACAATTTACCTCGGGAGAAAATGTTATCTCGGGCGATCAGATTATCTCGGAACTGGCTATTGTTACTGATACTGATCAAGTTACCTCGGAGCAAACAGTTACTCTGGAGGATGAAACTAACACTCTCATGTTTTTTGCAGCAGACACAGAGCAGCCAATCAGGTTTGAGTTCACTCAAGCAAACATTTGGAAAGAAGCAGAAACATTGGCAATGGTACATTTAAAAAGAGTTTATCAAGGATAAAGCTTTTCTTGGTTAACATCTGCTCCTACACCTCCTAATGAACCTGAACAATGACTGGTGATTAAAGCTCCTCTAGTAGATTTGGGAGGGGTTAGAGATGAAGGAGGATACCTCATGGAATTTGGACCTTACTTCCCACCAACAAAAGACTATTCAGAAGATGTTCCTGTGGCTCCTTCAACACCTGTGGAAGATATAGTAAGAGATATTTTGGACAACTACTGGGCAAAATACAAGCCAGGAACAGGTGAAGTCAAGATCAATCCACTCCAACCATTTGTCAAAAGAGCTGACATCAGTGACAAAGTCATAACCTACCCTACTGGACAATCCAAATCTTGGGAAGGGCAAGAAGAAAATGACTGATGATGAACTCCTACAGGCAGACCATGAGAAGAAGTTCAAACCTGCCTACAAGAATGTGTCAACTCCTGAAAACAAAATTGACTGTTCAAGAACAGTATTCATTCCTATTCTTGACAGGCATGGTGAAGATCGTGAGTGACAAAGCATTATCCGAAGAATTTAATGAAAGAATGATAAGTCACATGGCTCAACTAGAGAAATTCAGTGAATTGAAAAGAAGAAGCAGAGAAGGTGTAAAGATTCCTGCAAAGCTATTTGAAGCAGAGAACGCAAAGGCCACAAAACCTACAAGGCTTCTGGATGGGCAAGAAACCACCCTACATGATACTGATGTAAGTATGATAAACTCTGTACTTGCAGGTGACATACTGGAAAGAATGGAACAGGAAAGACTGGATAGAGATATGGCTGAAGCTTTTGCACTTCAAGACAACCTACAAATTTATCAAAACAATGAAGTTCTTTTTTATTTGATAAAAGAAGCTATAAGAAGGTCTATGGAAGAAAGAAAGAAGAAATTACACCAAGCCAAGGAAAAGAGGCATCAGTCATTTGCCAAAGAAGCTGACCTTGAAGTAAACAAGGAAAAAGAAAAGATCAGGCTAGTTGCAAATAATGCCAACTGAGAATTACTTAAAAGATGGAGAGACATAATCTTAGCCAGAGGATGGGTCAAACCTGAAGCTATTAGCTTAACCTCTGCTAATGAATTATGTGGATTAATGTCAATGGTAGTAGAAAAAGAAGGAGATCTCAGGCTCAGTCAAAGACTTGAAGCAGACAATGCCATCCATGAGCAATTAAAAACTGTTGAAACACAGAAAATTGCTAAAGCTCCTCTTACCAAAGCAGAGGAGACAAGAGCACTCAAGAGATATTTCATAGAGATCTTAGGAGAAGAAAAGAAATCAATAAATCCATGTTCTTTGTACACTCTAAGAGATAGGTATGATGAGATAAGAAAGGAGCAGTCAAGGACATTAGAAAGAACAAGAATTCCTAGACCTCCAGGAGCTTTCTCAGGTACACCTTCTCTTCCTCCTAAACCTATGAGTCTCATAGACTCACTTATTGGCAATACACCCTCTACTCCACCTACTACTACACAAATCCGCACCATTCCTACCAAAAGAAACCCTCCCAGGGCCAGCAGACCTCAATTCTCAAAACCACCAGCCAAAATATCAAAACCTAGCAAACCCATTCCACCAAAATTCAGAGCTGATAACTTCACCCTCATTGAACCTCTCATCCAACCCAAACCAAAACCCATAACATCCCATATTCCTTCAATCCAAAAATCAACTCACCATTCCACACAACCACCTTCTGCACAACCAACCCCAGCACCCACTGAAGCAACCAACCCAGTGAACCCACCAGAATCCACTACAAGTACATCAAGAAGAAAGAAATAAATGGCAAAAAGAAAGAGGTCTCAAGTCATTTCTTTTAGTTCTGACACATCTTCAGAAAAGAAAGAACCTGAGGATATGCATACTAAGAGAAGAAGAATTCTTTCTTGGAGATTTGATGAAGACTCAAGTCTCTACCTGTTCACTACAACCACCAATGAAGTTCTAAGACTCAGTAGCAATGAAGTGCTTACTACTTTATCTGACTTAGAACTTGGTGATGTAAGAAATTCTACTGGTGATGGCAGAAGATTAAGTGCTCAAGAGTAGTCCCTCATGATGAAGATAAGGATGCACTTTGACACAACAACAAGGGAAACTTCATCTACTGCACCCATCAGAACTGACTGTTCTGTTACTCAGGTGGAATTTGATCTAGCTATTGACAGATACATTGTATACAGAGCTGATGGATCATTCACATGACACAGAGAGATAAATCCAGCTGAATGGAACTTTAATGATCAGAAAACCATAGTGGATTGTATGCTCACAAACAGGCTGTTCAGATTTGACATGACAAAAGATCAGTAGAAGAAGTCAGTTTTTACTGAAGATGTTAGTTGTTTTTGGTTCAAGATAGTTTAAACCGTTTTGTTTTTCATTTAGTATTATATTCGGAAGATTTTGGAAGCATCATCTTAGGGGGAGATTGTAAGGAAGAATTTCTCCTGAAGAAATGATACTGATCGGCTAAACATGTTATCTAGGAAGATCAGAAGGCCCGAGATAAGTTACCTCGGAAGAACATACTGCCCGAGATAACTTATAGTTATCTCGGAAGGTCATTTTACATCGGAAGCCTATTTTACCTCGGTTGCACAGTTTTATCTCGGACAGTGGATACGCCCGAGATAACTTAAGTTACCTCGGTAAGGTGAGTTATCTCAAACATCAACTTGACCTGCTTCACTTGTCTCTGACATATCTAATCCAGTTACCCACCATTCTCCTGACATGAAGCTGACACGATTATCTTCTAGACTAGTTTATTATTATTCTAGTTCATGTATCTTTACTTGACGGTCGAGATGATCGTTAGAGAAATCAAGGGTTCTCCTGATTTCTTAGGGCACTATATATAGACACTTGTAACTCAGCTTTAAATAAGCAAAGTGTAAATCACTCTGATATGTACTTCGAAATCTGCAAGTTATAATACAGTGCTTAGTTTTATTCATATTATTATACTTGTCTTATATTCGACTTCATATTACTTTACCAGAAACAGAGCATACGAATTAACTTGTTTCCTCCTGGTTAATTCTAAAGTAAAGCCTTGTAATAGGTTCAACTCTGTAACCAGAATCCGATCCTACACTCCGTATGAAGTTCATAGATATTATCATAGCCAGGGAATGGGCAACTCCTAAACAAGCAAATTTAATGACTGCTAATCACTTATGCGATATGATGTCCAGGGTTTGTTCAAGAGGATGGTGAATTAAAACTGAAGGAAAAGATAGATGTTGATGAAATGCAAGAGAAGACAAAAAGGGAAGAAGAGATACAGAAAATCCTAGAAAACCCTATGACCAAGGAAGAAGAACTCAAGCTTCTCAAATTCTATTTCATTAAGATGAGGGGGGATGACCCAAAAAAGATCAATCCTTCTGGTATTAATAGCTTGAGAATCAGATATTCAAATACCATACATGAACAGAACAAAATCTCAAAGGTTACAGGTGAACCAATACCACCAGGTGCATTTTCTGATCTGAACAGAACCCTAACCTCACGGAAACCCAAAAGAAACCCTCCTAAAACTATTAGACCATAAAAAAAGCCTAAACCTGTAAAGCCTCCTAAAACTGTAACATTAAAGCCTCTTCCACCAAAGTTTAGAACTAGAAAACTTCACACTCATTGTACCACAACCTAGAATTGATCATACTCTTCCATTCTCCATATCCTCACCTAAACAAACCCCGAAAACCCTCATCTCCACCCAAGCCACCAGAAAAACCACCAACTAAGAGAATGAAGTCAGTGGCTAAAAAAGGATAAGGAAAAGTGATCAATGAGGAGGATGAATACAAAGATGTCCATGCTGAAAGGAGAAGAATCATCTCCTGGAGGTATGATGATCAAGCCAAAGTATACCTATTCACAACCAGTTCAGATGAGGTACTAAAGTTTACAGCTGAAGAAGCTATGTACAACCTCACTGACCATGAGTTGGGTGATGTTAGACAGTTACGTGGTGATATGAAGGGTACGTGTTCACAAAAGGACCCCTTAATGTTGAGGATAAAGATGTATTTGGATGACTTATACGGGGAAGTAGATGAAGCCACACAACGTAGCATTGATAATCTTGTTTTGACGCTTGAAGTTGATAAGGATGGAAAGTTGGTAGTCTATAGAGTTGATGGGTCATTCACAAGGCATAGTACAGTTTCAGATCCAGAATGAGCCAGGCTAACAAAGACCGAATCCATTTAATAATGACAAACTAACAGGCTTCATGTGGTTAAGAGAAAATAGGTGACCAACTTAGAGTATAAGAAAGAAACAGACATGTATCACATTTTCACCAGTGAACATGGCGAGACAATTAGAAGCTCTATAGATGCTCTAAATAGGCTTTCTGAAGATGAGATACGAGATATTGTTAGGATTGGTGATACCGAGAGCAAAATAGTGACACGGACCTATCATGAAAGTCTCTTATTTGATAAGGCAAAATTTTGGTTATAAGCTATTGAATAGGAGAACAAGATGGGAACCGGATGAACTTGGCTGGAAGAAGAGTTGATCCTTGTATTTGTGTACAAGTGCATAAGTTGTTCCAGTTTGTATGTTAACATAAGTTGTTACAGTTTTATTCATACACTTTTCATCTATAATAGCATGCACATTTTCAATTAATCATAGCAGACCTCCATTTCACTCATAACTGTGATCTTACAAGATGTATATATTCATATGCTATGTTAGTATATGTTGGCATTTTGATATGTTGGGATGAGATGATTTATAAAAAGGATAAATTTTACTTCTTCAGTAAATTGGAAGAACACAAAACCATATGAACTACAATTCCTCAGGAAATAGAGTTCATGAGGATTGATAGAAGATAAACTAGAGTTCTTCGAGATGAATCGGATAAACTAGAGTTTTAAAGTTCTTCAGGATGGTTAACCAGTTTTCATCTATAATAACATACACATTTCCAATAAATCATAGCAGACCTCCATTTTACTCATAACGGTGATCTTACATGAAGTATATATTGATATGTTATGTTAGTATATTTTGGCATTTTGATATGGTGGGATGAGATGATTTATAAACAGGATAAATTTTACTTTTATATTGGAAGAGAACAAAACTGGATGAACTACAATTCCTCGGGAAGAAGAGTTCATGAGTATTGAGAGAAGATGAACTGGAGTTCTTCAGGATGAACCGGGTAAAATAGAGTTCTAAAGTTCTTCAGGATGGTTAACCAGTTCACAATAAAATAAAAATCACATCAGTTCACAATAAAATCTATCTGCAACAATCAAATTTAGAATAAATCAACTTTAATGATTGAGATAAAATCTATCAATATTAATGGGGTTAACAAAAAACAAGAGTTAATAAAAAATTATATATATATATATATATATATATATATATATATCTATATATAGGGGAAGGATCCTGCAAAAACCCTTTATATTGCGAAAACGCGAAAACCAATATTAAAACCTACATAACTTCTTCATACGTTAATGTTTTTTCATAAAATTGGCGCCAAATGTTTTAGAATTACGTTATCTTCAATTCTGGAAACAAATATTAAAAAAAATGAACGGTTTTTTTTTCGTGTGATACATATGTGTATCATCATCATTACTACTGCACAAAAACGAATTATCATGTGTAATAACACTCCTTATGTTAAAAACATATTAAAACACTAAAACATTTATGGTACTAATGATAATGAAACATAGTGCACATGTGCAATATATAATTAAAAAAAATTATAAAGTGTTATTTTTTTCATTAGATATAAAGATAACATAACTATAAGATTTATGGTGCAATTTCCTTTTAAAACTAGTAATGTATACCACATATATGAGGGTTTTTTTTTTGGTGTGGTACACATGTGTATCATTCAAAAAAACACACAAAAATGACAGAAATATAACATATATGGTGCATCTTAGAGAAAAAAATATTAACTCATACTAAAGTATGAGTTTTTTTTTTTGTGGTACACATGTGTATCACAGAAAAAAATAAAAAATAAAAAAACGTTAACTTTTTATTTTTTGTTTTTATAGAATTAAAGAAAACATAATTATAAGACTTTTGGTGAAAATTTTTTAAAAATATATCAACGTATGAAAAAGTTATGTTGGTTTTAAGATGGTTTTCGCGTTTTCGCATGATCCTTTCCCTATATATATATATATATATATATATATATATATATATATATATATATAGAGAGAGAGAGAGAGAGAGAGAGAGAGAAAAGTTCATGTGAGAAGTTTTGGTTAAATAAGAAGGATAAGAAGTCAAAGGAAGGATGGGCAAATTTGGAAACTTGTATATTTTTCACTTTCCCCCCAATTATTAAAATGCTTATAACTTTTCCATACGATATTGTTTTTTTATAAAAATTTCACCATAAAAACAAGCGTTTTTTATCTTTAAAACCCATACAATATTGCTATATAAAAAAAAATTGTGAATGACCTGAACATATAACACAACGACCTGAACATATGACACAATGACACAATGACCTGAACATTCTGAACATTGTTCAGATCATTGTGTCATTGTGTCATATGTTCAGGTCATTGTGTCATTGTGTCATATGTTCAGGTCGTTGTGTCATATTTCACGTCATTAGCAAAAAAAAAATTTGATTTTTTATATAGCAATACTGTATGCGTTTTAAAGATAAAAATACGCTTGTTTTTATGGTGTTATTTTTATAAAAAAAATAATATCGTATGAAAAAGTTATGAAGGTTTTAATAATTGAGGGGAAAGAGAAAAATGACAATTTGACCAAATTGCCCCTCTTCTCCCTGGAAATCCTTTTTACCTTTTATTTTTTACTTTTAATTAAGCGAATAAATCTGGGCCATTGATCATCAGATCTAACGGATGAGAAGGCTTCTTATCCTTCTTATCTTCGCCTAACTTCTCATTATATATATATATATATATATATATATATATATATAGGGTTAGAATCCTGCGAAAACACGTTTTTTTGTGAAAACTGCGATAACACATATTAAAACCCATGTAACTTTTTTCGTACGTTAACGATTTTTCATAAAACTGCGATAACACATATTAAAACCCACATGTGCATCATATAATTAAAAAAAGTTATAAAATGTTTTTTTTTTCATTAAATCTACAGATAACACAACTATAAGATTTAGGGTGCAATTTCTTTTTAAACCTATTAGTGTATATCCCATGTATGAGGTTATTTTTGGTATGATGCACATATGCATCATTCAATAAAAACGCAAAAAATGATGAAAATATTGACATATGCGACTAAGAAAAAAAATATATTAACTCATACTAAAAGTATGAATTTTTTTCTAGTAATGCACATGTGCACCACACACAAAAAAAATAATAAAAAAATAAAAAAAGCGTTAAGTTTTTTAAAACTTTTATAGGATTAGAGATAACATAATTTTAAGACTTTTGGTGCAATTTTTTTTTTAAATATTAACGTATGAAAAAGTTATGTATGTTTTAAGATTTGTTTACGCAGTTCTCACAAAAAAGGGTGTTTTCGCAGGATCATTCCCCTATATATATATATATATATATATATATATATATATATATATATTGATCTATATACAAAGATTTTCATCAGATCCTATACAAAGATCTATCTAACTAGCTAAGACCTAGTATCCAACATATAGTCTTCATCATCAATGAAGCTGCTGCTGCTGCTGTCATTAGGAAACATCTTTTTGACCAGGCGGCAATCTCGGTCCCAACTCGGAGGTGTATGTGGAATCCATGTTCCGAATTAAATACACATCCAGCTCTCTCTCTCCCCCTCTGGTCCCTGGAGATGAAGATTCATATCCCCTACAACTTCATCAGTGATGAAATCAGCGTACTCAAGCCCATTTGTGATGGACAGAGGTGGGATCCTGCAGTAAATGAGGAAATATCCAATCGATGTGTGGTTTAGGTATTGCACCATTTGATTCAGATCATGACAATAAAATGTGCGAATGTCGACATGGTCGACATAATCCACCTTTCCCTTCCAAACATCTTGTCCGGCGGCATTCCGGTGGAAATCGCCGCAGTGATCGATCTTGTGGGTGAACCTCCGACCACTTGTAAAAAACCCAAAGGCAGAGTAGAGAGTAAGTAATTAAAAAACATAAAACCCTAAAAATAAAAACCTGTAGCCATTGTTGAGTGAAAATACACTTACGGGGAGTCTTGCCGTAGTAGGGCGCTTGTTCATTAACACCCCTAATCCTCCATTGTTTACCAAAGGCAGCCATTCATCGATCAAAGTTTTTTTTCTGAAAATGCGTGAGCATCGGATCGTCTACTCAATCTAGCTAATCGGACATCAAAACGTAATTAACCGATTGTTTTATTGATCAACGAAGAACAATTACAATCAGTAAACACTTAGAAACACAACACAAAGAAACACCTTGAAAACACACACTTAGCAGAAATCTCACACGCTCAGAACTAACTATTACAAAGATCAAACACCTATATATACCCAGCTGACCGAGCCTCGTCCGAACCTCAGGTTTGGCCAGTCCGAACTCCAGGTTCGGACCTAGTTCGGCCACTCAGACTTTGACTTGAACTTGAACATTGCTTGATACTTCAGACTACGCATATATCATGTATCAACAAACTCCCCCTCGTCGTGTGCAGTATCTTTTCAAAATCATCAACTCTGTATCTTTAATCAAGCTCCCCCTCAAGTGTAGAATCTGTTCGTCCAATGAAATGAATCTTCGAACAAACTCCTTCTCAACTCAATCGTATCTTAATCTTGAAAACTCGATGACATCTGATGTATCTCTGGTCTTTTAACAACAACCTTAAGAAGACTTGAAGTTGTGATCACTTGCACCTTAGCATCTTGCATCAATATTTAAATAATCTTTGCGCAAAACGTCTCTTCGAGACTCCAAGATATGACTTTTGAAAATTGAATTTTGTATCACGTGTTGATCAGATCGAAAATAAAGCAGAAACAAAATCTTTTTAACTTTTAGAAAGTTTATATCAAAACACACTTAAAATCTTTTTATTTTTTTCAAAGTTATGTTAAAACACACCGAAAATATTTTTGTTCTTTTCTGAAATGAAATGAAATCACAATACATAATCAAACACTATTTTTGATATGAGAAAGATCACTATATGGGATCATATTGGTCATAACGCACTGAACTACACTTCAATTTCAATTAATTGAAACACATCACATAAGTCATGCTGATTGCCGATATAATTTGTCCATATTAAACTCAGACAGAATCGTACTCATAACATCTGGATATGTTAAGGTATTGATTAGATTTGCTTTGACCAGTGTACCCCACACTATCAGACATACTCAGACATTTTCTGTTTGACTTTCTTTTTCCTTTTGTGAGATAGCATTTTTCATGATATTGTCAACTGTGTTCCATGCAAAAAGAAATAAGAACGTTAAATCGTCAACCTTAAGGTCGATCTTTCGATACGCAGATAAGGCCTCGGATTTAACAAACTAAGAAAATAAAACAAGTTGAACTTGTATAACCCATCAACAATCAGGTCGGTACTCCCGTACACGCAGAGAAAGTCCGAAGAGTTATACGAAACACCAAAGAAAATAAAGCAGAACGTCAAACGAACAACGATCAGGTCGATCTTTCGATACACAGAGAAAGTCCGATCGTTTGACAAAATAAAGAAAATCAAACAAGTTTAAATCTTTGCAAAATGAACACATGTATACACAGTGACTTCTCATTCTTAATTTCATACTTATTTTTCTTTTTTTGTCATGAAATATGCATCAAGATGTTATCCACATGGTCAAGCGTTAGTATTTAATGTATATCACATCTGAATACTTTCTGATTTGCCGAGTCTACCAAACATATCAAACAATGATCTTATGGCCCTTTCATCTACTCTATCCATGAGTCAGATACGTAAGCCAATGTACCATCATTTCCCAATGATTCAATTTCTCACAATTTTATATTGTGCATGTATCCACCTTCCTTCGTTATATATTTGGCATGTATTCACCTTCTTCCCATAACATGCTTTTTCTCAATTACTCCCCCTTATTTACAATTCTCCCCCTTAAAGTGAAAACTCTAGTTTTAGATTTTCATTTTACAAGACGCTACTTTTGGTTTTTGAGAAAAACTTGGAAACAAAGAAAAATGACCAATCAACACGGATATGTTGTATATTTAGAATTCAGAAAATTTGCAGATTTAGAAAATTTGATCATGAAATTTAAATTATGCAGAATACTCCGCCATCAACAACTTTGCAATCGTCGACAGGTCTTCTAGAAGTACCTGCACACTGGTCAAACTGATTAGTTCATAAATGACCCGAAGCGGATTGCTTCTGGTCGACCAGTGTCCTGGTTTTTCTTTGAAACCACCTTAGGTTTCCATTGCTGTTGTTGTTTTGGTAAAACAATTTGATGAATCTATCACAGGTGACTGTGACGAGGAACCGACACTTTGAACCTTTGAAAACATAGGAACAAAACGTTTTTGTTTTTGAAAGAAAGTAGGTTCAACTTCATCAAAAACTCAGCCACGTTCATCAAAGAATTTCTGTTGGGCAGGTTTACCAAACATTGGTTTCTTATGAAACCTTTGTGAAAAAATCAATAGGTAGTGAAAAATCTTTTGCCATATGCCCTGTTCGACGGCAAATATAACATATTCGTTTTGATTTGTCTCACTTTTGACGTACCTGCGATGAATTACACATAGGAATATCTCAAACATGATCAAAATGAGAATCATATACCTGATGTCTGTGATCATGGACCTATTTAGATGTTGGGCTTCGAGATTGAGAACTTTCAGAAGAAACTTGATCTTTCACAAAAACTTCAGAAATCTTTCGAGCATCAACACAATGAAGAGGAAATTCTTTATCAGAAAAGAGTTGATACAAACCTTTGAGCTTATAGAATCGCTCAGATTGAACTTTTTTAGCTCTGAAGATCTCCTTCTTCACTTGCTTCATCTTAATGTTCTTCAGACCCTGGGCTGTGAATGCTGGAACTTCCTCAGCTCTACCTTTCATTTCTTGAAAACCCAATCCAACTTTCTTTCCAACAAACTTCTCCTCAGATGTATAATGCCCATTCTTTGCTAACCGAGAAAATTTAACTTTTACTTCAGTCACATTCTTCTGATCATAAAAGATCTTCTCATTAAAGTCAAATTGTGACTTAATCTTGTCACTTAGAGTAGCTGAGTTCTCATTATCAGCAGAAGATGAACCAGATACAAACTTTGGAGCGGGAAGAACCTCGGATTTCTTTTCCTTCTGCTTCTTATTCTTCTTATTCTTCTTCTTCTTCACAACTTTTTCTTCCTCAACATAAGAGGGTGAAAATTTTGAATAATCAAATTCAGGAACTTGGTCTTGCACTTCTTTGAAAGCTTCTTTGATTTGAGCAGGGGGTGATGCAGTTCTATCAAACATTTTCTCAAAATTTGCATCATTAGCTAAAAAACTTGTGAAAACTTAAGAATTTGAAACATTGTTGAGCAAGCGATATGCATCGATTACTTGAATTTTGAGATCAGAAATCTTCTGTTGTGCTTCAGCCAACTCTTTTTCTGTAGCTATCAAACGCTTAGCAACTTTATGAGTTTTAAACTTTTGCATTTAAAGATTTTCCAATCCTTCAAACAACTCTTTCTTTAGTTTAGTTTCATTTCGCCTTTGAATCTCCAAATTTGTTGTTTGAACTTTATTCACACTAACCAACTCCCGCTTCTCATCCAACAACTTTGCCATGTCAACTTGATATGTTTCAATCTTTCGAGCAGATTCTTCAACCTTTTGTGTAAGCAAATCAAGTTTGATTTTGGACTTTTCAAATAAATTCTTGAAGTCAGTAGCAGCATCTTCAGCATTAAACTTCCATTTTTCAACCTCTTTTACCAACTCATCCCGTTCTTCACAAACCTTTGCTCTGGTAGCTTCAACATCCTTCTTATCTTGTTTGAACACTTCTAAAACTTCATTCAGCAATTTGATCTCAACCATTAAACATTCATTCTTCAAAACCAACTCTTTCTCCTTTTCCTTAGAAATCTTCAAACATGAATTAATCACATCAAATTCCTCAGACAGTTTTTGAACTTTATTCAACAAGGAAGCATTTTCTTTCATAATACTCTGCAAGTTTTCAGCAGATTCATAAGAACTTGGATTTGAACTAGTATCGGAACTAGTATCTGAATAGGAATCATCTGATTGAACATGAGTGACAATCAAAGCTGATGAATCATAACCAAACCTTTGACCCCAATCATAAACAGCATCCTGTTGAACTGTTAAAGTTGTTGCCTTCTCTGTGTTACTAGAAGATGGCTGAGTAAAACCAGGTTTGCTTTATAAAGGAGGACCAGACTTGCTAAGATTTGCTTGTTGACATTCTTTGGCAAAATGCCCAAGCTTTGAACACTTGTAGCACTTCAATTTTGATTTATCAAAACCCAATTTCTCACCAGAAATATTTCTTCCATGTTTCTTGAAAAATCTCTTCGATCATTGGCATAACATAGCATATTGCCAAGATATATCCAATTCAGTTAGTTGATCATCATCAAGTGCATCAAGATCATCGCTGGTTAACTTTGCATCAGCAACATTCTTGATAATCAACCCAAAGGATGAGGAAATCAATGCAGAAATCATTTTGGCACAATCATCTGTTGATTCAACAGAAAACGCATTCTGACTCGATGAATTTGGGATTGTAAAGCTACAACCCCGTGAAGAATTGTTATCAGAATTTCCTGAACTTCCTGACAAGAAAGCAACATTTGGTGCATAACTCAAACTTGGCTTAGCTTTTGCATTCATGATTGCACTATTCTCACCATGATACAATTCAGGATTCTGTAAAGTAGTAGTTGATTTCTTTGAGTTTAACATTTCCATTTCCCGAGCATGAAGTTTTCCAGTAAGCTCGTGAAATGTCATTGTAGAATAATCCTTATCATGAGTGAGTAGCAAAACATAGTTTTCCCATTTTTCAGGCAAAGCTTCCAAAATCTTTTCTTTCAAATCAGCATCGGTTTTCTCAATCCCAACCACCTTTAATTCACTAATCAAGTGTGACAGCCTTGAAACGAGAGCACTAATGTTTTCATTGTCATAATTCTGAAAATTATCAAACTCTTTGTTTAGAACTTTCTTCCGACTCTTCTTGTAGTCATCATTACCTTCACACCTCGCTGATAAAGCATCCCACAATTGCTTATATTTCTTGCAAGTGCTAAATTGATGAAGCAACTCAGTGGGTAATGCCATTGTTTTAAGATAACTGTATGCCTTTTGTTCAAGCTCGTATGATTTTCTTTCAGCAAGATCAAAAGTATGAACTTCTTTGAAATCTCCCGCATCTGTTGGATGTTGATAAAGCTTCTTAAGCGGGATCCACAAATCGATATCATTTGTACTTATGTAAGCGAAAAATCGTTTCTTCCAATTTTAATAATCTTCTAGTTTCAATAATTTGGGAACTTTCTGACTTGTTCCGATTTCATTGTCAAAATTTAGCATAGTTTGCATTGCATTCTGCATCGCTGCAAATGCTTGAAATTCCGACATCGTTGAAAAATTTTAATTTTGTCTGCCGAACTTGCTCCGAACCTAACACTGTGCTCCGAACTTCCACCGAACTCTGTCCGAACCTAAATCAAAAGGCCGAACTTTCACCGAGCTTGGTCCGAACCTAAAAAGCTCCGAACGTCCTCCGAACGAACTCCGAACTCCGAACGAACTCCGAACTATCACCGAAACAGAACAAACTCCGAACACCGATCTAGGACCGAACTCTCACCGAAGACTCATCGAACTCTGTCTGAACTTGAAGTTCGGGACGGTTACACCGAATCTGAATAGTGAACGCCGAACCTCGACTTCATTTTTCAAAATCTCGTGAAAATTAACAGATTTTGACGAAACTTGTTACTGTGGATCAGAAAAACCGATAAGAAATGATTTAGAAGCAGTTTTGACACCAAAGAATCGATAGAACAGATGAGAAACACACAAACAAATCTGAGAAACACCAAAAACGCTTCAAAAATCCAGAAATAGCAACCACAGATCAGTAGAGTGAACCAGAAAGCTCAGATACCACTTGAAAATGCGTGAGCATCGGATCGTCTACTCGATCTAGCTAATCGGACATCGAAACGTAATTAACCGATTTTTTTATTGATCAACGAAGAACAATTACAATCAGTAAACACTTAGAAACACAACACAGAGAAACACCTTGAAAACACACACTTAGCAGAAATCTCACACGCTCAGAACTAACTATTACAAAGATCAAACACCTATATATACCCAGCTAACTGAGTCTCGTCCGAACCTCAGGTTTGGCCAGTCCGAACTCCAGGTTCGGACCTGGTTCGGCCACTCAGACTTTGACTTGAACTTGAACATTGCTTGATACTTCACACGACGCATATATCAAGTATCAACATTTTCTTGATGATCAGGAAATACGTTCGTACAGAAGATTTTGGTGGCAAGAAAGTGGAAATTTAAAGGCAGTTAGGTCACGCTACCACCTATGGTGGCAAGAAGTGAAAAGGTCAGGCCACGATAACCGTGTATATTTTTTACCTTTACCACGCAAATCCTGTTTTTACTGTGTCTAGTTATCACCTTTAGCAACGCAAATTTTGTTGATCAATTATTTTTTATGTGATTGGAGTAATTACATAAGTTCTGGTTAAATATAACCAAATAACACTTCTGTCGCAATGGTTCTTTTTAATCTTGTAGTGTGTTCCTTTCTTTTGACTAACCCAGGTTCAAGCCTTGTTTTTTTACTGGCCCAGGTTCAAGCCTTGTTTGCTACATTTTATAATTTTTTAGTTGTCTAATAGTGGATGACATGATTTATACACTGGATAAATTTTACTTGGAACAAAAACAAAACCGTATGAACTAATATTCCTCAGGAAGAAGAGTTCATCTGGATTGAGAGCAGATGAACAGAACCGAATGACATTTTTAGACAATTGTTTGACTGCCTTGGCAGACTGAGATGATTTACAATTAAACAGGATCAATTTTAGTTATTCATTTGAGAAGAGGATGAATAGAACTGGATGAAATAGAGTTCTTCAGGATGATTATAATTAAAAAAAAAATCTATTTGCAACGGAAAATTAAGATTCATGTATTTTTCCGTAAGAACATTCATTCCGGATGAATGTTTATAACCTTCCGGAACATTACCTTTCGCCACGCATATAATTTCATACTATGACCATTCAGCATCTACTATTTAGTCACACAACCTAATAACAGAGGCCATATGTACTAGCTTTAAGCCACATAACTAAGTAAAAACAGTGGTCATTGCTCACATTTAGCCACGCATAATATATACTTAATAGTTTTATTTTTTATTTACTAAGTAATAAAATCTACTCTTCCATCACACAACATTATTTAAGCATGGCCATACATTCCTTTTTGGTCACACGAAAAAATCATAAAAATTCTGTGGCCATTTTGTGCATTTCGCCACTCTTTTTTAAGTGTGACAAATAAGTGCCACATGATTTTGTAAAACGGTGGCTAAAGCCACTGCACCTGATTGTTGTTGTCACATAAACAAAAAAAATGTGGCTAAAGGATCCAAAGGCTATATATTTGGCCACGGGTACAAAATATGTGTTGCTAAAACTAGTGTTTCTTACCTTTAGCCATGTTTTTTTTTAAACCGTGGCTAGGCGTTTTCGGAAAAACCGTGGCTAAAGCCACTTTTTGACGTAGTGATAGCCGCTTATATGGATGTATGCTTCAAAGAGTTAGTTGGTTAAGTCTCCAAACTTTCAGTTTTTGGTTCCTCATACCACAAATCCAAAAATTTGTATATGGTTATACCCTTGTCTTTCAAGATGCTTCACTTACATGCATGTGATTATCTTGAAATATTAATGTATTTTTAGTCTTTTGGATGATTTGTTGTTTAGACAACAAACCCACATTTTCGGTTTTGTGTTGGACCGAAAATGGAAGTGGGATAAAAGGGTGTCATTTTATTTATTGATGATATAAATACTTGGATGTATATTTTGGTGCATAAGACTAGCCTTGACCTTGTGATTATTTGTGGTGAATGGTTGTATTTGTGTTATGTATTTAATTATTTCAAAGGGTTGTAATATTTAAATAGGTTTTTCATGGTTATGTAATTTTTTTTTTTTGGTTTGTAATTTAAATAGATTAGGTGCATTTTATTTTACTAAAAAAAATGTAATAGGTTTTACTTTTGTAAAATGTAAATTGCACAAAGGTGGGTTTTTCGTTCTGGCCAAGGTTATGGCTCTCGCGTGCCAATTTGGGATTCAAGCCCACTATCCGAAACCCACATATTGGAAACCCAATAGCCATGGAGGACCGAAGGCAAGCGGGAACACAAACGAGGATGCAACACACTTGAAGCATTCGGATGCGGGATCAAGTGGGAATTCACCGACACATCACATGTGTCATTTTGTCCCTTAGGAGAGACCTTGACACACTTGTTTCATCCAACAAGTGTTGTCAATAGTTGGCTATGGCTATGCACCTATTTTATCATTCTTGTGTGGTTGTTTATTTTGTTGTTTGGATGATGTGTGGATATGCTTGCTTAAACAAACTAATAAACATTAAACAAGCTAAAATAGGTTCTAGAATTGTCATTAACAAGGAGCAAATAAAATGGTTTTAATTTAAAGGTTAATGATTAGATAAGAAAAATGGATTTTATTGAAAGAACCATGAACTATGGATTTTACAACATTAGGGTACCACGCATTTGAATGCATGCGAATTGCATGGTACATATAGTTTTCTAAAACTAGAATTTTGAAAACTAAAAGACCCTTTTAAAACAAGTTTTAACGTCACCCTTTTATACGACACTCGATTTACTTGTGAACTCTTTATGGGATAAAGGTCACCTAACCATATTTGAGGGAACTTGCATAATTGAGGTAAGTTTTCATATTTTTGGGAGAAAGGTCACCTAACCACTTGTATGTGTAAACTCAAACGTGCGTATAAGTAGGACAACTTGATTTGGAAACCATGTGATTAGGGTCACTGAAGCATGGGGACCAAAGACGTTGATGGGATTAAACATGCCAAGAAAACATAAGATATTTAACCAATCCCATACCTCTAGAAGTTGCAAAGGGTTGCAATTGTCAAACGTTGACTACCTTATTAATTTAGATAATGGGATAAAGGTCACCTAACCACTATTTAAATATAACGTTGGATTCTAGATTTTAAATAATTAATTGTCTATGAGACATAAAAGGGCATTAATAAATTTAAAATTAATGATGATATCGAAAATACTAAAACTGAACTTTGTTAAACTTTGTAGATGGCCAATAATAATGACGCCAACCCCCGACCCGTCCATAACCTATCGTTAAGATCCATACTAGACAAAAATCGTCTCAAAAAAGACAACCTTGTGGATTGGTACCACAACTTGAGAATTGTTCTCAAGCAAGAAAAGAAGTCTTGTGTGTTGGACGATCCCATTCCCGACGAACCCGATGAGGAAGACGTTGAGGCCTACGCCGATTGGGTGAAATACACCGAGGACTCCATGCAAGTTTCTTGCCTTATGCTAGCAAGCATGATCCCCGAACTCCAAAAGGACTTTGAGAATCACGGGGCATATGACATGATAACCCAATTGAAGGAAATGTTCCAACAAAAGGCAAGGGTTAAGTGCTTCGAAACGGTTCTTGCACTCCATGTATGTCGTATGGACGAGTCCCAATTGGTTTCATCTTATGAACTTAAGATGAAAAGCCACATTGATTGTCTCGAAAGGCTAAATTGTCCAGTTTTCACAAGAGTTAGCTACGGATTTGATCCTCAACTCTTTATCAAAGAAGTTTGAGACTTTTGTCTTGAACTACGATATGAATGGTTGGGACAAGACCATCCCCGAGCTTCATGGAATGCTCAAAACGGCTGAGCAAGGGATGGGTAAAACGGTTCTGCCCGTTCTAATGTTCAATGAGGGTGGAAATAAGAAGAGGCCTTGCTCGAGCCCCAAGGAAAATGTTGCCAAAGGGAAAGGGCACGTTAAAGGAAAGGGTAAGGGAAAGAAAGAAACCCCAAAACCGAAGGAAAAGAAGCAAACGGTTGCTACGAATGATCCATGCTTTGAGTGTGGTGAGGTAGGACATTGGAAGAGGAATTGTCCTACCTATCTCAAGGAGTAGAAGGCAAAGAGGGATGTCGGTCAAACCTCTGGTAAGATCTTCATGATTAATAATGAGCTTAATGTTATTTCTTCAAACACGTAGGTATTAGATACCAGATGTGGAACTCATATTTGTAATTTATTGCAGGGGTTCAAAAGAAATAGGCAAGTGAAAACGGGAGACAATTAGTCTCTTCATGGTCAACGGAGCTAAAGTTCAAGTTGAGGCCCAAGGAGACTATCTTTTGAAGCTTCCAAATGGTTTGGAAGTAATTTTGAATAATGTATTGTATGCTCCTAGTTTGACTAGGAACATAATTTCAGTTTCTCATTTAAGACATCATGGATATGATTTTAAAGTTGTTAACAATGATATCCATGTGTTCTTTGAATGATGTGATTTATTTTAAAACTATGCCTATAAATGGTATTTATGAACTAGTACTTGAAATCACATCATATGATAGCTTAATGTACCAAACTAACACCAAGAAACTCAAAAGAGATTTGAGTGACACCTACATTTGGCACTGCCTCCTTGGCCATATAAATAAGAATCGGATAATTGCATTACAAAAGAATGGTCTTTTGGAAACAAACGAACATGATTTATTTGATGTATTCGAATCTTATTTTCAAGGTAAAATGACTAAGGCACCTTTTAGTGGGACCACCAAAAGTGCAAAAGGTTTTCTAGGGATCATACATTCGGATGTATGTGAACCTTTTAAGTCAACGGCTAGGAATGGTGAGAGATACTTCATCACCTTTACCGATGACTATAGTCGCTATGTGTATGTGTACTTGTTGGCACACAAGTATGAAGCTTTTGAAATGTTCAAAATCTTTAAGAATGAAGTAGAGAATCACTTCAACAAAATAATAAAAATCATTCGTTCGGATAAAGGAGGTGAATATCTAAGTGATGAATTTCAAAGCTATCTTAGGAGTTGTGGGATTGTCTCACAACTCACTCCACCTTGAACACCACAACATAATGGTGTGTCGGAGAGGTGGAATCGAACCCTATTGGATATGGTTCCATCCATGATGAGTAGAAGTTCAATACCTTCATTATTTTGGGGTTATGCCTTGCTCTCACGGCCCGTATTTTGAATATGGCCCCAACCAAGAAAGTGGAAAAGACACTCTTTAAATTATGGCATGGAAGAGTTCCATCTTTATCATATCTAAAGGTATGGGGTTGTGAAGCATATGTAAAACACGATGCTTCAAACAAACTAGAACCCATTCCACCTAGTGTATATTTGTAGGATATCCTAGAGATTCTATAGGATATTACTTCTACAATCCAACAGAGGAAAAAATATTTATTGCTAGAAAGGCTGAATTCTTGGAAACTATGTTCCTTATGGAAGAAACTAGTGTTAGAACGGTGGAACTTGATGAGGATCAAGAACCACAAGCCGATACACGTTTGGTTGATACTAGCCCACAACAAAAGATTATTGAAGATGATCAATTGGTTGATAAAGACACACGCAACGTTCGTAGATCTGGTAGAACTAGTAATCCACTTGAAAGACATGTATTTTTCGTGGAAGGATGCTATGTGGTAGATTCTGATGAACCAACCACATACCATGATGCAATGTCCAAATCTGATTCGGACACATGGTTAGAAGCCATGAAAGTTGAGATGCAATCCATGTATGGAAACCAAGTTTGGGACTTGGTTGTGCCACCTCCTAATTCCAAAGTATTTGGAAGTAAATGGTTTTTCAAAAGAAAGACCGACATGCTTGGTAACTTGGACACTTTTAAAGCTCGACTTGTAGCAAAAGGTTTCACTCAAACTCAAGGGGTTGATTATGGTGAAACTTTCTCACCCGTGGCAATGCTAAAGTCGATTAGGATAATGTTTGCCATAGCCGCATACTATGATTATGAGATATGGCAAATGGATGTCAAAACGGCTTTCCTAAATGGATATCTTGAGGAAGATGTCTATATGGCTCAGCCTGAAGGTTTTGTGGATCCAAAACATCCTAATAAAGTGTGCAAGTTAAAGAAATCAATCTATGGATTGAAACAAGCATCAAGGAGTTGGAATCACCATTTTGATGAAGAAATTGGGAAATTTGGGTTCATCAAGAACGCCGATGAAGCTTGTGTACAAGACGGCTAGTGGGAGCATTATCACTTTTCTAGTGCTGTATGTCGATGACATTCTATTATTTGGAAATGACATTCCAACCATGGAAGGTGTAAAATTTTGGCTTGGAAATTGCTTTTCCATCAAGGATCTAGGCGAAGCCGCCTATATTTTGGGAATAAAGATCTATAGGGATAGATCAAGTCGTTTGATAGGTTTGAATCAAAGTGCATACATAGATAAGATCTTGAAAAGGTTCAAGATGGAAAACTCTAAGAGTGGTTTGGTACCCATTCAGTGAGGGACTATATTAAGCATGTCCCAATGTCCAAGCTCAAGGGATGAGCAAGATAGAATGAGTGGATCCCATATGCGTCCGCTATAGGATCCATCATGTATGCTATGATATGCACTAGAACGGACGTGTCATGCGTTTTAAGCATGACAAGCAGATACCAACAAAATCTAGGTGTTACTCATTGGATGGCTATCAAGATCATATTGAAGTATCTATGGAGGACTAAAGATATGTTTCTAATATGTGGATCTGGTGAGGATGAACTCGTAGTAAAGGGTTACATGGATGTGAGTTTCCAAACGGATTGAGATGATTCTTGATCATAATCAGGGTGCATCTTCATTATGAATGGAGGAGTCGTCTCTTGGAAGAGTTCAAAACAAGAGGTGGTTGCATTGTCCACTACGGAATCAGAATACGTCACCGCTTCTTTAGCCGCACAAGAAGCCGCATGGTTGAAGAAATTCATGCCGAGCTAGGGGTTGTTCCTACCATTCAAGAACCCCTAGAGATTCTTTGTGCTAACACGGGTGCGATTGCTCAAATCAAAGAACCCCGTGATCATCAAAAGACGAGGCATATTTAGCGGAAGTTTAACTACATAAGGGATGAAGTTAAAAAGGGAAAGATATGTATTCGTAAAGTTCATACCGACCAAAACATTGCGGATCCACTCACGAAGCTCCTAGAAAGGCCAAAGCATGACCGTCACACTTGCGCCATGGGACTTCGATATTCTGGTGATTGGAATTAATCTAGTTTTGTATTTGGATATCGGAACGATTGTTATTTTGACACATTTGTATGATTATGGATTTTTCATTTAAATTGTGTAATGTTCCATTTTAGCATGTTTAAATCCATGAATAAGTTGATTATTCTAAACATTCATAGTCGGTCATATTTGTGGGAACAAATATGAAGGTAAGACTATTATGAACTTGGATTAGTGGATATTCATATGGTAAGAATATAGAGCAATTGGATGATGCCAAAGTTCATAGATATTTGTGGGATACAAATATTGGACTGGCCCGCTCTCAAGACTTACTACATGGAATCTTTGTCATTGATCATAAGTAATCTTGAGAAAAAGTGAATATCATAGTATCCTCTGACCTGAGATACATATTGGGTCTTGATATTCACCGACCATTGTGCTTTGACTTAGTTCTTCGATGTCCTGAAACATGGCAGTACATAAGGCTAAGCTCGAGTGTAGTACTAGGTGACTGTGAGATACGTATGTAGTCGAGAAGGAATTTGTCCCTCTTATTCGTTGAGAGTTAGATGTCTAAGGCCTGTAATAAAGTTAAATCAGTGGAGAATGATCACTCTATGTCTCAAAGATTTAACATGACATCTGTGACAAAAGGAAATATGACTTATTCACCTAAAGCATTTTCAAGTAAGGGATTTGAAGGAATTGATGTTATTGAATGGCACTTCGCCATACGTATTAGGGGTAGTAAACCGTTGTTAGGTGGTATTTGCTACTTGCATCAATCTTCTATGAATCTTGTGCAAGTGGGAGATTGTTGGACTCGGTCTGCCCAAGAGACATGTTAGATTGTTGTGGCTAGTACGTTATGATCCAAGTCGGGTCATACCCAATAACGAGTTAGAGAAACACACGTGATATTTATTATTATTATATGATCATATAAATAAATATTACCTCTTGAAGATATATTTAGAAAAATGAGTTTCTAAAATATTGCACTTGAAAATAATAACTCATATGGATGATTTATTTTAAAGAGTATAATCATGAAGTTATTTAATTGGTTAAATAACTTAGTGGGTATTTTATAATTGAAGTAATGGTACTTCCTTTATAAAATAAAAGATATATATATATGTAATGTGTCTTTAATTTAAATGAGGTAGGATATTGGGAAAAGGATGTAATCATGACTTTGCATGTAAGATACTTGTAAGACACAAAAGATGTTTCTCTCCCCTCTCCCCAAAGCCAAAATTTCATCCAACACTCATTTAAATTACTCACTTGATTAATTTTTAAAAAAAGAACAAGATACACATTCTCTCTCTAAGTGTTCTTCCTCCCAAGAACCGGATTTTGTGCATTCTTGTGTTCTTCACTTGCTTGGATCGGTCCAAGAGGAAAGAAAGAATCTTCAAGAAAAATCCTAGCAACCAAGGTGTTTGTTGGAAGCTTGTGGGTATACAAGCTTAAGGTTTTGATTTTTGGATCTCGTCATTCAACATCCTCATCTTCTTCTTGCCTTCTTACTCCAAGGAAGGTATACCTAAAACCCACTATGGTTGAGTTTTAGTTTGATAGCATACACTCTATATTTGGATCCTCCTTTGTTCGGGTTTTAACATATGTAAAATTGGTTTTACTTATAAAACTTAATATATGTTTTAAACATTGCTTCCGCCGCGTAATACATTTTTAACATTTAAATGACTTTGATAAACCCGTTCAAGCCCCTTCATTGTTGTCTAAGTTTTATCAGGTCTAATCTATCCTAAAAAGAAACTTAGGACTTAGCTGTGCATAAGGGTCTAAAATACATGCCTAGAGTTGTATAGCAATGAATGGAAGGTGGAAAAAGCTTTGCTTTGGTCTGACATATAGATTTAAGAAGTCTACTTTAGGATCCACAAAATCAGTTGATAGCTTAAGTTTTAGCAGTGTAAAAAGTTTAGCATGCAAATATATTGAAAATTTTTGACAATTTTTAAACGAATTCACAATAAAACAAGCAAACTATAGGTGAGTCTCTCATCCCCCCACTTAAAATCGTACATTTTCCTCAATGTACTTGAGAACACTGCAAAACATAAGATAAAAAGAAAACGAAAAGACGAGCCTGACTGCTAGAAGATTGTGGAGTATGGCTTCTTCATTAACCCCTTGAATACTTCTCGTTCATTTCCATACCAAAGCTTTAGACTTTGATTGTTGCTACTTACAAGACTCAAAAAGTAACATTACACGCAAAAAGAAAACAAAGTATTACCCAAAAAATCAAAATAAACTAAACAGTCCATTTATTCAATCATTCACAATTTTATTGTCATGCCATAGTGAAACAAACATCCAAAAGTAAACAAGCCAATAATCAAAAGTCGTATACAAAGTTTAGATAATACAAATGGATAATAATAATATAGATAATATAGACTTCAGCTATCACGATGATGGTGGGTCTTCTTCAGGTTCACTTCAGATTCAGCACTATCTGGGAGACGCAGATTCTCCGTGGCTTCATTCAATGGCTCATTGTGATAGACAGGAGGAGGTTGAGTGACAGTAGCATTTGGCATGGAGACCATCAAATCGTCGATTTGATTCTTTAGATTCCTCAGATGTAAACTAACAATATCCAGCCTATCCTGGACTTCCAAGATAGTGTTGGTCAGTTTCCTATAGTTGTTGAACATATCCTTCTCCATCTTGTCAAGATGCTAGCACAGATTGACGAATGCTGGTGAGACTTGAAATATCTTGTCTTTTTGCTCCAAA
This sequence comes from Deinandra increscens subsp. villosa, assembly GCA_039602395.1. Taxonomy (NCBI): domain Eukaryota; kingdom Viridiplantae; phylum Streptophyta; class Magnoliopsida; order Asterales; family Asteraceae; genus Deinandra; species Deinandra increscens. The sequence goes on along the minus strand of JBCNJP010000007.1, from coordinate 61,237,871 downwards.
GGTTGTACCTTTCGTGGTCTTCTTCTTCCTCATTTCGAAGGACCAACTTCATAGTTGTAACTCCTCACATTGGTGACTTCGATCATATGACGTTTGCTGGACCTCTATTAGAAAAACAGCAAAACAATAAAACACAAAAGATTAAGAATTTCAGGTCGAAACGGCTCGTTACAGGATAATGCGTCATTTTTCCATACTTTCTGTAAAGGATGTCGTCACGGCCCGTTACGGGGCAACGGGTTGTTATGGCTAATTTTGTGCGAAATTTTTGAAAGTTTTGAAATCTAACCAGAACTCGGTTATGGTCTAAAAATTAGCAGTTAAGTACGAATTAGGGATGGGAACTTGTTGCCATCCCTACACTTAATCCCTTACAACAACTAAACTTAGATTAGAATTAAGTGCGATAATTGGATCAATTTAAATGGACAGGAGAGCATAGCAAGGATAAAGAAGCTGTTATGCTCACAAGAACACAAGAGAAAATCTGAAAAAGTGTTATTCGATTGTACCTTTTTTGCTCTTGAAGTTAAGGTGGTACAAAACAATGATCTCTGGACAATGAATCGACCAAAATCGCCCAAGGAATCGCTAATGCGAGTTAGGGCTTTGAAAAAGCCATCTGGAAGAATTCTTTATATAAGTTTTGAATTTAAGTCAGTAACGAGCCGTATCGCGAACACGGGTCGTTTGGCATTGTACACATTACGGGCCTTTACGAGGTAACAAGCCGTTACGATACTCGAAGCAAAATTCTTACCAAAACTGTTTTCGTGCAATTTTAAGCGATGTTGATCAATCGAGGCACAGAAATACGAAGAAAGAATGATTTCAGATGATAGGGTCAAATGAATTGACACAATTCGAATAAAACATCGACAATTTTCAAAACATGAGAAAGAGAAACAAAAATTGAAGAGGAAATGAAATACCAAGTTGGGTTTCCTCCCAAGAAGCGCTAAGTTTAATAGGGTCTTCAGCCAGACCTACCTTCACTTAAATTTTTTAGAAGTGAAGGCTTGAATCCACCATCTCATCAAGTGGTTCAATTTTAGGGTTGTTAACATCAAGGAACGTGTCACACCCCCACCGCACCCTACCAGGTGCGGGGGAGGTGTTGGGAAAAACAGGTTGTCGATATCAGATACGTGGAAGTAACAGATTGAACATATTTTATTTATAACACAATGTACAGACAGCCTAGTATGCTTAATTTCACTTGACGAGAGTTACACACTGGTAAATGTTACGGCATTATCACTTCGAACCCAAGTGTCTGAAAGCTTAACCCATACTGCTACCTCGTTTTGTTGGGTCCCGTGAGGGGCTCTTTAACAATGTTGGTACAATTTGATTTAAACAAGATAAACGAGTTGCGTAAAGTAAGTCAAATTGGAAAACAACAATTCATTAAAAGGGTTTGTCTGTATATCTCAAATGTAAATAATGGTTTACACGAGTTTATAGTATAAAAATGTATCAACAGAAATAAATTTTCTATGGGAGTAAGTTGTAATTGCTTTGAGAAGATATCAAAATGTATGCTTGTTGTCTTGCTTTCTTTGGTGAAGTCTGCTTGCTATTTACAGAAAATAGTGGCAAGTTATAAGTGGATAAGGTGGTTAAGGACGGTTGAATTTGGAGTATGTCAGAGTAACTAGAGATAAATTAAGGATATTCAGTTTGTCTCTTTTCAACTGTCTTCAACTACATTCGTGTTAAATGCCAAGTTGGTATTCACTTTACTTGTTCTTCACATAAAGGCAGAATTTGTTCTTCTCGTAATGTTTATCTTCTAATAGTCCAGAACTCCTTCAGGACTCTTCTTTGAAGACTGTTGATGCTTCCCGGCCATTAGAAGCCTTCTACAGAAATAAGGATTTGTGTAGAACTTGGTCTGTACAGAACTACTTCGGAAATTCAAGAGTAGTTATGAATACAGAAATCTGTATTTCGTACAGATTTTCATATCCTTTCTCTTTTGAGGATATATCTTGTCTTTTCTTCTAATACTTGATTGTTTTATTTTACATTTACATTGTGTTCTAACAATCTCCCCCTAAGTATTTAAAGAAAATAAATAAAAAGAGAAAGTAAAGGGTGCATAGATCATTCTCATTGATCAATCTACAGAAAAATTAAATAAAGTTTTATAAGTCTTTTCTATCCCTTGCCCTACCGATGAGTGAGTTAATTTCAAAGTAGTAATCTTTAGTGCATTGTTCCTGCAGGGTTCGAAAGACTGTTCTTTCTTTCATTAAGGCTTCAATTTCTGTTTTGATGGCTTCCTTCGCTCTACTGTTGTTTGTTCTGCATTTCTCTAAGATAAATAAGAAGAAATCCAAGGCCAGATTTGTGTACTTCTGTTTTTCTTTCAGCTTAAAGAATCTTCTTTCTTCAAAGTGGTCTCTAAAGCATATACCGGGAACTTGGCCGAGAAATGTTGTTCTAGATCCTCTCCATGAGATTCCAGGAGGGATGTCTTCGTTCGGCTTTGTTAGAAATAATAGAGGGATGTCAGAGTCTTTTGCCAATTCAACATCCACTTGTGCTTGTCTTCTGAACATTCTTTTTCTAGCTTCAATTCCTTGGTACAAGGCAGTGCTTACCCTTTAAGTTTTTTAGGGTTGATTTGAAAAGTACCTTATGAATGAAATCAGCTGAATTGGGTTTAATTGCTCCAGTTCTTTGTCAGTAAATTATTTTATGCTTTCATCATGTGTCTTGACTCTTTAGTAGTTGAAGTGATCTACCCATAGGTGTTTTGTTATTGATTAGGCTTTGATCTTTATATACTCAGTGATCATAGGCAATGTGTAGGTTGGGTCTTCATCAACTGGATTTCCAGTGGTCCTGTCAAATGCCTTTCTAGAGAGAGGACTCATTGAATATCTATCTTCTTCTTTCTTGAGTAGTCTCTCTTGTAGCTCTCTAACTTCTTCCCAAATAACCTTTTACATGTTTTGTTTTTCAGTGTAATCATCTTCAAAAGCGGATCCAGATATGAAAGATCCATCTAATGAAGATGATTGCTTTTGAGTCTGCTTTGCTGGGGTTTTCTTTGTTGTTCCGGTGGAGAGGGGTTGAGAAGTATTTGTTTTCTTGGTTGTTTTTTATGGTGATTTAGGGGAAGAGGGAGGAGGCGGTGGAGGCATACCTTCATAAGTTTTAGGTGGAGGTCTGCATTTCTTTGAATTTTTTTTGTCTAGTTGTTCTTCCTCCTCTTCTTGTTCACTTGGGTCCTCACTTTGAAATTTTGTCTTCTTTGTTGGAGGTTGAACAGAGATTGTGACTTGTGTTAGAACACAATGTAAATGTAACGAATAACAGTCAAGTATTAGAATAAAATATAAGATATTCCGAAGTAGTTCTGTGCAGACCAAATTCTACAGAAATTTTCATTTATGTAGAAGGCTTCTAATGGGAAGCATCAATAGTCTTCAAAGAAGAGTCCTGAAGGAGTTCTGGACTTGTTGGAACACGTTTTGGTTGTTGGCAACACAAATCATTCAACGTTGAGTATTGATGGTGAAGACCTCTCAATGAACTTACTAGAATAGATAATTATCTTGTGTAATTGAATTCAAGTTTGTACTTAGTATGAAAATGCGTGAGCATCGGATCGTCTACTCAATCTAGCTATCCGGACATCGAAACGTAATTAACCGATTGTTTTATTGATCAAAACGAACAATTACAACCAGTGTAAACACAGAGAATTGACACAGAGATTACACACTCAGAAACACACACTTAAGATTCGCTCACACGCTCAGAACTACTAAACACAAAGACCAAACTACTATATATACCCGATCGGCCGAACTCCCACCGAACCCCAGGTTCGGCCGGTCCGAACTCCAGGTTCGGACCTAGTTCGGCCAACCCTATATTGACTTGAACTTGGTCTTCGTTCGATACTTCACATGACGCACATTTCAGGTATCAACAAACTCCCCCTCGTCGTGTGCAGTATCTCTTCTCTTTTCTTCTCAACAGCATCAAATATGTATCTTCAATCAAGCTCCCCCTCAAGTAAAGAATCCGTTTATCCAAGGAAATGAATCTTCGAACAAACTCCTCCTCAACTCAATCGTAGCTTGATCTTGAATACTTAATAATATTGTAGTGTATCTTTGATCGTTTATTAACATCTTCAGAAGACTTGAAGTTGTGATGTCTTTCACATAGCAACCTGCTCAAACATTTAAATAATCTTCGCGCAAAACGTCTCTTCGAGACTCCAAGATATGATATTGAAAAAGATTTGTATCACGTGTTGATCAGATCGAAAATAAAGCAGAAACAAAATCTTTTTGGCTTTTTGAAACTTATACTAAAACACACCCAAAATCTTTTTGATCTTTTCTGAAATGAAATGAAATTGCAATACAGAATCAAACACTATTTTTGGTATGAGAAAGATCACTATATGGGATCATATTGAACATAACGCACTGAACTACACTTCAATTTCAACTAATTGAAGCACTCAAGTCATGTCGATTGCTGGTATAATTTGTCCATCTTAAGCTCAGACAGAATCATACTCATAACATCTGGATATGTTAAGGTATTGATTAGATTTGCTTTGACCAGTGTACCCCACACTATCAGACATATTCAGACAATTTCTGTTTGTCTTTCTTTTTCTTTTGTGTGATTGCACTTGTGAAATTTCACAACGCATAATATTTTTCATGATATAGTCAACTGTGTTCCATGCAAAAAGAAATAAGAACGTTAAATCGTCTACCTTAAGGTCGATCTTTCGATACGCAGATAAGGCCTCGGATTTAACAAAATAAAGAAAATAAAACAAGTTGAAGTTGTATAACTCAACAACAATCAGGTCGGTACTCCCGTACACGCAGAGAAAGTCCGATGAGTTATACGAAACACCAAAGAAAATTAAAGCAGAACGTCAAACGAACAACGATCAGGTCGATCTTACGATACGCAGAGAAAGTCCGATCGTTTGACAAAATAAAGAAAATCAAACAAGTTTAAATCTTTGCAAAATGAACACATGTGTACACAGTGACTTCTCATTACTATTGTCACACTTATTTTTCTTTTTGTGTCATGAAATACGCATCAAGATGTTGTCCACTTGGTCAAGCATTAGCATTTAATGTATATCACATCTGAATACTTTTTCTGATTTGTCGAGCCTACCAAGAACATCAAACAATGATCTTATGGCCCTTTCATCTACTTTATCCATGAGTCAGATACGTATGCCAATGTACCATCATTTCCCAATGATCAATTTCTCACAATTTTTATATTGTGCATGTATTCACCTTCCTTCCTTATATATATTGCATGTATTCACCTTCTTTCCATGACATGCTCTTTCTCAATTACTCACCCTTACTTACAATTCTCCCCCTTAAAATGAAAACTCTATTTTTGGATTTTCATTTTACACAAAAATAAGACTCTATTTTTGGCTTTTTGAGAATAAAAACGTAAGCAAAGAAAATTGATCAATCAACACGGATATGTTTCAGATTTTAGAATTCAGAAAATTTGCATATGAGAAAAATTTGTCATTAAATTTAAATTAAGCAGAATACTCCTCCATCAACAACTATTCAATCGTCGATAGGTCTTCTAGAAGTACCTGCACACTGGACAACCTGATTAGTTCACAAATGACCCGAAGCGAATCGCTTCTGGTCGACCAGTGTCCTGATGTTGCTTTGAAACCACCTTAGGTTTCCATTCCTGTTGTTTTGGTAATTCAGTTTTCGATGAAACAGTCACAGGTGACTGTGATGATGAACCTACATTTTGCTCCTTTGAAAACTTTGGAACAAAACGTTTTTGTTTTTGAAAGAATGTAGGCTCAACTTCATCAAAAACTCGGCCTTGTTTATCAAAGAACTTTGTTGTGGCAGATTTACCAAAAACTGATTTCTTATGAAATCTTTGTGATGAATCAGCAGGTGAGGGACAATCTTTTGCCATATGCCCTGGGCGACGGCAAATATAACAAATTCTTGTCGTTTTATCCCATCTTTGATGTACCTGCGAAGAACACACATGAATATCTCTAACATGATCAGAATGAGAATCATATACCTGATGACAATGATCATGCACCCATTTAGAAGTTGGGCTACGAGATTGAGAGCTTTCAGAAGAAATATCAGCTTTCACAAATACTTCAGAAATTTTCCGAGCATCCACGCAGTGAAGAGGAAATTCCTTGTCAGAAAATAGCTGCTCAGAACCTTTGAGCTTGTAAAATCTCTCAGGTTGTACCTTATCAGCTTTGAAAACATCTTTCTTCACTTGCTTCTTCTTAATCTTCTTCAAATTTTGTGCTTCAGATGCTGGAACCTCTTCAGCTACAACTTTCTTCTCTTGAAAACCTAAACCCACTTGTTGACCAGAAATCTTCTCCTCAGAATTTACACCCTGGTGTCCATTCTTTGCCAACCTTGTGAATTCAGCTTTGACATCAGTGATTTTCTTCTTGTCATAAAAAATGGTCTCATCAATTGCTGGTTGAGACAGAATCTGTGTACTAGATGTAGCTGAGTGTTCGTGATCAGTAGAAGATGAACCAGAAACAAACTTCGGTGCTGGAGGAATCTCAGATTTCAAAACCTTTTTCTTGTTTTTCTTGCTTTTCTTCTTCTTTACAACCTTTGCGTCTTCAGAAGTAGAAGATGAAACCTTTGAATAATCAAAATCATCAATTTGTTCCTTCACTTGTTTGAAAGCTTCCTTGATATGAGCAGGGGGTGATGCAGTTTTATCAAACATCCTTTCAAAATTTGCATCATTTGCTAAGAAGCTTGTGAAAACTTGAGAATTTGAAACATTGTTGAGCAATCTTTTAGCATCAAGAACTTGAATTTTGAGATCAGAAATTTGCTGTTGAGCTTCTGCAAATTCCTTTTCTTTAGTAATCAATCGCTTAGTAACTTTGTGAGTTTCAAACTTTTGTAGGCGAAGATTGTCAAGTCCTTCATGTAGCTCCTTCTTCAGTTTATCTTCATTTCTCTTTTGAATTTCCAGATTTGCAGCTTGAACTTTGTTAACACTAATCAACTCACGCTTCTCATCCAACAACTTTTCCATATCAACTTGATATGCCTCAATTTTAGCAGCAGACTCTTCAATACTCTTAGTAAGCAAATCAAGCTTGATCTTGGATTTGTCAAATAAATTCTGAAAATCATTACCCGTATCTTCCGCTTCATCCTTCCATTTCTTGACATCTTGAACCAACTCATCCCTTTCTTCACAAATCTTGGCTTTTGCAGCTTCAACCTCCCTTTTATCTTGCTTAGAAATTTCTAACACTTCATTCAACAAATTAATCTCTTTAAGCAAACATTCATTCTTCATAACCAAACCCTTTTCACATTCTTTAGAAATCTGCAACTCAGACTTAACCACATCAAATTCCTCATTCAGTTGCTGAACTTTCTTCATCAACAAAGCATTTTCCTTCATCAGACTCTCCAAGTTTTCAGCAGATTCATAAGAACTTGGAATGGAACTAGTATCCGAATTAGTATCTGAACTTGTATCTGAACAATATTCTTCTTGTTGAACATGAGTGACTATTAAAGCTGATGAATCATATCCAAAATGTTTACCCCAATCAATAACACCATCTTTTTGAACTGTCAAGGCTGTTGTCTTGCCTGTATTACTGGTAGATGGTTAAGTAAAACCAGGTTTGGATGATTGTGGAATATCAGATTTCTGTTGACAGTCTTTGGCAAAATGACCAAGTTGTTGGCACTTAAAACACTTTAGTTTTGACTTGTCGAAACCCAATTTGTCACCAGAAATACGTCTTCCATGTTTCTTAAAGAATCTCTTAGATCTTTGACACAACATAGCAAATTGCCAAGATACATCCAATTCGGTTAGTTGATCATCATCAAGAGCATCAAGATCCTCACTGGTTAACTTTGCATCAGCAACATCCTTTATAATCGAACCAAAAGATGATAAAATCAAAGCAGAAATCATTTTAGCACAATCTTCTGTTGATTCAGCAGAAAAAGTATTCTGATTTGAAAGATTTGGAATTGTAAAGTTACAACCCCGTGACGACTTATTATCAGAATTATCAGATATCCCTGTCAAGAAAGCTGTACTAGGTGCAGAACTCAGACTTGGTTTAGCTTTAGCATTCATGCTTGCTGAATTCTCACCATGATACAATTCAGGGTTTTGCAAAGTAGCAGTAGCCTTGTTTGAAGTCATCATTTCCATTTCTCTAGCATGAAGTTTTCCGGTTAAATCATGAAATGATAATGCAGAATAATCTTTGTCATGAGTAAGCAACAAAACATAATTTTCCCACTTTTCTGGTAATGCTTCCATTAATTTCTCTTTCAATTCCTCCTCAGTCTTTTCAATGTTCACCACCTTCATTTCACTAATCAGATGTGAAAATCTGGATACAAGTGCAGGAATAGTTTCTTTATCATAATGTTGAAAATTCTCAAATTCTTTGTTCAGCACTTTTCTTCTGCTCTTCTTGTATTGATCATTTCCTTCGCATCTAGCAGACAATGCATCCCACATTTGTTTTGACTTTTTGCAAGTACTAAACTGATGTAACAACTCAGTAGGCAAAGCCATTGTTAGATAACCATAGGCTTTTTCTTCAAGCTCATAAAGTTTTCTTTCATCACCATCAAAATCTTGTATTCTTTTAAAATCTCCATCTGCTTGTGGATGCATATAAAGTTTGCGAATTGGAATCCATAAATCCACATTATTTGTGCTGATATAAGCTGAAAAACGTTGTTTCCAATTGTGATAATCTTCCAACTTCAACAATTTAGGAACTTTTTGACTTGTTCCGATTTCGTTATCAAAATTTAGCATAGTTTGCATAGCACTTTGCATTGCAGCAAATGCTTGAAATTCCGACATCGTTGAAAATCTGAACAATTCTGCCCTCCGAACTTGCTCCGAACTTAGTCTGCCGTCCGAACCCTCACCGAACTTAGTCCGAACCTAAATCAGACTCCGAACGAGCTCCGAACCTTGTCCGAATCAACTACTAGCTCCGAACTCTCACCTAACCACCTCCGAGCCTTCACCGAACGAGCTTCGAATCTATGTAAACTCCGATCTACCTCCGAACCTCAAATCTCACCGAACCTAGACCGATACACCACCGAACTCTCGCCGAACACTCTCCGAGTCACCTCCGAACCTCAAGTTCGGAGCGGTTACTCCGAACTTGCCCAGTAACCTCCGAACCTCGAAGACATTTTTCGAAAACTCGTGAAAACGGACTGATTTTGATGAAACTCGATATAGTGGATCAGAAAAGTCGATAGGAAATGGTTTAGGAACAATTTTGACACAAAACACACGTCAAAAATGATAGAAAACACGTAATGAAACTCGAGAAAACTTCAAAAACATTCAAACGTCCGAAAAATCGCAACCACAGATCAGTAGAATGAACCAGAAAGCTCTGATACCACTTGAAAATGCGTGAGCATAGGATCGTCTACTCAATCTAGCTATCCGGACATCGAAACGTAATTAACCGATTGTTTTATTGATCAAAACGAACAATTACAACCAGTGTAAACACAGAGAATTGACACAGAGATTACACACTCAGAAACACACACTTAAGATTCGCTCACACGCTCAGAACTACTAAACACAAAGACCAAACTACTATATATACCCGATCGGCCGAACTCCCACCGAACCCCAGGTTCGGCCGGTCCGAACTCCAGGTTCGGACCTAGTTCGGCCAACCCTATATTGACTTGAACTTGGTCTTCGTTCGATACTTCACACGACGCACATTTCAGGTATCAACATAGTAACATTTTGTTTATGTTTTAGCGAACTTGTTTTCCTTCTTAGCGGATTTGTGATTGTGCTTAGCGGACTTGTTTCTACTTAGCATGTTTCATTGTTGAAAATTCTATGTATGTCTTAGCGAACTTAATTTGTTCCTAGCGAACTTGTTTATATACTTAGCAAATTTGTTCTTGTTCTTAGCGAACTTGTTAGCAGACTTGTTTGTTCCTAGAGAACTTATTAGCGAACTTGGTTGTACTTAACGAACTTGTTAGCGGACATGTTTGTTCTTAGCGAACTTGTTTAGTAGACTTGTCTACACTTAGCGAACTTGTTAGCTGACTAACTTATTCCTAGCGAACTTGAACATATGCTTAGCGAATTTGTCTGTCTGTTGGAATATTTATTGCTGAATTTTATGTAATGATTGTTGTGTCAAACATTCCTCTTTATCCTATGCTCTCTAATAGTATAAATACCAACTGAGAAAACCCTATTGGGTATGCCACTCCTGGATTATTCTGCAGAGAGCATTTTGTGTGTGTGTTCTTGAGCTTTAGAAATCATCAATGAGAGAGCATTGATGCAAGATTCAACCGAAATCGACCATCACACATGAGTTCCGCACTTGTGTGATGAATCAAATGAGATACTTGTGCTCAAATCTGGTCCTGACAATTGGTATCAGAGTCTTGTTCTTCAAGTTTTGAGGTTTTTCTCAAAAATGAAGAAATTCTCATTTGAGTTGTCAATTTTGGTTGCTTTTGCTTGTTTCTTAAGTTGATTCTTGGTAGAAATCACTCAAGGAATACAATGCTATGCTCAGATTTCTGTAAAACTCAAGTTTTATGATCGATTTTTAGGGTTTAGTCAAAGGACAATTTACGTTTTCTATGTCCTGTACATGAGCAAAAATTTTCAAATTCGTTCTTATGATGAATCTTTGTGAAAATTGATGGTTTGCGAGCTTCATATACCTAAAACCGAATTAGTAGGCACTGATTTCACTCCAAAACATCAAGTTTTGAAGATATTAGAGGCTAAAAGTCGTGGTTTCAAGTGTTTTTCACATAAACTCACTATTCCATTAAATTAGGTCATTTAGAGTGGTTTTTGGAGTTTGTGTTAGTTGAATTAAATGATCCTACATGAATTTCGATACTATTGATGTCCTTAAACACTGATTTCGTTAAAGTTGATTTTTTGAAGTTTAAATTTGCTCAAGAACAAGCTGTTCAAAATTTGGCTAAGTCTGGAAAATTGATTTTTTCAAATTTTTGCTGAAATCTCACTTGTTAATGACTAATTATGTTGGTTATTGTTTTTGAATGTAGGATTTGTGTGAATTCAAGCATTCTACAAGCATTCAAGCATTGTGAACCTAGCATTCAACCCGTTCGACTCATTAACAAGTTGTGCTAAGTTTTTGTGTTTCTCATTCCCTAAATGGCTGAAGGCAATCACTTTGCTCCCGTCATGCAGAATAACAACCATCCTCCAAAACTAATGGGCACGAGTGACTTCGATGATTGGAAAGGAAATTTGTGCTATTTCTGGAGTATGTTGATTTTGATCTATTGACTTTAATCCTTGAAGGTCTTGATGTGTATGAAGTTGAAGAAGCTACTGCTCCTGGAGTTACTGTCACTGTTGCTGACCCACCGATACCCAAGAAAAGGATTCCAAAGCCGCTGGATAAGCTGACTCCTGCTGAACGTGCACAGATGAAGATTGATAAGCGTGCATTGAGTCTGAGTTCAAGAATCAGACATTTGATGCTTTTTGTACTGAAAAAGGCATATCTCGATAGTTCAGTTCACCGTATACGCCACAACAAAATGGAGTAGCAGAACGGAAGAATAGAACTATCATCGAAGCTACCAGGACCATGCTTGCTGATTCCAATCTAGAATTTTCTTTCTGTGCAGAAGCTATTAATACAGCATGCTATGTTCTGAATAGAACACTCTTGGTCAAACATGCTAACAAGACGTCATTCGAACTGTTTTCCAAAGTAAAACCGAACTTAAAACGATTAAAACCGTTCAGGTGCGCTTGTACTGTTTTAATTCAGTCAGAACGGTTAACTAAGTTTGCCACTCGGGCAGAAGACTCATGTCATAGCTACTGATTCTTCCTGACACTTATTGAAGATAAGTAGGGAAAGGAATCTGATAAATGGAATGTGAGCAGCTTCTTTCTTTTCCTTTTGTTTGTCTTCAATTTTTTTATCAAATTTCTCCAGAGTATTGCCCCATAGTCTACTCTTTTATTTAGAATTAGAGCAACCATTATGGAGTATACGTATTCACTAGCCTGATCTGATGAGCCAACTTTTGTAGTCAGGCTATAGATGAGGGTTTGTATCAACAGCTTCCACTTTCTCTCTAGTTGATTGATGTTTATTCTTGAGACTATGGTAAAGCTTGCCCCTTGGTTCAGAGAATTGATGATTTTAAGAATTTCTGCTTTATTTGGGAGTTGTGTAGGATCTTCAGGTTTCTTGAGATCAATAGCTTGTCTAAAGTCTTCTTCTGTAACCCGTAGCGTAGTTTTAGATAGATCTTCGTTCTTCATTAGTGCTTCAATCTATTCCTTCTTGTTCACGATCTTAGTTTTTACTTTGATGGTTGACCAGACATTCAAAATGATCTCGTTGGTGATTTCTTCATCTTCAGTGAGAGCTGCCCTGAGAGGTGAAAATCTTAGGGCTTCAATAACGATTTGTACATCATTGGAGTACACCAATGGGTTTAGGTTTGCTCGCATATTATTTGGCTCGATGTTGAAGGTTTTGAAAGGGGAGTTTTGAGAAGATGAGGCCATTTTGATTGTTCAAAGAGATGCTCTGCTTGATGAAGATTATGATTTTAGGAACAGTGTTTAATTTGGAGAGTGAGTGAGGATTTTATGGTTGGCGAGAGATTATGGGGTTTTAACAACTCTTTTTCATCGATTGGATTGACTGGGTGGTGAAACCGATATCCGTTGGATCACTGATTTCCTTGTAACTAAAAAACTTACCGATTTCATTCATTGGGAGTTTTTATCATCCTCATAATCGTTTGGGATTACTAGTAATCTTGGTGATTTTTTCAGCAGAGATCAAATGTCTTCTTAATAACCACAGTAGGAATTTTGTTCCCTTCTTTTTCATCCTTCTTTCCCTTCCTTCAAACCCTTTGTGTGAGTGTGTGTGTGTGTCAAAAAGTTTTCCCTCCCTTTTTGTTTCATATTGACACTACAGCTTCTATACAGAACTACTTCGGAAATTCCGGAGTGGTTCTGTATGGCTTTATTTTCTGAAGAGAATAGAAGAAAGATACAAAAATAGTTTAATTTTTGGCTACAATGTCCTAAATAAACACAATTTGAGTTTTTCTTGATATATTCCCAAAAGATTTCATTTCGACAATTTTCACGGAGAAGAAACACCTAGTACAGAACTATTCAAACATTAAGTTTAAGTGAGTGCATACAATTCTACAAGTACAGGGTTGGATTATTCTGGTGGGCACATGCGGATGTGCTCTGGCTTCGAGTTGGAGAGGAATGTTGTTGTGAGAAATGGGTCTCGGGCCCTCATCTTCGTCCTCAATTATATCATTTGGAAGACCAGTCAGATGAAGTCCAAGATACCTTTGAGAGGGTAGGAGTTGGGTTTGAAATTCATGAGGAATTCCCTCCCATTGCTTGGCCTGGCATATTATGCTTGTCACAAATCGGGGTTACAGAATAACTCTTTTTTCAACAGGGATGTAGCAGTGATTTTTCATGTTCTGCAGAAGATAGTGACAGAAGTTCATGTCCAGTCCCTGAATCAGAGCATGCATGACCATTTGGGTGCTATGGTCATGTTAGAGCATATACCTATGCTATGATGTGTCTCGTGTATTGTATCCAGATTAGAGCAAGTTAGTGAGTTGTAGTGGGAACATTCTAGATGACGTACCATCTGGTACGCCGGACCATTTGGTACGCACGTACCAAATGGTACGCCAGTTGGTACATAGGCTTGTATGTCACTAACTATAAATAACGTGTGTTAGAATGATAGCAAAACTCTTCTGTCATTCTTCACCTTCTGTGTGTGTAGTCTAGAGAGAGAAACTAGAGAGAGTTCATTGTAATCTTCTAGTGATTCAATACAAATCTCTTATTTACATCCGTGTTTACTATGATTGATTGATACACGCAGTAGTAAGATCGTATCTAGGTTTTACAAGTGGTATCAGAGCATTTGGTTGCTCTACTGCTATGTTTTTGATCAATTTTCGGATTTTTAGAGTGAGAAAGTGTGGGTTTTCTTTATTTTTCATCAAATTCTTCCAATTCCGAGTGTCTCCGAGGTAAAAAAAAATGATTTCTGAGTGTTTCTAGTGAGTTTCCGCACCTTTCTGAAGCAAATTCAAGTCCAAATTGTCAAAATTCGCGAAAATCCGTCAAAATCAGCGTGGTACATTTCTGGTCCGCTTCAAGAAAATTTGGTCCGCCGTTGGTCCGCTGGGCAATCTTCAAGTTGGTCCGTGGCAGTTATTTTTTGGTCCGCCGTACCATTTTGGTCCACCGTACCAAATCTGGTCCGCTGAAATCTGGTCTGCTGAAATATGGTCCGCTGAAATATGGTCCGCTGAAATCTGGTCCGCTGAGTACAAATCTGGTCCACTGGCAGTTTCTTAAAAGTGTCATAACTTTTGCATCGTAAATCGCTACGAGAGCCATAAGTACTCAAATCGATCGTCTCGGCGAGCTCTACATTGTTCGTTCAAAGTTGATTTTCAAAATCAAATTCTAACACCTTTGTTTTTGAGTTTGAAGTTTTGAAGTATTGTTTTTTGTGGAAAAATGTCTGATTTTCAAGCATTTGCAGCTATGCAAAGCATGGTACAAACTATGCTCAATTTTGATAATGAAATAGGAACAAGTCAGAAAGTTCCTAAGCTGTTGAAGTTGGAAGATTATCAAAATAGGACAACGTTTTTCTATATACATCAACACAAATGATATTGATTTATGGATTCCGATTCGAAAGTTGTATGTACGTCCAACTGAAGATGGAGAGTATAAGGAAATTCAAGATTTTGATAAGGATGAAAGAAAGAGTTATGAGCTTGAACAAAAAGTTTATGGTTATCTTACCATGGCTTTACCTGCTGAGTTGTTACATCAATTCAGCACTTGCAAGAAAGCTAAACAGTTGTGGGATGCTTTATCTGCTCGATGTGAAGGCAATGACCAATACAAGAAGAGTAGACGAAAAGTGTTGAACAAGGAATTTGAAAACTTTCAACAATATGAAAAAGAAAATATTTATGCTCTTGTTTCAAGGTTTTCACATCTGATTAGTGAAATGAAAGTGGTTAAAATTGAAAAGACCGAGGAGGAATTGAAGGAGAAATTGATGGAAGCATTACCGGAAAAGTGGGAAAGTTATGTGTTATTGCTTACCCATAACAAAGAATATTCTGAATTATCATTTCATGATTTAACTAGAAAGCTTCATGCTAGGGAAATGGAAATTATGACATCAAACAAGTCAACTGCTCAATTACAAAATCCTGAATTGTATCATGGTCAAAATTCTGCAAGTATTAATGCGAAGTCTAAATCATTTGGTGTTGATTCATCAAATCCACCTCAGACAGCTTTTGTTGCTGGTTATGGTTCAGGAAATTCTGGAAATTCATCAAGAGGATCTAACTTCACTATTCCAAATCATTCAAGTCAGACTTCATTTTCAGCAAAAACACCTGATGAACATTTGGCATTAATTTATGCTTTATTATCTTCTTATTATGGACTGCTGAATGGCGGTTTGAGAACATCTAATCTGATTGAAGAAGATTTTGATCAGATTGATCCTGATAATCTTGAGCAAATGGATATCAATTGGCAACTGGCGATGTTAGCTCAAAGAGTTAAAAGATTCAAAAAGAAGACAGGCTATCAAAGTTTAAATCCGGATGGCAAGGCTGGAATAGATAAATCAATGGCAAAATGTTTCAAATGTTCTAATTTTAGACATTTTGCTCGTGAATGTTCAAAAACAAATGCATCTTCATCAAAGCCTCCAACAGCTTTAGTTTCTCAAGTTGATATATAATATAACTGGGGATGAACTTCTGATGATTCTCAACCAATTGCTTTAACTGCTATTACTTCTACATCAAAACCCTAGCATGTAGATTATGATTGGGTTGCTAATGAACTTGATGATGAGTCTGCAAATCGTGCTCTGATAGCTCAAATTGTACATAGTGATGATGATGAAGAAGTAACTGATTCTGAATCTGAGATAAGTGGTTCTGAAAATAGTGGCTATGAATCGGTTTGTGAGTTTTGTTCTCAGAAAGACAAGAAGATTCAAGGATTGATAAAAGAAAATGAGTTGTTGGTTGCTGAAAATAAAAGAAAGATAGAAGAAATGGCAAATGAATAACAAAAGTTAAGAGATTTAATTCAAGAATTCTCTTCTCAAAAAGAAAAGTTTTCATATTTTCAAGCAGAGGTTGTCAAGCAGAGATTTCTAATGTCCATATTAGTCCAAATGGGATATTTAACATCACTTTAGTCCATGATAATTGTCATTAACAAATATTAATCCATACTTATGATGATTAACAACAAAGTCACAAATAACATTTCTAGCAATTAGTAATAGACTAAAACATGTTTATAGCTTTTCTAACCATGCAAAATGTATATACATCCATAGGTTTTTATTTTAAACAAACACTAATATTTTAGTGTTAGAATCATATCAAGATAATCACGTTTCAATCCTTACATCCTTGAGGTTTAAGGAATTCAAAGAAAAATAAAGAAAAATAGTTTGGTGATTATGAACGTTAGAAAAACTTCAAGTTTTAAAGGATCGGTTGTCAAGACGTTACGATTCATTTGAGACGTTAATAACGTATTAAAAACATAGATGATAACGGTTTAAAAGGACTCACAAAGTATGTTGATACATGGTTCTTGATCGTCATGTGAAGTATTGAATACAAGACTAATTCACACAAGAATTCTGAGGTCCGAACTCAGGCCGAACCTGGAGTTCGGACATGGCCGAACGTGTGGCCGAACCTGAGGTTCGGCCAGTCGTATTTCAGCCTTATAAATAGTTGCGTCTTGTGTTGTATCCAGTAACAGTCTAAGCTTCCGTGTCATATATTCTCTGTGTACTCTGTGATCTCTGTGGTTAATACAAAGCTCATTTGTATTTACTCTTTGTGTTTCATCTCGTATTTCATTGATTTCATTACGACTAAGTAGAAGATCAATACGCTCACGCACTTTCAAGTGGTATCAGAGCATTAGGTTTGCTCTACTAGTCGGAAATCAGTGTTCTTCAGAGTTTTGAGTTCAAATTCACGTTTTTGCGAAAATGTCAATCATTTTTTAGTTCATTTGATCGTCTCGAGTGTGCTTTTTGTCAATAATCTGTTTCTAGATCTTTTCTATCGAGTTTGCTTGAATTCCTGTCGAAAATTCCAGTCAAAAAACGTTAAAAATCGAGAAAATGAGGTCGAGAGAAATATGTCTCGTTTGAGGTTCGGACTAGTTCGGTATAACCGCTCCGAACTTGAGGTTCGGATAGAGTTCGGTCTCTATTTTGATTCGGTGAGAGTTCGGTGACGGATCGGTCAACGTTCGGACAGAGTTCGGTGAGGGCTCGGAGTAGGTTGGTTTTTGTTCTTCCGAAGGCTAGGTTCGGAGAGAGTTCGGCGTAGCCAAGTTCGGACTAGACTCGGTGAGAGTTCGGACGAGGTTCGGGGTGAACAGTAACCTGTTTTTCAAAAAAAAAATGAGTGCATCACAAGCTAGTTCTATGATACCTATTTTGGTAAAATGGGAAGATTATAATAGATGGAAAGTTGAGTTTGAGATTTACATCAACGAACATTTTGAAGAATTCTAAAAAGTAGTTGCTAAGCAATTTGCATGGCCAACTTTTGTCGATGGCCATGTAAAACTTCATCGACATCTTTCTTTATCTGAACGAGAATACATAAATACTGAACACCAAGCCAGAGATATTATTAAGTCTGGTCTTTCAGAAGAGTTGTTTCTTGAACTCACAGTGGGTTGTATTGCTAAGGATAAAGGGAATGATTTGCAAGAAAAAGGTAAGATATATGCAATCATTCAGACTATGAAGGATGACTCAGATTCTACTGATTCTAAATCCTATGGTTCTGCATCGAGTGGTTTGGAATCAGGAAGTGATAAATTGTCAGACAAAAAGGAATGTGATGGTGTTTTCAAGACTAAACAACATGATGGTAATATCATTGATTCTGATTCTGATTCTGACGAACAAGCTCTGGTGTTATATATGACAAAGGGGATGAAAGTGACATAGAAGAAGTTTAGAATGGAAGTTTGTTAGTATGTTCAATGTGTGCAAAATTTACTAAGATTAACAAGAATTTGATGAAAGAAAAGGATAAATTGTTGGTTGAATGTGAAAATGCAAAAGCTGAAGCTAAGGATGTTGCTGCAGATATTGAGGCATTGTTCAACAAGGCTTATCCTGTTCAACAGAAGTATGAAAAGGCAAATTCTTTTGTGATTGAATCGGCAAAGATAATTGAGAAACTTCAAAATAAGATCTCTATGCTTCAAGATGAAAATGTTCTTTATCGTGATAAGAATGAAGTTTTAACAAAAGATATTGAGATTTACAAAAAGAAAAGAGAAAGTGTGCTTGAAGAATTATTTGCTGAATGTGACATTCGTAAAGTGCAGATTTATGAATATGATGAGCTTAACGCAAAGTTTATTAAATCACAACAGGAAGTGTTTGATGCTCAACAGAAATCAATGATTTGAAGTTAGAAATTTTGGAGTTAAAACGGCAAGTGAAGAATTGCAATTTGTCACCAACATTGTTAAATTTCTTATATAAACGGGATCACGGTGACGATAGTTCTAAGAAAGATGATATTCACATGGTTCCTCAACCGGTGGATTTATCTGCAGTTACATCTGCTCCGCTTGATCCTAAGGACGAGTTGCATGATTATTCCACGTTTTCCACTCCACCTAAGAAGCACAAGTCTAAGTCTAAGAAGAAAGCAAAACCATTGGGTGAAGCTCCAAAGTTTACTTCAAAGTCTGTCCTTCTGGAAAATGAACAAACTTTTACTAAAATTGTCTCAAGTACTTCTTCTGCAACTGATGAAGGAAAAGTTTGGATTGAAAAGAACAAACTGAAGGACATCAAAGATAAATTCACTAGAGAAGCCAAAGAGAGACATGCTTCTGGTTCTTCGTCTGGATATACAAAGGTTTCTGGATTAAAGAATAAAGGTTTGGGTTATGAAGTTAAGGATGTTTTAGTGCAACAGACAACAAAGAAACCGAAGAAGGTTGTTGTTCAGCATGTTCCTCATCTTCAGCAATACCCTAAAGACCACTTTGTTAAACCTGTTCAGATTCAGCAAAAGCAATCTCATCAGAAGAAGTCAAAGGTTTCTACTTCAAGAAATGGTTATTATCATTCTGGCGATTCTTCAAGTGGTTCGTACTACTTACCCCAAAGATCATCTCCCAGGTATGATTCTTCTGCCAATTTCTTTGATTTATTTGCTTCTGATCATTCTCTTGGTTACTATGATTCTCCTGCTGCAAATCATAGTTGGAAACCAAGGAAGTTTGTCAAATTCTCACCAAAGTTTCGTGAGAGAATTTGTTATGCATGTCGTCCACGTGGACATCTGGCTGCAGATTGTCCGACGACTGCATATGTTCATACAAATGCAAAATATGTGGATAATAATGGTATAATTTTTGATGAACCATGGTCTACAAAGGGTAGATCAACTAGTAAGTCGTCTGGGTCTACACCTCAGACGCCAGTTGCAAACTTTTCTGGTTTTGATTCAAAAATTTTATCTACAATGATATGGAAACCAAAATTTGTTTCCAAAGCTAACAGTGACTTTGTGGAAGACACCGGGCGACCCGACTCTATTGAATTGGGTCGATCCCAAAGCATCTAATGTTTTATTTGGTGTCAAGCGGGTGTTTCAGGAAGACCTTTCGGTGATTGGAAAATTGCTGATTGTGAAATATCTGTTTTAATTAACTTGAATTTCAAAATCAATTTTTTTTTCCAAAATACTTAACTGCTAGTATTCGTGTTGGTTGATCAAGTTTTTTTTGTTTTTCACTTTGTCTCCTTCTGAGGGGGAGTTTGTTTTGCAAAAATACAAAAATAGTGTTTTGTTTTTCAAATCGTAAAAATGAAAATCTATAAATAGAGTTGTCATTTTTAGGGGGAGAAATTTGGAAAAGACAAAAACAATGAAAAATGCAAAAAGCCAAAAACATTGAAAAATGAGAAATTATATCCGACATGATTGGGAAATGATGGTACATTGGCTGACAGTGTCTGACTCATGGATAAAGTAAATGAAAAGGCCATAAGACCATTTGATCGATTTGTAAGGTAGGCTCGGCAAATCAGAAAGTATACAAATGTGATATACACTAAATCTGATGCTTGACCTAGTGGACAACATCTTGATGAATATCTCATGATATATCAAGAAAAAGATATGTGAAAAATAAAATGAAAAGTCACTGTGTATACATGTGTTCATTTTGCAAAGATTTAAACTTGTTTGTTTTGTTTTTTTTGTCAAACGATCGGACTTTCTCCGTGTGTCGAAAGACCGACCTGATTGTTGTTCGTTTGACGTTCGGCTTTATTTTCTTTGGTGTTTCGTATAACTCATCGGACTTTCTCTGCGTGTACGGGAGTACCGACCTGATTGTTGTTGAGTTATACAATTTGAACTTGTTTTATTTTCTTATTTTGTTAAATCCGAGGATTTATCTGCGTATCGAAAGATCGACCTTAAGGTAGACGATTTAACGTTCTTATTTCTTTTTGCATGGAACACAGTTGACTATATCATGATAATAATCATTGTGTGATTAATATCACAAATGAGATCACAAAATGTGATAAGCAAAAGCATATCTGAATATGTCTGATAGTGTGGGGTACGCTGGACAATGCAAATTTAATCAATACCTTAACATATCCAGATGTTATGAGTATGATTGTGCCGGAGTTTAAAATTGGACAAATTATATCTGCAATCGGCATGGCTTATGTGTTTCAATAATTGAAATTGAAATGTAGTTCAGCATGTTATGACCAATATGATCCCAAGTTGTGATCTTTCTTACAAAAGACAAAAATAGTGTCTAATTCTGTATTGTTTTACTTCTGTTATCAGAAAATACCAAAAAGATTTTAGGTGTGTTTTGATATAAAGTTTCCAAAAGCCAAAAAGATTTTGTTTCTGTTTTGTTTTCGATTGATCAACACGAAATACAAAATCAATTTTCAAAATCAATCTATCTTGGAGTCTCGAAGAGACATTTTGCACCAAGGTTATTTATGTTGGCAGGTTTCTAAGTGGGAAGAGGACATCACAACTTCAAGTCTTCTGAAGGTTGTTGATAAAGAGATTACACACGATGCAATATCAAGTATTCAAGATTGAACTCATCGTCAAGATCGAGGAAGAGTTTGATTGAAGATACAAGTTTGAATGGAGAAGATGATACTGCACATGCCGAGGGGGAGTTTGTTGATGCATGGTTCTTGATCGTCATGTGAAGTATCGAATACAAGACTAATTCACACAAGAATGCTGAGGTCCGAACTCAGGCCGAACCTGGAGTTCGGACATGGCCAAACGTGTGGCCGAACCTGAGGTTCGGCCAGTCGTATTTCAGCCTTATAAATAGTTGCGTCTTGTGTTGTATCCAGTAACAGTCTAAGCTTCCGTGTCATATATTCTCTGTGTACTTTGTGATCTATGTGGTTAATACAAAGCTCATTTGTATTTACTCTTTGTGTTTCATCTCGTATTTCATTGATTTCATTACGACTAAGTAGAAGATCAATACGCTCACGCACTTTCAAAGTAGAGGGGTTAAAACCGAGTAAAAAGAAAAAAGGAGAAGGTGGTGGCTTGGGTTGGTGGCTCACGGAAGCTAGACAGCAGCGGCGCAGCAGCAGTATACGGCGGCAGCAGCAGCAGTTTGCGGCAAAAGCAGCAACCGTTTGCAGGGCAGCAGTAGCAGCTTGCGGTGGTAGCAGGGTTGCACAGCAGCAGCCGCACAGTTGCAATGGTGGTGGTGTTTCAGTGGTGACAGCAGCAGCAGTTTGCGGGGCAGCAGGGCTGCAAAACAGCAGCAGCTTGCGGTGGTGGACTGGTTCAGTGGCGGAACAGCAGCAAGACGAATGGTGATGGTGGTTGTGTTCTCGACCGACGGGAGGAAGGGAAAAGAAGGAGGTGGCGGTGGTTGATAGCTTGGCCGAAAAATGGAAGAGAGGTGGGTGGTGGTTCACGGCTGTGAACAGCCGCGATGCAGCAGCAGAATCCGGCAGCAGCAGCTCCGATCAACAGGTGGTAGTGGTTGTTTCCGAGATGGAGAAAGAAGGATAAGTGGGGTGGTGATGGGGTATGATTCGGTGGCAGCAGTAGTAGCTAGATGGTGGTGATGGTGGATGTTTCACTGGAAAAAAGAAAAGGAGAGAGGAAGGTGTTTGAGGTTGCTTTCGGCAAGCAAAGAGAAGATAGGGGAGGGTAAGTTAAGTTGATGAAGATGAGTTGGTATATGGGTTGGTTAGGTTTGTGGTTAGGAGAGTGTGATATGGCCTTTTTTATCATCACAAATCAACTAGCAAAAAAATCATAGCGTAGTTTTTATAAAAACTCAATGTGTAGGCCATTTTATTTTATAAAAGTTTAGTCATGTCTAATAACCATATCAAACATAATATTCTATGTATAAATTTTATATAAAAATTTACAAAGAGTTGTGAGGGGATAACCCATAATTTTTGTAAATAAATAATGTATAAAGATTTTACAAGTTTATAACAAATTTTTATAAAAATTAAAGGTGGTGTCAACTTTTATAAAAATGCAAGGTTGATGGACCAATATAATTAAATTAATCCATTGGGCCTGGACTTTATATTGGGTTTAATTGTTCAAAGAAAAATGTAATTGGGTTCGTTTTGTCGGTTATGGGCCGTACGGGTCCAAACGGGGCACCAGTTCGTGGTCCGGGGCCGTTGTGTATCGGTTGAGTTTGCGGATCGCCACGATCATTCGGTTTATCAAGTTTATGTAACAGATTAAGGTTTCGGGCTAAAGTCTTGACAACAATTTCAGTTTGTGATGTTTTTATTTCATAAAATAATTGTTCGAGTCAGTTACATCAGTTTTTTAGAAATCGGATATAGTTTTCAGTTTCGTACACGGGTTACGGTTAATATTTTCAGTTTTGTTAGTTCACGACAGTTTTAAGCTCGACCGTCCAGATTGTTTAAAACCGAATAGTTTTAAATATGCGATCACTTATCTGTTTGCCATGTCGGTTATACAAGTGTACGACACCAGTTCCGGATAAAATATAAGAATACATTTTATAGTTATTTTTTCTTATTATTGAAATTCCATGATTAATACATGAGATCTCTATGCATTTTACGGGTATACGCTTCCAGTACAAATGCGGGATTAGGTTTATGTCATCAGTTAACAGTCAGGCACAGTAATTAGCCGTTTAAACAGAAATCAGATCAATTAAAGCACATTAATACTTAATTTAGAAGTCAAAGTATGTGGTTTGACCTAGGTTTTCGGACGAGGTGTCACAAAAATTTTCAAGATTTCAACTTGAGGAGCTGGTTGACTCAGATTTGGTCTTGTTTGAGTCATCAGTGTTAGACTGATTGTTGTATGAAGATTCAGAGACTAGACTTTTGTTTTTGGCATAGTTGTCAAGTTGTGATTCATTTTGACCTGCTGCTTTTTACAAAGATAGTCTTGGAGGTTTTTGTCCCTTGAACGTACCCAATCCCTTGCCCATGATTTCTGGGTGTGTTAGTCATATTTTCAAGTTGATCATGAGCATTTATGAGACCTTTTTTTTTCTTTGTTTCCATGTGCAACCTTTGATATAAATTTGCACGTTCGGTCTCATAGTGATCAATTTTGGCTTTATTGCTCAAATTTTGTGTTTCTAGTTGTCTTAATCTAAACAATTTTTTTTCTCTATCCTCTTTTAGTTGATGAAGTTCAGATAGGAGAGAGTTGATTTCTTCTTCAAAAGTTTTAAACTTGTTTTCATTTAAGAGTTTGTTTCTTTCAGAGTTTTCTTGAAGAACTTTATAGTTGATTGACATGTTATTGAATTGAAAGATTAGATGAGAGTGAGATGAGCTTACTTGTTTTACATGTGAGATTTCAGAGAGATCAGATGAAAGAGATTCATCATTTTTCATAAGACATTTGTTGGATTGATATTCTTCATCTGATGATGACTTAGAGTCCCAGTTTTCAACTTCAGCCATTAATGCCTTTTCATTTCTGCATTGCTTGTTCATACTTCTTTTTGTAGTATACAACATCTTTGAGTCTTTTGTTCTTGCATTCTAAAGCATAGTGGCCCATTGTTCCACATTTGAAGCACTTTATCTCACTCTTGTCAACTTCAGGTTTGTTGTACTCAGATGACTGTTTTTTGCTTTCTTCATTTTTGGAAAAATTGTTCTGGATGACCAGGAAGGATTCTTTTTTAATCTACCAAACTGTTTGGTCAGTAGTACCAGTGATTTTTCAAATGGCTCATTTTCTGTTTCATACTCAGAATATTCATTTTCTGAGTCACTTAGTTCTTTTCATTTTGAGTGGCTTGGCTCTTGTTTGATATTGCTTTTCCTCTTTTCAGAGTAAAGGGCCAATGGATGCACTTTGAATTTTGAGATGTCCAGTATTTCAGACTCTTGAGAGTCTAGAATACAGAAGATATCATTTAGACTTTTTTCTTCTAAATCCAAAGTTGATTGAAGAGTCATGGTTAGACTTCTCCATTCATGAGGAAGACTTTTGATGAATTTGATGTTTGTTTCCTCATTATATTTAGAAACATTGAACTTCCTTAGATTGTTAATTATTGTGGCAGAGCGATTGTAAGTGTTTAAAAGTGACTCGCTTGGAAGTGACTTGAAAGATTCATATTCGTTTAATGCTTTTGTTCTCTTGTTTCTTTTCATTTGATCCCCCCCCCCCCCATCAAAGAGTTTCTCAAGGGCATCCCATATGCCATTGGCTGAAGTGTTGCAGTCAACTTGACAGAATATATCATGAGGAAGAGCCATGATGACAACTATCTTGGCTCTGTCCTCATTTATTTCCTTGGTCTTGTCTTCTTCTCTCCACCATTTCCTTTCTTTAGGAATGGTGCGAGCGGGCACACCAGTTGAGGTTTCAGTTTCTTTTATCTCAGGAATGTCAACTGTGGGGCAATGGGGTCCCTTGGCTAGCATTCCAACAGGGAACTATCAACTTCTGTTAGGAAGTTGGTAATTCTGATTTTCCACTGTGGATATTCCTCCTTAGAAAGCATAGGGGGTTTTTCCAATGAGCCAAGAGATTTTCCATTGCTCCAGCTTGAAGACATTTTTGAGAGGGAGTAAAAGAAAAGATGTTAAAGAGCAGGAACTTTGAATATTGATTACTCAGTCTGCTTTGATACCAATTGTTGATCCCGTGAAGTGCTCTTTAACAATGTTGGCACAATTTGATTTAAACAAGATAAACAAATTGCGGATTGTAAATCAAATTGGAAGACAACAATTCATAAAAGGGTTATTCTGTATATCTCAAATGTAAATAATGGTTTACACGAGTTTATAGTATAACTATGTATCATCAGAAATAACTTTTCTATGGGAGTGATGTTGTAATTGCTTTGAGAAGATATTGAATTGTATGCTTGATATCTTGCTTGGTTTGGTGAAGTGAGCTTGCTATTTATAGGAAAATGTAGCAAGTTGTATTTGGATAAGGTGGTTGAGGACGGTTGATGTTGGAGTGTGTCAGAGTATATAGAGATAAATTGGAGATATTCAATTTATCTCTTTTTCAACTGTCTTCAACTGCCTTCGTGATTAATGCCAATTTGGCATTCAATTTGCTTGTTCTTCACACAAGGGTAGAATTTGTTTTTCTCGTAATCTTTATCTTCTGATAGTCCAGAACTTCTTCAGGACACTTCTTTGAAGACTACAGATGCTTCCCATTTGAAGCCTTCTACAGAAAAAAGGATTTCTTTAGAATTTAGTCTGTATAGAACTACTTCGAAAATTCCGGAGTAGTTCTGTATGAATACAGAAATCATGCAGAAATCTGTAATTCATACAGACTTTCATGTCCTTTCTCTTTTAAGGATGTATCTTATCTTTTCATCTAATACTTGATTGTTTTATGTTACAATTACATTGTGTTCTAACAGCTTCCCATTAGAAGCCTTCTACAGAGATGAGGGTTTCTGTAGAATTTGGTATGTACAGAACTACTTTCCGAAGTAGTTCTGTATGAATACAAGAACCTGTATTTCGTACAGATTTTCATATCCTTTCTCTTTTTAGGATATCTTTTGTCTTTTCTTCTAATACTTGACTGTTTTCCTTTATATTTACATTGTTTTCTAACACGTTTGATGGAGACTAGCTTAGTGCTTATGAACAATGGCTTCCGAATTATGTTCACCTACTCTTGGTAAACAAATGGTCTACCTGCAAAATGGTTAAATATACTTTGTCAACAACAATAATGTTGTTTGTGAACCGTACCCTGACCTGTTATTCAAATTTTTCACAGTGCTACTGACCCCGGCATTTTTCTACATGAATTGATTAGAACACAACCAGTAAGATATATATAGATTACGGGATGCAACACATGCACCAAATGATTCTAGCATATTTCACAATTCACGCAATAGGCATTTTGGCGACCAGTAAAGCACACAACTATTGCACCTCAATGTTTAATTGTGGCCATAATATGTTACATAACAAGGTAAGGATATATAAGGATATATATATATATATATATATATATATATATATATATATATATATATATATATATACGGAACTCATAGTGTAAATAGGATAATCTTAGGACAGATACACGAAGAGGCACCACGTCGCTAAAATTGCAACAAGCTCAAAGAATCTGATAACCTAAACAAGTATGGGTTTAATTTATTTAACACAGTAATAAAACTGGTTAGGCTCGGTTGTGCTCCGCGCCCAAAACAATATGATACGTCCGTAGATTGAGGTCCCGAAACGATTGGATGTCCCAATATAATCGTATGGCCTACAACCGGATACGATCGCATTTGCCTAATAATATCTATCAAAATAGATCGTGCCCGATACGGTGGTATGCCTACCGATCTTAATACAATCGTGTGGCAAGTTTTAATGGATAAACGATTAAAGTTATAACACTCGAGTCTGGAACGGTTATATTTGTAAACCCTAAAGGTTTATATAGACCTTATAACATTTATATATGTATTCTTCCATTTATAAACCACATAAAATTATAGATTTTATTTAGATAATGTTATAACTTTTTATTTATTTGAAATCATAATTTGATTCACATAAAATCATTGATTTTATATAAATGTTTATTCACTTATATTTTACATAAAATCATAGCCTTTTATAGATTATATCATATCTTTTATTTACATAAAACCTTAACATTTAATTACATAAAATCATGATTTTTATTTACATAAAAATCATAACAAAACTATATATATATTTTCATTATTATTATTATCATTTTATTTAAGATGATACTTTTGATTTATAATAATCGTTCCTCACACCTCAAACATACTATATCAATATAATGATACAATATAGAGAGCACGGTATACCTTCGGTCGGTACGCGAACCCGGACCCGGTTATCCGTAAAACGAACAAAATTCTAAATATGACAAATGAGTAGTCCATTCCAAATGATTTTTCGCCACGAGTAATAATATGATATCAGTTTCTCAGTTTGTCTTCGTTTGACCTCGAAACCTTTGACCAGATTCGTTTAACTAGTCGACTCGGTTGACTCGGTAGCGAGTTAACTCAAAACAATCCCAAATGATTTCCAAACACACCCAAATCATCTTTGCATCCTTAATTTAGTTAAAACTCAGTCCGGAATCACTATCATCACCACTTAACGACGGCTGGAGGCCATGGCCGCTGCCGGTCTGCCTTAAACCACCGTGAAACCACCACAATCACTTTACATCATCATAAATCGTATGAATCTGTAACATGCATAGCAAGATCGAATTTTTTAAAGATGAAAACAAGCTGGAAATAGAAAAAGAGTACAAAGATTGAACCCAACATACTCTTATTGTGACTGGGATCGCCGAAGATAGCGACTGGGAAGGTCGTTGGACCTGTAGTGGTGGTCGCTACGATTATCGAAACCCTGGCCACCGCCAAGTGAAGGAAATCGCGACCTAGAGAGGTAGCCGGAACGAACAGGAGCAGCGCCGCCGCCGCCGAGATACTCAGCTCACCGCTACTTGCGGCTGTTGCTGTTGATACCTGATATGTGCGTCGTGTGAAGTATCAAACAAAGTACAAGATCAAGTCAACTAGGTCTGGTCGAACTAGGTCTAAACGTGAAGTTCGGACTGGCCGAACCTGAGGTTCGGCCGAAGCTCGGACCAGCGGGTATATATATGTGATTGGTCTTTGTATTTGTGGACGAGAGAGCGTGTGAGATTTCCTAAGTGTGTGTTTTCAAGGTGTTTCTCTGTGTTGTGTTTCTGAGTGTTTCACTGATTGTAATTGTTCATTTTGATCAATAAAACAATCGGTTAATTACGTTTCGATTTCCGATTATCTAGATCGAGTAGACGATCCGATGCTCACGTATTTTCAAGTGGTATCAGAGCTTTCTGGTTCACTCTACTGATCTGTGGTTGCTATTTTCGGATTTTTGAAGTGTTTTTCGTAATTCTCGAGTTTGTTTTCACGTGGTTCATTAATTCTATCGAGTGTTTGGTGTTAAATCTGTTCTTAAATCACTTCCTATTGGTTTTTCTGACTCGTAGTAACCAGTTTCGTCAAAATCAGTCAATTTTTGCGCGTTTTTGGAAAATGTGTCCGAAGTTCAGAGGCATCTGGTCAGGTTCGGAGTAACTGCTCCGAATCTCGAGTTCGGTGGACTATCGGTCAGTGTTCGGAGGTGTCTCGGTCAGAGTTCGGAGTTCTTTGAAGTTCGGTTCTCTTTCGGTGAGAGTTCGGTCAATCAGAGGTGGTTCGGAGATAGATCGGAGTTGTTTAGGAGTTCGGCCTGTTGTTTCTGATTCGGAGCAGGTTCGGACATAGTTCGGACTTTGGATTGAGGTTCGGACAGAGTTCGGAGGTTAGTGATAGGATCGGAGCAGGTTCGGTCACCAGATTCAAAATTTCAACGATGTCGGAATTTCAAGCGTTTGCTGCAATGCAAAGTGTGATGCAAACCATGATGAATTTTGATAACGAAATTGGAACAAGTCAGAAAGTTCCCAAATTGTTGAAGCTTGAAGATTACCAGAATTGGAAGAAACGATTTTCTGCTTACATAAGCACGAATGATATCGATTTGTGGATTCCTCTCAAGAAACTTTATCAACACCCAACTGATGCGGGAGATTTTAAAGAAGTTCATACTTTTGATCTTGCTGAAAGAAAATCATACGAGCTTGAACAAAAGGCTTATGGTTATCTTACAATGGCATTACCTACTGAGTTGCTTCATCAATTTAGCACTTGCAAGAAATCTAAGCAATTGTGGGATGCTCTATCAGCAAGATGTGAGGGTAATGATGACTACAAGAAGAGTCGAAAGAAGGTTTTGAACAAAGAATTTGATAATTTTCAGAATTATGACAATGAAAACATTACTGCTCTTGTTTCAAGATTGTCACACTTGATTAGTGAATTAAAGGTGGTTGGGATTGAGAAAACTGATGCTGATTTGAAAGAAAAGATTTTGGAAGCTTTGCCAGAAAAATGGGAAAATTATGTTTTGCTACTCACGCATGACAAGGATTATTCTACAATGACATTTCAGGAGCTTACTGGAAAACTTCATGCTCGAGAAATGGAAATGTTAAACTCAAAGAAGTCAACTGCTACTTTGCAAAATCCTGAATTGTATCATGGTGAGAATAGTGCAAGCATGAGTGCAAAGTCTAAGCCAAATCTGAATACAAATCAGAATACAGCACCAAGTGTTGCTTTTATAGCTGGAGTTTCAGGAAATTCTGATAATAATTCCTCAAGGGGTTGTAATTTCACAATTCCAAATTTTTCAAGTCAGAATGCTTTTTCAGCTGAATCAACAGATGATTGTGCTAAAATGATTTCTGCATTGATTTCATCATCCTTTGGATTAATTCTCAAAAATGTTGCTGATGCAAAGTTAACCAGTGAGGATCTTGATGCTCTTGATGATGATCAACTAACTGAATTGGATATATCTTGGCAATATGCTATGTTATGTCAAAGATCTAAGAGATTCTTTAAGAAACATGGAAGGAATCTTCTGGTGATAAACTGGGTTTTGACAAGTCAAAATTAAAATGTTATAAGTGTTCACAGCTTGGACATTTTGCTAAAGATTGTCAACAAGCACATGCAAATAAGTCTGGTGTTCCTCAATCACCAAAGCCTGGTTTTACTCAACCATCTACTAGTAACACTAGCAAGTCTACAACTTTGACAGCACAACATGATGGTGTTTATGATTGGGGTCAACAATTTGGTTATGATTCATCAGCTTTGATTGTCACTCATGTTCAGTCAGATGATTCATATTCAGATACTAATTCCGATACTAGTTCAATTCCAAGTTCTTATGAATCTGCTGAGAACTTAGAGAGTCTGATGAAAGAAAATGCTTTGTTGATGAATAAAGTTCAACAACTGACTGAGGCATATGATGTGATTATTTCAGAGTTGAGGATTTCTAAAGATCATGAAAAGGAGTTGACATTAAAGAATGAGTGTTTGACTACTGAAATCAATACATTACATGAAGTTTTAAAAGTTTTGAAACAAGACAAAAGGGATGTTGAAAGTGAAAAAGCTATGTTTTGTGAAGAAAAGGATGAGTTGGTACAAGAAGTTAAGAAATGGAAGGCTGAAGCAGAGGATACAGCTAATGATTTTCAGAATTTGTTTGACAAGTCCAAAATCAAACTTGATCTGCTAACAAGGAATGTGGAAGAATCAAATGCTAAAATTGAAGCATATCAAGTTGATATGGAAAAGTTGTTGGATGAGAAGCGTGAGTTGGTAAGTGTTAATAAAGTTCAAGCTGCAAATTTAGAGATTCAAAAGAGAAATGAGGATAAATTGAAGAAGGAACTACATGAAGGACTTGACAATCTTCGCATGCAAAAGTTTGAAAATCACAAAGTTACGAAGCGGTTAATTGCTCAAGAAAAGGATTTTGCAGAAGCTCAACAGCAAATTTCTGATCTCAAAGTTCAAGTTCTTGATGCTAATAGGTTTCTCAACAATGTTTCTAATTCTCAAGTTTTCACAAGCTTCTTAGCTAATGATGCGAATTTTGAGAAGATGTTTGATAAGACTGCTTCACCCCCTACTCATATCAAAGAAGTTGTCAAAGAAGTTGTCAAAGAAGTAAAGGAACAAATTGAAGAATTTGATTATTCAAAGGTTTCGTCATCTACTGCTTAGGATGAGAAAGTTGTGCCGAAGAAGAAGAACAGGAAGAATAAGAAAAAGAAGGAAAGAAATCCGAAGTCTCTCCTGCACCGAAGTTTGTATATGGTTCATCTTCTGCTGATAATGAGAAGTCGGCTACTTCTAGTGACAAGATTCTGTCTCAACCTGAGTTTGATGAAATGATTTTTTATGATCAAAAGAATGTCACTGAAGTAAAAGCTGAATTTTCTCGATTGGCTAAGAATGGACATTCTTCACCTGAGGAGAAAATTTCTGGAAAGCATGAAGGATTGGGTTTTCACAGGATGAAAACAAAGCTGAAAAGGTTCCAGCATTATCATCTCAAGATTTGAAGAAATTAAAAATGAAGCAAGTGAAGAAGGAAGTTTTTCAAGCTGATAAAATTCAACCCGAGCGGTTTTACAAACTCAAGGGTTCGGATCAATTATTTTCTGATAAAGAATTTCCACTTCATTGTGTTGATGCTCGGAAGATTGCTGAGGTCTTTGTGAAAACAACCAATTCTACCGAAAGTTCTCAATCTCTAAGCCCTACATCTAAATGGGTACATGATCACAGGCATCAGGTATATGATTCTCATTCTGATCATGTTAGAGATATTCATGTGTGTTCCTCGCAGGTACATCACCGATGGGATACAACGACAAGAATTTGTTATATTTGTCGTCATCCAGGGCATATGGCAAAAGATTGTCCATCACCTGCTGATTCACCCCAAAGATTTCACAAGAAATCAGTTTTTGGTAAACCTGCCGCACCAAAGTTCTTTGATGCACAAGGCAGAGTTTTTGATGAAATTAAACCTACATTCTTTCATAAACAAAAACGTTTTGTTCCAATGTCTTCAAAGGTTCAAAATGTAGGTTCTCCATCACAGTCATCTGTGATTGTTTCATCAAAAACTGAATTACCAAAACAACAACAATGGAAACCTAAGGTGGTTTCTAAACAAAACCACGACACTGGTCGACCAGAAGCGATCCGCTTCGGGTCATTTATGGACTAATTAGTTTGACCAGTGTGCAGGTACTTCTAGAAGATCTATCGACGATTGCAAAGTTGTTGATGGAGGAGTACTCTGTTTAAGTTAAATTTCATGATAAATCTTTCTAACCTGCAAATTTTCTGAGTTCTAAAATTGCATCGTATTCGTGTTGATTGATCACTTTTCTTTATTTCTAATTTTTCTCAAAACAAAACCCAAAAATAGAGTCATGTTTTTGTGTAAAATGAAAATACAAAAATAGCGTTTTCATTTTAAGGGGGAGAATTGTCAGTAAGGGGGAGTAATTGAGAAAATGCATGTTATGGGGAGAAGGTGAATACATGCCCAATATATAATGAAGGAAGGTGAATACATGCTCAATATATAATGAAGGAAGGTGAATACATGCAAAATATAAAATTGTGAGAAATTGATCATTGGGAAATGATAGTACATTGGCTTACGTATCTGACTCATGGATAGAGTAGATGAAAGAGCCATAAGATCATTGTTTGATATGCTTGGTAGGCTCGGCAAATCAGAAAGTATTCAGATGTGATATTCACTAAATACTAATGCTAGACCATGTGGATAACATCTTGATGCATATTTCATGACACAAAAAGAAACATAAGTGTGAATGTCACACCCCCAATTAACCACTAACGGAGTTTATACCGTTAAGGGGTGCGAGCAAACCAGGACCACAACCATTAGTTACAAATACTAAACAAATCAGAGTAAAATCCAAACATTAATAACCAAAACAGTTTAACAGTACGCAGCGGAAAATAAACATAAGTGTCTTAGCACTAACCACGTGCTTAAATTACAAAACATGAATTGTTATTAAGTTCCCAAGTTAGAGTTTTAAAATAAGAGATCTTCAAGTGCCATGCCAACCTTCGGCGGATACTCCTCAGCGATCTGCAAAAGTGAAAACCACACAAGTGTCAACCTAACGGCTGGTGAGTTCACGGTGGGCATGACATGCATTGGCCCGGTCTCATAATCGTATGTATCAACATATACATAAGTAATAGTTTTGCAAGGCAATAGCCAAGAGTTGAATTTTCGAATATGCACTAGTTAAGTAAAGGATTAAAGTGGTCAACCGATATCGCGGGTAGCTAATCCGGTTTCCATGCACTAAGGAGTCGTACTAGGGCTGAAAGCTGACGTAACAGAGTTCGGCAATAGCCGATGGTTGGTGCCTCCAGTTGTGTCCCATTTGGGAGGCCCACAACTAAACATAGGCTGACATTGAACTCCGTTCGGCCTCCAACCGGTTGGTTACACATTTGTGTACCGCGGAGCAGGGTTTGTCAAACCCTCAGTAGATCTACCCAACATCCCCTCGCTTCTCAGATCAACAGTACTAGGTTGAGGACTTTTTAAGTTTTAAGGCATCCTTAGAAATCATGTGATATCATTTGGTTTAGACTTTAACCTACACTAGTCATATTAAAACAGTTTATCCTGGATTTCATTTGAAATTCCCAAAAAGAGTTTAAGTGTCAAATGGTCGTTTCCGGGTTTCAATAGAAACCCCAAGGATGGACAGTTGCAAGTGTTCCCATACAACACTCCAACTTCCATAACAGGTATCCCAATTGTAATACCTCAAAACGTCAGCGTTGTTTATCGTTAAGTTCATTCGTTGTGTCCCAAACGGGCTCACAATTAAAGGGTTTGTGAAACTCACCTTAGGTTGCTCAGCTACACTGATATTTAATCCAAGTATTGCTTAATGGAGACCTATGAACACGTTTAGGTCTTAAGTATTAGTTTTATGTCTAATCTTGACGTCACTATGGCCCATAACATAGCACGTTAGAACTATGACACGACATAACGACACACGACACCGATGGTTGATCATAGACAAGGGTTCACATACATCAGAAATCAAAGCATGTATTATCATAGCAAAATCATGTAAGTCATGGCATAGCATTCAAGTAAATTTCACAAGTTTGGATTTTGGTCAGGTCACAGTTTCGCTAGCCTAGTGTCGCTGCACAGTTTCGCTATGTGCACGGGCAGCACTTTCGCTAGGGAATACCCGATGACACAGTTTCGCTAAGCTAGTTTCGCTCGAAACTGTTGACACAGTTTCGCCAGCTTAGATTCGCTCGAAACTGGTTTGAACTTTCGTTCATGGTATTTCGCTCGGTAGTTTCGTCCGGACGGGTCGACTTAGTTTCGCGGGCGACATTATAGTTTCGCTAGGCAGTATCGCTAGATGAATATATACATAATTTCGCTGGACAGTTTCGCCCAGAGAACACACAGTGTCGCTGGTCGCGAAAAACACATAAATCAGCCTAAAAAATCAATCTAACAGCTTCCATATCACATGTAATTCATTATCTAGCATACATAATCATTTACCAACATAAATCAGTAAGCTTTAACACCTTAAACATGCATTTTCATCATCAAATCACCAAAAAACACATTTTAACCTAAAGTGACCTAATCTAGCATAAATCTTCATCATGGATGGATTTCACACGTAAAGTTACTGACTTTATTGTAGATCTATCATTCCTAAACAACATATCAGAAGATCAAGTGATTCTATAAAGATCTAAGCATGCTTTTTAAGAAAACACATAGAAAACATAAAAATGGTGGTTTTGGGACTCACGGTTCGATCTCCAAGCTTGATGGATGATGGTTCGGGGCTGAGGTCTCGATGGCTCGGTGTGAATCTCGACTGACCAGATTTCCAGGAGAAAGATGGAGTGTGTGTGTTTTTGTGTAAAGGAGGCAAATGGTGAAACTAGGGTTTATTAAGATATTATATATCAGAGGCTAGTTTCGCTGGCAGTTTCGCTGGCCAAGCGAAACTGGCTCTGGTAGTCAGAGGGTAGACTAGCCGGGCGACACTATAGTTTCGCCCGGTAGTTTCGCTGGAAACCCAAAGGTGACCAGTTTACATTTTAAGCAAGATAAGTACAGTTCATGGGTTGTCATGCTATTCACAATGCTAAATCATGTATTTAAATCACATTGCACATAATAATTATAAGTAAATGAACACATAACACGTATGGGCGGGTTTGGTGATCAACCAAAGGTCGTGGACGTATTCGGCCTAGTTAAACATTAGTTACTAAGTTAACACTTATAACGTAACTAATGGAGATTGTCTAACGGAAGTAAACCTTGAAATTCTCGGATGTCGAGGCTTTTCGTACTCCTTTCGACTTAATGCATCAGCCACAACATTGGCTTTTCCCGGGTGATACTTAATTGCTAAGTCATAATCATTCAGTAGCTCGACCCACCGTCGTTGTCGCATGTTGAGATCCTTCTGATTAAAGATGTGCTGTAAGCTTTTGTGGTCAGTAAATATTGTGCACTTTGTTCCGTAGAGGTAATGTCTCCAAATCTTGAGTGCATGAACAACGGCTCCTAATTCCAAATCATGCGTTGTATAATTCTTCTCAGCGTCCTTCAGTTGCCTGGACCCATAGGCAATTACTTTGTCCCGTTGCATCAACACGCAACCGAGTTCTTGGATGGATGCATCACAGTAGACTACAAAGTCGTCAACTCCATCGGGTAACGCAAGAATCGGAGCTGAACATAACATGTCCTTAAGAGTTTGAAACGCGCGTTCTTCTTTTTCACCCCATCTATATTGCACTCCTTTGTGCGTTAATGCTGTTAAGGGTTGAGCCAATTGCGAGAAACCCTTAATGAATCTTCGGTAATATCCGGCAAGTCCCAAAAATTGTCGGATTTCGGTCGGCGCTCTAGGAGTAGACCAATTCTTGATAGCTTCCACTTTAGCCGGGTCGACATGAATTCCTTCCTGATTAACAATGTGTCCAAGAAACTGGACTTCGCGAATCCAAAAATCGCACTTCGAAAACTTAGCATAAAGCTGTTCCTTGCGGAGTAATTCTAAAATCAGTCGTAGATGTCTCTCGTGTTCTTCCTTTGTCTTGGAGTAAATCAAAATATCGTCAATGAAGACTATCACAAACTGATCGAGGTACGGCTTGCACACTCGATTCATCAAATCCATAAACACCGCAGGTGCATTAGTTAGCCCAAACGGCATAACTAGAAACTCGTAATGTCCATACCGAGTTCTGAAAGCAGTCTTGGGGACATCCTCATCACGGACACAAAGTTGGTGATATCCAGACCGTAGATCAATCTTTGAGAAGTAGTTCGAACCTTGTAGTTGGTCGAAGAGATCGTCGATTCGAGGAAGTGGATACCGATTCTTAATAGTAACTTTGTTAAGCTCTCGGTAATCAATACACATACGGAACGTTCCATCCTTCTTCTTAACAAACAAAACCGGTGCTCCCCATGGAGACGAACTTGGACGAATAAACCCTTTGTCGAGTAGCTCTTGAAGTTGTGCGGAGAGTTCGTTGAGTTCGCTTACCGCCAAACGGTAAGGTGCGCGTGCAATCGGAGCGGCTCCAGGAGCTAAGTCGATCCCAAACTCCACTTGACGAAATGGAGGCAAACCAGGCAGATCTTCAGGAAATACATCTTGGAAGTCGCGAACTATCGGGTAATCGTTGATTCTGCGCTCGGGAAGTGTCGAATCGGTGACGTTTGCAAGAATCGCGAAGTGACCTTTACGAAGGCACTTTTGAGCTTTGAGAAATGAGATAATACCAGTGACTGCTCCACCTTTTTCACCTTGAACCGTTAACACTTCACCTTCTTCGAGTGGAATACGAACCACTTTTTCTTTACATAAGATTTCAGCTCGGTTTTCAGATAACCAATCCATTCCTACTATAACGTCAAAACTACCAATCAGGAAAGGCATAAGATCGATTCCTAATGTATGGCCAGCTAGTTCTAACTTACAGTCCTTAACTATCTGCGTCGTATCATGAAGTTTACCATTCGCTAGTTCTACCACATACGTAGCATCTAAGGCAATCGGTTTAGCATTTATTAGTCTAGCAAACTTAGTGGAAATAAAACTTCTTTCAGCACCAGAATCAAATAACACAGTAGCAAAGAAACCATTCAATATAAATTTACCCTTAATCACGTTGGCGTCGTTGCAAGCTTCTCCCTGACCCATGACGAAGGCACGACCTCTACCATTCCCACCATTACCGTTCCCGTTGCCCGGGTTCCCACCGTTGCCATTGTTACCATTACCCTGCCTGCGCAATTGCGGGCAATCTTTCTTCATGTGGCCTTGAGCACCACATTCATAACAGCCACGGGCTCCACCATTGTTGTTGTTCTGATTGTTTCCTTGCCCGTTACGGTTGTTTCCGTTTCCCCTGTTGTTATTTCCTCCTTGGTTCTGACCGCCGTTGTTCAACTTCTGCAAGTTGGTCCAGCAGTTGTTGGCTTCATGCCCCGGTTTCCCACATCTTCCACATTCCAAACCTTTGTTACACATACCGTTGTGGTGTTTTCCGCACTTGTTACAGAACGGAGCTTTACCCTTGTAGTTTCCATTCCCACCTTGGCGATTGTTACCCCCACTGTTGTTGAAATTGGACCTTGTGTTGTCTGGTCGCTTGTTCTGATATTGGGAGTTAGAGGACCTCCCAGATTGATTTCCAACAGATTGATTGTTCACAGATGTAGCTGGAGCTTCTTCTTCAGCCTTACGCTTGCCACTCAAGGCAGTCTTCTCAGTGGCTTTTGCGGGTAGAGTACCCCTTTCGATCTCCTGATCGCTTAACTTGTGAGCCAGACGGATGGCTTGTTGCACAGTTGTTGGATTGCTGGCTGTCACCAGGCTCTTGATTTGGGGCGCGAGACCCTCCAGATAACGCTCAATGCGCTTAAATTCAGCATCAACCATCGAGGGGCACAGTACCTCGTACTCGTGGTAACGAGCAGTATACTCTTCAATTTCTGACCCAGACATCTTGGAGTTCAAAAACTCTCCTTCCAGTTTCTTGACTTGATCTCGAGGGCAGTACTCCTCCATAACCAACTCCTTAAACGCTCCCCATTCCATGCCGTTGGCCGCATCTAACCCAATCATCTGAATCTCAGCATTCCACCAGGAGAGAGCAGCTCCCTCAAAGGTACCAGTCGCATACTTCACTTTGTCTCCAGCAGGGCAGTTGCACATAGAGAAGACCTTCTCAGACTTCTCAATCCACCTGAGGAGTCCCACAGCTCCTTCTTCGCCGGAAAACGTCATCGGCTTGCAGTCCATGAAGGACTTGAACGTGCAGTGGTGGTGGTTTCCTGATGCAATAATAGTTCGGGTTTTAAGTTTAAACAAGTCAATTATAATCGCTTTGTGCCTTAACCGGCATAATAATTACCATGTGCGGCGTATGCAGCTTGGACGGCTGCCACCGCGGCTTGCACGTGTTCATTAATCATTGCTTGCAGCTGTGCAGGCGTCATGTTGATGTTGCTTCTTCCGTGTCCTCTTCCAGACATTTTGCTGGACAGTTAAAGTAGCCAGTGTTCCGTCACAATTATATTCTATACATATCCCATAATATGTATATTAGCCAGTTCCCGTTATCCCACTATTAGTCCAAAAATTTTCGTGCAAAATTGAGGCGTCGTCGAAGAATGCCGTAAGTCGTAAGTACTATCGTCGAAAGTCGGCTTCCCCATAAAAGTCACCGTCGGCGTAGTCATCGTAGTAGAAATCAGGACGTAGCGTGTAGCATCGTTTCGTTGTCGCTTTCCCCGGAATAGTGTGCGCATTGGCGTTCGCATTTCGTATTCGTGTGTGAAAATTTTCCTAAGGTTTTTCCGTTAGACTACCTAGACACGGTCTCTATATATACTTACATATATATATCTACATATGGAGTATTTACTTACACAGCAGAGCGAGTATCCCAGGTTGGCACGTAAAAATTTTGTTTTGGGAATTTTGTTTGTTCGTTTGTAACTAAGGTTTCAAGTTGCAGTTTCCAAATTGTTTTAAAAAATGATTCCAGTTCTCTGCAACTTATGGCTCTGATACCAATCTGTCACACCCCCAATTAACCACTAACGGAGTTTATACCGTTAAGGGGTGCGAGCAAACCAGGACCACAACCATTAGTTACAAATACTAAACAAATCAGAGTAAAATCCAAACATTAATAACCAAAACAGTTTAACAGTACGCAGCGGAAAATAAACATAAGTGTCTTAGCACTAACCACGTGCTTAAATTACAAAACATGAATTGTTATTAAGTTCCCAAGTTAGAGTTTTAAAATAAGAGATCTTCAAGTGCCATGCCAACCTTCGGCGGATACTCCTCAGCGATCTGCAAAAGTGAAAACCACACAAGTGTCAACCTAACGGCTGGTGAGTTCACGGTGGGCATGACATGCATTGGCCCGGTCTCATAATCGTATGTATCAACATATACATAAGTAATAGTTTTGCAAGGCAATAGCCAAGAGTTGAATTTTCGAATATGCACTAGTTAAGTAAAGGATTAAAGTGGTCAACCGATATCGCGGGTAGCTAATCCGGTTTCCATGCACTAAGGAGTCGTACTAGGGCTGAAAGCTGACGTAACAGAGTTCGGCAATAGCCGATGGTTGGTGCCTCCAGTTTTGTCCCATTTGGGAGGCCCACAACTAAACATAGGCTGACATTGAACTCCGTTCGGCCTCCAACCGGTTGGTTACACATTTGTGTACCGCGGAGCAGGGTTTGCCAAACCCTCAGTAGATCTACCCAACATCCCCTCGCTTCTCAGATATAAGTACTAGGTTGAGGACTTTTTAAGTTTTAAGGCATCCTTAGAAATCATGTGATATCATTTGGTTTAGACTTTAACCTACACTAGTCATATTAAAACAGTTTATCCTGGATTTCATTTGAAATTCCCAAAAAGAGTTTAAGTGTCAAATGGTCGTTTCCGGGTTTCAATAGGGACCCCAAGGATAGACAGTTGCAAGTGTTTCCATACAACACTCCAACTTCCATAACAGGTATCCCAATTGTAATACCTCAAAACGTCAACGTTGTTTATCGTTAAGTTCATTCGTTGTGTCCCAAACGGGCTCACAATTAAAGGGTTTGTGAAACTCACCTTAGGTTGCTCAGCTACACTGATATTTAATCCAAGTATTGCTTAATGGAGACCTATGAACACGTTTAGGTCTTAAGTATTAGTTTTATGTCTAATCTTGACGTCACTATGGCCCATAACATAGCACGTTAGAACTATGACACGACATAACGACACACGACACCGATGGTTGATCATAGACAAGGGTTCACATACATCAGAAATCAAAGCATGTATCATCATAGCAAAATCATGTAAGTCATGGCATAGCATTCAAGTAAATTTCACAAGTTTGGATTTTGGTCAGGTCACAGTTTCGCTAGCCTAGTGTCGCTGCACAGTTTCGCTATGTGCACGGGCAGCACTTTCGCTAGGGAATACCCGATGACACAGTTTCGCTAAGCTAGTTTCGCTCGAAACTGTTGACACAGTTTCGCCAGCTTAGATTCGCTCGAAACTGGTTTGAACTTTCGTTCATGGTATTTCGCTCGGTAGTTTCGTCCGGACAGGTCGACTTAGTTTCGCGGGCGACATTATAGTTTCGCTAGGCAGTATCGCTAGATGAATATATACATAATTTCGCTGGACAGTTTCGCCCAGAGAACACACAGTGTCGCTGGTCGCGAAAAACACATAAATCAGCCTAAAAAATCAATCTAACAGCTTCCATATCACATGTAATTCATTATCTAGTATACATAATCATTTACCAACATAAATCAGTAAGCTTTAACACCTTAAACATGCATTTTCATCATCAAATCACCAAAAAACACATTTTAACCTAAAGTGACCTAATCTAGCATAAATCTTCATCATGGATGGATTTCACACGTAAAGTTACTGACTTTATTGTAGATCTATCATTCCTAAACAACATATCAGAAGATCAAGTGATTCTATAAAGATCTAAGCATGCTTCTAAGAAAACACATAGAAAACATAAAAATGGTGGTTTTGGGACTCACAGTTCGATCTCCAAGCTTGATGGATGATGG
Organism: Deinandra increscens subsp. villosa; assembly: GCA_039602395.1. Taxonomy (NCBI): domain Eukaryota; kingdom Viridiplantae; phylum Streptophyta; class Magnoliopsida; order Asterales; family Asteraceae; genus Deinandra; species Deinandra increscens. The sequence continues at coordinate 61,196,443 of JBCNJP010000007.1, read as the reverse complement.
TTCGGGGCTGAGGTCTCGATGGCTCGGTGTGAATCTCGACTGACCAGATTTCCAGGAGAAAGATGGAGTGTGTGTGTGTTTTTGTGTAAAGGAGGCAAATGGTGAAACTAGGGTTTATTAAGATATTATATATCAGAGGCTAGTTTCGCTGGCAGTTTCGCTGGCCAAGCGAAACTGGCTCTGGTAGTCAGAGGGTAGACTAGCCGGGCGACACTATAGTTTCGCCCGGTAGTTTCGCTGGAAACCCAAAGGTGACCAGTTTACATTTTAAGCAAGATATGTACAGTTCATGGGTTGTCATGCTATTCACAATGCTAAATCATGTATTTAAATCACATTGCACATAATAATTATAAGTAAATGAACACATAACACGTATGGGCGGGTTTGGTGATCAACCAAAGGTCGTGGACGTATTCGGCCTAGTTAAGCATTAGTTACTAAGTTAACACTTATAACGTAACTAATGGAGATTGTCTAACGGAAGTAAACCTTGAAATTCTCGGATGTCACAGTGAAAGTCATAATGAGAAGTCACTATGTATACATGTGTTCATTTTGCAAAGATTTAAACTTGTTTGATTTTCTTTATTTTGTCAAACGATCGGACTTTCTCTGCGTATCGAAAGATCGACCTGATCGTTGTTCGTTTGACGTTCTGCTTTATTTTCTTTGGTGTTTCGTATAACTCATCGGACTTTCTCTGCGTGTACGGGAGTACCGACCTGATTGTTGTTGGGTTATACAATTTCAACTTGTTTTATCTTCTTATTTTGTTAAATCCGAGGCCTTATTTGCGTATCGAAAGATCGACCTTAAGGTAGACGATTTAACGTTCTTATTTCTTTTTGCATGGAACACAGTTGACGATATAATGAAAATACTATGCATTGTGAAAAATCACAAATGTTGTCACACAAAAGGAAAAAGAAAAGAAAAGCTAAAAATGTCTGATTATGTCTGATAGTGTGGGATACACTGGTCAAAGCAAATCTAATCAATACCTTAACATATCCAAATGTTATGGGTATGATTCTGCCTGAGTTTAAGTTGGACAAATTATACCAGCAATCAGCATTACTTATGTGCTTCGATTAATTGAAATTGAAGTGTAGTTCAGTGCGATATGTTCAATATGATCCCATATAGTGATCTTTCTCATACCAAAAATAGTGTTTGATTTTGTATTGCAATTTCATTTCAGAAAAGAACAAAAAGATTTTCGGTGTGTTTTAGCATAAACTTTGAAAAATCAAAAAGATTTTGTTTCTGCTTTATTTTCGATCTGATCAACACGTGATACAAATCATTTAAAAAAAATCATATCTTGGAGTCTCGAAGAGACGTTTTGCGCCAATAATATTTTAACTGTTTGAACAGGTCGCTTTGTGCATGTTATCACAACTTCAAGTCTTCTGAAGATGTTGATGAAAGACCAGAGATACACTAAAATGTCATCATGTATTCAAGGTCAAGCTACGGTCGAGTTGAGAAGGAGGTTGTTTGAAGATTCATTTCATTGAACGAACGGATTCTACACTTGAGGGGGAGCTTGATTGAAGATACAGATTTGATGATGTTGAAAAGATAGAAGAGATACTGCACACGACGAGGGGGAGTTTGTTGATACCTGAGGTTCGGCCGAAGCTCGGACCAGCGGGTATATATATGTGATTGGTCTTTGTATTTGTGGACGAGAGAGCGTGTGAGATTTCCTAAGTGTGTGTTTTCAAGGTGTTTCTCTGTGTTGTGTTTCTGAGTGTTTCACTGATTGTAATTGTTCATTTTGATCAATAAAACAATCGGTTAATTACGTTTCGATTTCCGATTAGCTAGATCGAGTAGACGATCCGATGCTCACGCATTTTCAGTTGCCGCCTTTGGTGTCATTCGGGCTGGGAAAGAACTCGGGAGCTGTGCGAATGGAACTAGGGAATAAGAGGAAGAAAAAGGGATGAGAAAAGGGGGGTCGCCGCCGTCACTCCGCCAAAGCGCCGCCGCTGACCGGCCGCAAAATGGTCGCCGACGCCATGCTCACGAGAGCATTCACAGCCTGCTCTCCCTTTATTTCTTTCTTTTTTTATTTCCATGTGTGTGTTGTCTAAAGACAAAAGTACTTTATGTACTTTTTCTAAAGAAAGAAAAAAATATAGTATAATACCAGATAAACAGGTATTATACTGTGATATCCAAACTCGTTAAATACTGAGTGTCACGTGAGTAGACCAGGATAATCCCGACATGTCTGGAATATTATAAAATCTTCATAAAAACTCTCGGAAAGCTTAACATGTCGGATTATAAATAATTTGATAAATATTCGGTCAACGGGCGGTATAAAGCGTGTATCTGACGCGAATCCCATATATCTCCATTTTGTGAACAGTCCCGTTTACAGATTCAAATAATTAAATGAGTCCTTTACGGTTATTATCACGTAACAGTCCCGTTTACAGATTCAACTGTTTCTCGCACGGAATCCTACAGTTATCCTTTCTAACAATCAGAACATCAATGATCAAGTATCTAGCAATACCATACACTCGAATCTCGTCTCAATGACCTTTCTATCTCTACCGATGACATACGCGCGTTAAGCGTCGTTCAGCATTTCCGCACACACACTTTACTTGTAATCATCTGAATAAACTTTCTAACAAATATTAACTTTCTTGTTAATATAGTTATCGTCATAACTCATTGACTCGCCATATTTATGATAACGTCCGGTTACCCGGCATGTAATCAATTAAACAACGTAATTCATCAATTCCACTCGATCTCAGCTTTTATCAATCTGTAACACCTCAAATTATGTAATAAATTATTGGAATACTTTTAACAACTCATTCGGATATCGGGTAAATGAATCGGGCCTTTAATGGGCCTTAATTCTCCTAATGGGCCTAACGGGCCTCACTGGCCTACCAAGTCCAGTTCTTTATTCGGAAAAAAAAACAATTTCCCCTAAATTTTACCATAATTAACAAGGTGTTACAACTCTCCCCTCCTTAAATGAATTTCGTCCTGAAATTCGCCCTACCTACCAGGACGGGGAGTAACCTAACACTTGTGGATCACGTCATGCAAAATGTTCTCCTAGGGACATCTATCTTTTTATTGTCACCACGTGACCCGTGATGTCTTCCTATGATGTTACTACCTAGTGGACTTACATGTCGTTAGCGTGGATTTACTATCATTCATTCTTGACACTTTGTTTTGACATTTTCACCTTGCGGTATTGGCTATCACTCGGTCTTGATATGACGTCTTGTATATCGTATTATAATTGCAACAATGCAATACGATTACCATTCTAGTGATGTCGCCACCACACATTGCAATATTATAAGTGATTTCATTTACCACATGGACTTAATCGCCACTTTGTAGTGTTACCAAAAGGAATTTCTCGGACATCAAATCACAGGAATCATATGTCACTTCCCGATCAGCATTCTTTTCCCATCACTCCTACTTGGTGAAACATGCGGAATTAATCAGCCTCACCTCCTTAGGTTTACTGATAATCTAATCGAGTAACTGATTCCTATAGTTGTGACAAGTCACTAATCGGACGAGTCATTCTCATTATTAGATTCTTCGAAGGAAATTTGTAGGATTTCATGTTAAGGAACCAACTCAAAACATTCACCTTATCACAGGGAAATGTTGTGGCCCTATTAGAACACATTAAATAATCAGCCATCGGTCCTATCACATCGAACCTATATGTGTCCTAACGCAGAGGTCAGTTCTATACTTTTAGGGGGACCTAACTTAGGTTTAACACATAGGTTGTGTAGCACATTTATACAACAAAGCACATATAATTTTTTTTAACTCACCAAGGCATTACACTTGGGTCCATACTGTAAGAACCGACATGCCAACTTCACAGTATCCTGGTCACACCAAGCTATTCATAGCTATTTTTATAGTTCCATTAATGGAAACACAAAAGAGTCCTCTTGACCAAAAGTCAATCACATGGACTCACCAAATTCAATATGCTCTGTCAAGGTCATTATTTCCCAAGGATACTGAAAGTGCTTGGCAAGGGTCCTCACCACGATGATAATCACAATATTCATAGATAACTAACTATTTCTTTGTCATAACCATGTGAGATTATCGGGCTTCACCAAGTGATATATATATATATATATATATATATATATATATATATATGTAACAAGACCGTTTTTTAATATTTAAAAAAAAATCCCCGAGGCGTTTTTTTGATTTTTTTCCACCTAGGGATAGCTTATAACCTAAAGAATCACCAGAGAAAAAATTGAATGAAAAAAAAACTTTTTGACCCCGTTTTTAAAGAGTTTTGAAAGTTTTCCCAACTCGGAGTGGTTTTCACCATAACCATCCCCTATATATATATATATAGGGAAAGGATCATGCGAAAACGCATATATTTTGCGAAAACGCGAAAACCATCTTAAAACCAACATAACTTTTTCGTACGTTAATATATTTTTTAAAATTTGTCACCAAAAGTTTTATAATTATGTTATCTTTAATTCTATAAAAACAAAAAATGAAAAGTTAACGTTTTTCTATTTTTTATTTTTTTCTGTGATACACATGTGTACACAAAAAAAAACTCATACTTTAGTATGAGTTAATATTTGTTTTCTCTAAGACGCACCATATGTGTTATATTTCTGTTATTATTTTTTTTTTTTTGTTATTTTTAGTGATACACATGTTCCTCATATATGTGGTATACATTACTAGTTTTAAAAAGAAATTGCACCATAAGTCTTATAGTTATGTTATCCTTATATCTAATGAAAAAAATAACACTTTATAACTTTTTTTAATTATATGTTGCACATGTGCACTATGTTTCATTATCATTAGTACCATACATGTTTTAGTGTTTTTAATATGTTTTTAACATAAGGAGTGTTTTTACACATGATAATTCATTTTTGTGCATTAGTAATGATGATGATACACATGTGTATCACACATAAAAAAACCATTAATTTTTTTTTAATATTTGTTTTCAGAATTAAAGATAACGTAATTCTAAGACATTTGGCGCCAATTTTATGAAAAAACATTAACGTATGAAGAAGTTATGTAGGTTTTAATATTGGTTTTCGCAATATAAAGGGTTTTCGCAGGATCCTTCCCCTATATATATATATATATATCATTATTCGTAATTAATATGCCCTTACTCATGTCCCATCATGGAATCTGTTTGCTAGGTTATCAAGATATTCAACTTCATGTGAAGTATGTAATATGTCTTCACCATTAATGGAGACCCAAGATGCCTTCTACAATTTCAATCCTTCTTTTTCAAGTTGACCGGCTACACTAGCCAAAAACTTTATACACTTTATTAGACTGGATCGTTATAAACAATTAGTCATCCCCAATTTGAAGGGTTCAAACACAATGAGTCGTGCATTACGAATATATAACACAATGTTAGAGAACATTCCTATGCTGCAATGTGTCTCGTGTATTGTATCTCGTTCGGAGCGTTTATGTGAGTCTTAGGGTCTGCGTACCATGGTTCGTACCAATTGGTATGGAGCCAATGTATCAATGGTACGTTGGATGGTTGGATGGTACGCTGGGCTAGCTGGTTACTATAAATAGATCGTGTTAGAAAGAGTTCAAGGGTTCTAGTTCTGTCATTTATATCTTCTTAACTGTGTGTTAACTGAGTGTGTGTTCTCTCTCTAGAACTCTTTGTGATTCTCTTTGTGAAATCAATAAAGCAAAGCTTTATTTTCATCTGTGTTGATAATATTGATCGATTCATGCAGTAGTAAGATTCGTCTGTGTACTTACACACAACATTAAACATAAAGGCCCCGTAGTTGGTCCTAAACGTATCAACTAACTTGCCAATTTCATAACTTTCAAAGCTACTCATAGATACCTCTGAGTACCTCTTTCTAGAAACACAATATCTCTATTCTCATGATTGATATACATGTAAAAATCTTTACCTGTACAAATGTGTACAAGGTTTAGTTCATAGAACAGGATGCCCTTGCTCAAAATACAGGATCAAAACCACATGAAATCAGAAGAGATTATCATGGTAATTTGTGGATCACAACGTCACTATATGTCAAACATCTCTTACTCATGAATTATCACAGGTCTTCGTCTGATCTATGGGGCGATATATAAATGCATAAACCCAATTAAAGTTTTTTATTCTCCCCTCCTTTACATCATAAGATCACTCTGATCAACCCGGACCGACAAACCTTTACTCTATACTCTTAGAGTGTCGTCTCTAATATTCTTTCGTCATACGTCAAAAGTTATGGGTAATCATGCAAATTAAGTATCATATTACTCTTAACCAGTTCCACAGCTTATAACCAAACCATTTCCTTTAACAGACTTATATCTTAGCCAACATCATTAGCTCACACATTTTCATATGGAATTTATAATCACTAGGAGTCTCGTCATTCCGTATGCACAGAATTCAAGTCAGTGAGATTCCATTTTCTTGTAAAGTTCAATCCATTCTAGGATATCCAAACCCTTCACATATTCAATCACGTGCCTAGTTAGTGTATAAATAACACACATGCTTCAAACACATGTTTACACCCGAATATTCTAGTACGTCTACCTTCCTTATCTGGCATTGCACAAATTTTAGCATTTCTAGTATCCAACTTAAGGTTGCATCATAAACAGTTCTTCACCATTCCTAGTAATGTTCCAAAACATTTTCCATCCTTAGGTCATGCTCTGTAGAAATTTTACTACTGGACCTTGCTATCTTGTACCACTATTCATCCACTGAATCATTTACCAACTATACCTCAAGAGGTCTCACGAAAATTAAGTCTATCATGACAATCCATGTCTCTGCCGTGAAGATTAATCATATGGTTCTTGCTAACCACTTAGTTCGAGGATAATCATTCAAATTTAGAATACGAGTACAATATCAGAAAACGCACGAAGTTAACGCCACATCTCAACGCCTGAGATCACGTGACTATTACTTGTGTGAAGATTCTCCACGATAATCAAGACACTTACTTGTCTCAGCTTACAGGCCTTCGCATTTTTAAATGTTACTTACACAAGTAAGGAGGCGGTACGAATCAAAATACCGTGCATTATGATAAAGACAGAGTATTCTCATCGATGGTGCCACCTCTGTTGAAACAAATTAGCAAAACTAACCATGAATGGTTGTGCGAAAAATTGGAATTTCCATCAGCTATACAAGTCGGATAGTACATGGTGATCAGATCACGAGTCGGATATGATCTGAAAGTAACAACTTTACACAAGAGAGATTTCAAAATGATCATTATTAAATAAGATCGATTGAATCGAAGAGAAGAAGAACAAGAACGAGAAGAAAAATCTGTTGTCGTCGTCCGATGCTGCTCCACATCTTGCTGCCGTTGGGATGATTCGTTGACTCCTTTGCTCCGTCGGGTTGAGTAGATTAAGTATCGTCGTCGTGTCATTGTTATAGATTTCCTTCGCTAAGCTCCGTTATGTCTTAAAAAATCTTCATTATATCCATCTTTGTTGTCTTGATCTTCATTTGTAATCCATTTCATCTAACTACTCATATCAAATCCGCTAAGAGTCTCTAGTTAAACCATACCGCTTACTGTGGTACATTTATCTAAGAGAGATCTGTTTAGCGTTTCTTTAACTTGGAACATGCAAGGAGGTATTTAAACACATTAATCAGAAAACTAGCATTAATATAACCCAAACACTGCGAATCCTCGTGACCCACCATTTTACGTGTCGAAACAGACAACACAACTTTTGCAGATTTGACCATCTCCGTGTGTCCATCTGACAACACGAGTTCTTATCTGATAATGTCGTAGATCTTTGAATTCGCGTGGGTGCACAATTCTATTTCATAAATAATCTTGTCTCTCAAATATTATATCTCCATTCGCTCTAGCAATTCCATTTTAGTCAGGCTAGGCACCCTATTCCATCTGTGGTGGTCCTTCAGACGTCTGACTCAGCTAATAACAAACAAAGATACCTCTAGAGGTGATTTACGTCACCACGAGGCACAACACAAGTTCACAACAATTCAATTCCTACTAAATCATACTACACTGTGCAAGTAATCACATAAGGTCAAAATTCTAAAGAAATCACCTCCTCAAACAAATCAAGTTTTTTATTCTTCTGTAGTTTCTTCATCTGAATCCAAGGTATCTTCACGGAGTCCATCTCCAAGGTATGATTCTTATGATGATTTCTTTGATAATTTTGGTTCTGATAATTCTTCTGGTTCTCACAATTCAAAGAATTATACAAATGCTTTAACATTTCGTGAGAGAATTTGTTATGCATGTCGTCAACCTGGACATCTTGCTGCTGATTGTCCAACGACTGTATATATCCACAACACTACTAAATATGTGGATAACAAAGGTCGGATTTTTGATGAACCGTGGTCTCCAAAAGTCAAATCATCCCGTAAGCCGTCTTGGTTTAAACCGAGTACGCCGGTTGATTCTGATTCTGGTTCTGATAAAAAAATTGAAATCTTTAAAGACATGGAAACCAAAGGTTGTTTCCAAGGCCAACGATGACTATGTGGAAGACACCGGGTAACCCGACGCTGTTGAATCGGGTCGATCCCAGAGCGACTAATGTTTTATTTGGTGTTAGCAAGTATTTCAGGAAGACCTTTCGGTGATTGGAAAATTGCTGATTGTAAAATATCTGTGATAATTTAAATTGAATTTTCAAATCATTTTTGTTTTCAAAATACTAAACTGCTAGTATTCATGTTGGTTGATCAATTTCTGGTTTGTTCTTCACTCCGTCTCATTTTGAGGGGGAGTTTGTTCTTGAAAATTCAAAAATAGTGTATTGTTTTTCAAATGTTAAAAATAAAAATCTAAAAAATAGAGTTTGTCATTTTTAGGGGGAGAAAATTTGAAAAGACAAAAACATTGAAAAATGCAAAAAATCCAAAAACATTGAAAAATGAGAAATTGTATCCGACATGATTGGGAAATGATGGTACATTCGCTAATGATGTCTGACTCATGGACAAACTAGATGAAAAAGCCATAAGACCATTGTTTGATGTGCTAGGTAGGCTCGGCAAATCAAAAAGTATACGGATGTGATATACACTAAATCTGATGCTTGACTTAGTGGACAACATCTTGATGCATATCATATGATATATCAAGAAAAAGATATGTGAAAAGAAAATGAGAAGTCACTATGTATACATGTGTTCATTTTGCAAAGATTTAAACTTGTTTGATTTTCATTATTTTCTCAAACGATCGGACTTTCTTTGCGTATCGAAAGATCGACCTGATTGTTGTTCATTTGAGGTTCTACTATATTTTCTTGGTGTTTCGTTTAACTCATCGGACTTTCTCTGCGTGTACGGGAGTACCGACCTGATTGTTGTTGAGTTATACAATTTCAACTTGTTTTTATTTTATTATTTTGTTAAATCCGAGGGCTTATCTTGTATCAAAAGATCGACCTTAAGGTATACGATTTAACGTTCTTATTTCTTTTTGCATGAAACACATTTGACTATTTCATGAATACAATCATTATGTGATAAATCACAAGTGACATCACAAAGTGTGATAAGCAAAGCATATCTGAGTATGCCTGATAGTGTGGGGTACACTGGTCAATGCATGTCGTCGTGAAAATCGGAAGCGGAAATTACGTGAGCGTGATATTCAACGTTTACATAGTGAAACTTTTGAGTCGTGGTTTCAAGATCATGTAAGGAAGAGTCATAGGTGTATTACTTTTAAATGACAATTACAATGATATAACATTTCAAACCTTCTAACACCAGGATGTATAACAAATAGTTTAACTCATCTTGCCTTAATTTAGGTTGCGGAGCTGCTTTCTAGTGGGGATCATAGAATCACAGAAGATTTAAGGATCTTGGCAAGTGGCCCAACTGAGTTTGTTACAAAATATAAGGGATTTATCATAAATGGTTTCCGGTTTCACACAAAGGACCTGGAAAAGAATACGAAAACACAAAATAGTGGAGTTATGCTTGAGGCCATGACAAATAGCTTCTCGAGTGCTAGAGATAACAATCCTATCATGGGAGATGTAACATACTATGGGATTTTGAATGAGATCATTGAGTTGGAGTATGATGCTGACAAGAAAGTAGTTTTGTTCCATTGTGATTGGATCTCAAATGGTTCAAGGAAAAAACAAGATGATAATGGGTTTACTCTACTTAATTTTGAAGGTTTGAAGTCTCATAACGACCCTTTTATACTAGCTTCTCAAGCACAACAAGTATTTTATGTTGCGGATCGTGTTGACAAAGGATGGAAAGTTGTGATCAAGACAACGCCTAGAGATTCTTATGACATGAAAGAGCAAATATGTCTTGATGATGTGGAAACACATTTGCAGAGTGACGCATCCATGGGTCCTCAACTTGATGAAAATATGAATATTGAATTAGTTAGACGGGGTTTAAATGGGACTCTAGTTGACAATAATAGCTTAGTTTTCGATGGAGATGAAGATCTATTTGAAGCTCCTTCATGATTTTAGTTAGTTATTACTGTACCTTGTTCCAATGTAAGATTAAATTGTTTATTTTTTGGTTCAAAATCAGATTGACAGTAGTGCTAAATGAAGCTGGGCTAAAGTCTCAATATTACTGACATCATTCTTTTATAACACAGGCTGCAGGAACAAATTTCTGAGGGTGTGAAGTGCATCTATGCAAGTATCTTTGCTACCATCTTGAGGGAACC